>JBBJLR010000042.1:15906719-15921522 GCA_037577145.1 Brachypetersius gabonensis | reverse complement strand
GGGGGAGGGAGAGGGGGAGGGGGAGGGAGAGAGAGAGAGAGAGAGAGAAAGAAAGAGAGAGAGAAAGAGAGAGAGAGAGAAAGAGAGGAAGAGAGAATGAGGGAGAAACGGAAGAGAAAAGCAGAAAAAAAGAAAAAAGTGAGTAGAATAGGTAGCAAGAGAGGAAAAAGGGAAAGAGAGCAGAGAGGTGTGAGAAAGGAGTAGAATGAAGAGAGAGAGAAATAGAGAAGCAAGAGATAAGCCAAAGAAAGAACGAGAACAAAGAGGGAGAGAGAAAGAGAATGAGAGAGAGAGCGAGAGAGAGAGAGAGAGAGACAGAGAGAGAAAGACACACCCAGGAGAGAGAAAGTGAGAGAGAGAAAAAGAGAAAGAGAGAGAGAATGACAGGGGTTGGTGGCCCACTGTGCCTCCAGTCCTCCTGGGCCTAACAAGCAACCTGACAGCCTGCAGCTGGGACCTGCTTAACGACAATGAGGCTGTATGTGCGCGTGTGTGTGTGCGAGTGACATTAGCGCACCATGTTACGTCTGTCTCATTAGAATGCATAGGCCCACCTTGAATTTCCCCCTTCTCTGACAGACCGAGCCTAAAGCAGCCAATCAGCACGAGCAGATCCTGACATTGCAGCATCTGATTGGTCGGCAGCACCTTCGCAGAGTTCAGAGGTGTCGCTTTATGGCCCATGATGAGACAGGGGTCAAATGTAGCCATGACCCCAGGAGCAGTAACAGTGATGGCCTTGTTACCCACTCATGACAATGAAGCCAACCCCTGCCATCATCACCATAATAAGACATGTCATATATAGTCCAGAGTGTATCCTGTCCTATAAACCCCCTCAGCTGCCGACATTCCTTACAAGGCCCATAAATTAGACCAACCTAGCAATGCTTTTGATCTGTGATTCTGACAGACAAACTCTTCTGGTGTTTAGTTTACCTATAAACCGGTCTTTCAAAACTTTCTTTTTCTTTTTTATCTGCTGGTAGAGCAAGATATGGTCAACACAAGCCAAGTGAGAGTTTCATACTTGTTTTAATAAAGAACACATCAATAACTTTAAAACTGTATTTTTTTTTAATAGAACATTAATCTAACACATCATATGTAGTTTTTCAAAGCCAAGTACTCTGAAAATGATACGAAGGAAAACATTTTGTTACCTTTTGCATCATGTTTGTTCAATCATATGCTAACTGAACATAATTTTATGATACAAAATTATTATTTTAATTGCTCTAACAATTAAGAAATATTTTCTCAATGTAAACAATGTAAAATCAATTAGAGGAATAAAAAACTACTCTGTTCTACCAGAGACAATATGATTCATTTCTACTGTAAGAGTGTATGGTCTGTGCAGTGTGCATTCAGATAGATGTCATTTTTAATTGCTTATTGTGTATGGTTGAGGTCAGAGAGTAAATCCTGAGTACGTTATCACTGCAAAATGAAATATTGTGCAGGGTGGAGGTAGCTCAGTGGGTCGGATACTTGCCTCCGGACCATGAGGTCATGGGTTCGAATCCTACCTTCAGCACCACCACTGGGTCCCTGAGCAAGACCCTTAACCTCAAGTTGCTCCAGGGAGACTGTCCCCTGTAGTTAGGGAATGGAAGTCGCTTTGGAAAGAGGTCTGATAAATGTAAATGCTTTATTTAACGGATTTTCTCCAACTTCTTGTGGTTGAGATGTAGCCAGAGTAAACAAATTCACCTATAAAAATACAGTTAAATGCACCTAAAAGCCACATCACAGAATGTTTATGCATGAAATAGCTACAGATACACTGTTTCCCAATAGATATGAGGTCAGATTGAGAAGTAGGCTTTGGCCTACAACATACATTTTAAAATCCTTTCATAGTAGAGGTGGACATGTAGGTCATTGCATTGAAAAACAGAATCCCAAAGATGTGTTTGTTTATTTCTTTTTGTCATTTGAAATTTTTGACACTCATTTATAATTAGCAGCATTAAATATCAAATCACATTACTATAGTTCCTTTTACCAGTTTTGAGAAATGAGTGTAATGCAATAACAATGTACAACTAACTGATCGTTAAAGTTTTTAATTTCCTTTTGCCACTGCTCTACTCATACTAAACTCTTCCCAGATTTGAATCAGGAGTTGGTAAATAATTATCGATTGTTGTTCCGTATTAGAGACTAATAAAGAGCATGAACCTTTTCGCACAGAATACGACAGAGTAAAACGTTATTACACAGTTGTTACAGTGTGGAAATGTTATATTTTAGTATTAACTTTAATATTAACAATTTCTGCTTATGTCCATGGTTTTGTCCAGAAATGATCCCATGATATGAAGCTATAACCAGATTAAAGAAAGCGCTCCAAAGACCCAGGTATGAGCTCAATCAACGTCTAAGGCCCATCTTCAACCCCCAGGACCCCCTTTCACACCCACCAACGTCTCATTACACTGCTGTAAAGGGGACTTTTACAGGACTGGGCTATAACGAGTATTACAATAACAGGCCCTGGGATTTCAGGATTTCAATTCGGTTTGGGGAGATTTTCTATTAAGGCGATAATAGGAGTCACTTTGAGAGCCGCCCGTGATGAAAATATGGAGCTGTTGGGCAGCAGACTGATATACTGGGAGCTTTACTAATATTAAATATAAAAATAGCTTCACGGAGCACGTGAGACGTATCTGGCACATACAGGAGTGTTATTATGTCATTATAATGAGGCCCATCCGTGTATTGAATGTGGCGGTTTACTCGCGGTGGTTTACTCTAGGTGTTATGGAGATTTTATTCTTCCACTGAGGGTAAATAAGGTTAGAACTCTGCAGGAGCTTTCTGGGAGGGGAACAAACTAATTTCCTTTTCCTTTTCATTTCCCACATTGCTGCAACAATCAAGAGCACACACACATGCGCACACACACATGCACACACACACACGCACACACACACATACACACACACACACAAACATTAATAACACATGCACATTGTGACTACACACACATATGCACGCACATATAGCCATTTTTGAAAGCCCCATGAGAAAAAACAGCACAGTTCCTTTGTTTAAAATATGGTGGAGCCACTGCTTGCATATCAAAGTCTCCGCCAATCAGTGAAATAATGTCCTAAATGACTGTTTATACAACACTACCAGTGGCTTCGGGGCTAGTTCAAGACAAATCCCACCAAAAGTTGTAGTGATTAAAAAGAAAGAGAGAATGCGTGAGAGAATTAGTTAGTCTTACTCTGGTCAAAAATAAAAACAACAATATAAAATCAAGGACTTTAACACTCCACAACACACACACACACACACACACACACACACACACACACACACACACACACACACACAATGCTCTGTCCCACCCAAATACATACTCTAGGGGTGTAAGGCAATGCCACTATCAGCATTCGGGCATTAGCAATTTTTTCAAGTCAACTAGTCGGTCAGCAAATTCAAAGTCGAGTTGACTAGTCATAACACTTTTATGAAGGGACTATAATAACTGGTTAAACCAAGGAGCGCGTGTCAGCCACTCAGAGGCAATGATTGCATTGCGTACACAAGCGAGGGCAGAGAGAGAAAAAAAACATTACTAGTCAACTTTCTCAGGGGGTGTAAACTCGTACCTCTGTAGTCGACTAGTCGACTTTTGTGTTAATGCCCTAATCTGCATGAATATTTACATTTGAAACTAATGTGGGCATGGCCTTAACAAGTGTCTATTTATTTCTTCTGTTGTGTTTATTTGTATTTATAGCTGTCAACAAGCCATGTTTAGGGTTTGTTACACCATAGACATATCAGGAAGGTTTGCTGGACATGCCATCAGAATATAAATATCTAAGTAAAGACATTTTTCATGAAATTTAAGCCAATTTGTTTTTATTATATGGTTTTATTTTGGAGCTCAGTAAGGCAATGTTTAGATTAAGCTACTGAAGCAACTCATTAATGAGAGATGTCCGAATAGATTTCTGTTCCTATTTGGCTTCCTCAATTTTGCCTGATCTAAAAACCATTTGGATCCATAAGCTAGTCAGCTCTTTGGGCCTATTTACAGAGGCCATGAGCAACAGATTAAGTAAAAAGCACCTGGAAAAGGAAGTTTCATTGAATTACTTGGATGCAGTCAGACATACACACATTTACAGCTTTACGGTGGATCTAAAGGCATGGTGTGGTTACAAATTGATTCATAATGCAAAAACTGAGTGCAAAAAAATTATAGTACATCTCTTCCGTTTTTATCTGTTCAGAATACATCTGTTCAATCTCAATAATGTATTCATATTTGGTTACATATCTTACACACATATTTGTACTGTGTTTGAGTGGACATTATTCATGTATTACAAGACAAAAAACATCCACAATATTTCTTAGTGGTACCACCAACATTTAAGTTAATATATTGTAGCTATTTAAAGTAATAATAATAATTTTTAAAAAAATCTAGAATCACTGTGATTGATAAAGGATCATCCCCTGTGTCAGTACTTTGCGGAACCCCCTTTTGCGTAAATTACTGCCTTGAATCTGTTGGGACAACTTTGAACATCTAGGCTGTGTAATAACCCTCTGTGCTGGGAGTAAACTGCATTTTTCAAGTCATTCCACATATTTTCAGACGTCTGGGCTCTGACTAGGACATTAACTCTGACATGCAAGGACATTAACCCGTTTCTCCTTCTGACGCTTTGCGGACAGTTTTGCTTTGTGGTTTGGGTCATTGTCATGTTAGAATGTAAACCTTCTTTCCATTGACAACTTTCTGGCAAGAACTTAATGGTATTTTGCCCCACGCATTTTTTCTTCTATCCTTACCAGTGAACCAGTCCCTGCTGCAGAGATACACCCATACAACAGAATGCTACCACCACCATGCTTTACTATAGGTGTGGCGCTGAGACCAAATTGTTCAATTTCACTGTAACACCTTTTTCCACTTAGCCTCAAAAGTGCAAAGCTCATTCAAGACTTAGTATGTTTTAGCAAAACCCAATCGAGACTTAATGTGTTGATGTTATTCTAGCAACTCTCCCATACAAACCAAATTTTTTGAGCACTTGCATAGAAAGACCACTAAATCAGTGTAACTGCTTCAAAGTTACCATAGGACTCTATGTTGAAATGTTGAAATCCAATTAGCTTGGTGTCCAGTGGAGAAGGTTGGTGACACCTGATTGGGTTAACACTGTAACACAAACACGTACTGAGATTCTCCCCACACACAGCGAATGAGTTATAATAATTTCACAGTTTTAGGATACCAGTGTGATTTTGTAAGCATCACTGAGATTAGTGACATATGTGTTAAAGTCTAACTGAAATGCAATATTGAGCATTTAAGGGAACTTATGCTAATGCATAGTATGCACTGACTGATAAAAAAACACAATGAATGTATAAATAAATAAATAAATAAATAAATACATAAACTTTTTCACAAATACATTATTCATCTGTATGTATATCTGCTGGGGGGAGATTCTCTACATAGGACCTCAGTGAGTAAATTAATACTGCATTTACTCTCTGCTTTAGGCTTAACTGCTCTTCAGGAAACTAAATGTCAATCAAAGTGAAGGTTGCCTCCTTTGACAAGCTGAAATAGTTTATTCAAATCAAATCAGACTAGAGCATGAGAGAGAGACACAGAGAGAGAGGTAGTGAGAGAATGCAGAATAAGATATTTATAAAAGCAAAGATCCACCTGCCAGGCTTCCGTCGTAAGCAGACAGTGCACTCGCACTCTAACTGATGACCTTTAACAAGAGACTCTGCTCTCTCTCTTCCTCTTTTTCTTTTATTCAGTATCACTCTCTCCATATTTTTCATGCTCCGTCCAGTCTCCATCATCTGCTCTCTTTCAACGTCTTGCTCTCTCCACTTTAAGATTATATACAATTAAAGGTTATCTCTCTCTCTCTCTCTCTCTCTCTCTCTCTGCAAAGTAGGTCACTCTGAATGTCGATCTGTGTGTGTGTGTGTGTGTGTGGTGTGTGTGTGTGTGTGTGTGTGTGTGACATGTTAGGCTGTCTCTAGTGACTGTGGCAAAACTCCCTAATTATCCACTCAGGTATTCCTGCCATCACACTCCCAGAGGCCAGTCTCCATATGGTCACTACAGTACAAACTGGCACCACAAAACACCACAGGTCCACAAGCCTTGGGAGAATTCCTCACACTGTTGTATAGTCAACCCATCAACAATCATGTATGCTACTTGTCAAAACACAAAAAATGTCAATTGTTGTTAGAGATCGTTATTATGAAGCTATGTATTTCTACTCAATCAATCAAAATAAATTCCACACATGTAGAAAACTTTGAATAACAACATAGTTATGATCGATGCTGGCTTGTTTTCTGATTGTGAATAAAACATCCTTTTCTGTTTACATACTTCCTATCGAAAAGCTGGGTGATAAAATAGATGATAAATAGACAAAACAGTAGTTTTCTAGTTCATGAGCCAGTTTAGGGATTAAGCTTTAGTCACCTGCACTCTTGAAAATTAAAGTTCCTAAATGGCTCTTTGTGTGGACATACCAGAGATGTAATTTTTAGTCCAAGTCCAAGTCCAAGTCAAGTCGCAAGTCTTTGAGTGGCAATTTTACAAACGGCGACTCTAAATATGGTTTTTTTTTAGCTGTAAACGTTGAACCCTAAATGTTTAGAAGATATGCTAATTGGCCACGCCACGCAATTACAATTGGCTGTTACTTAGCAGGGGGTGGGACTGCGTGCTGTGATATGCCCTCACCAACATGGAGGATTTGTCTTAAATGATCTTAAATCTAAATGTTAAATATTATAATATATCTCATATTCTAAATGTGAAACTTCACAGTTAGATGGGACCCGGTGACCCCTTTCCAACGACCCCTCGAAAACCGTTCACCTCGGACAAAAGTAATGGGACACTGGGAAGGGGGTGAGCGGTTTTCGAGTCGTTTGAAAGAGTGTGAGATATAAATAATTCCATGAAATGAACATGGTTTACGAGTAATGACTCATGAGTCAGTAATGACGCATCCGCGTCCGAGTCAAGTCTCAAATCGTTGAGGGAAGTCTAAAGTCAAGTCACATGTCTTTGTTTGTGCAACTTAAGTGCGACTCCAGTCCGAGTCTCAGACTCCAGTCCCCATCTCTGGGACACTCAGGTTTAGGAGTTTAATGGTTGTCGAACCTTTAGAAGTAGTAGCTGTAGAAGAACCTGTAGAAGTTATTTACATTTAAAAATGTTCCTAAATGTCCATCCATTCAAAAGAAGCCAAAAGAGGTTTGTCTGTAGCGTTTAAGTTTTCTAGTACCTTCATTTTGTGTACAAACCTTGGGAATGCGTTTTTTCTTAAAAAAAAATAGAAATGACACATATAGTGACTGGACTACTTGTGATCAATAAACAAATAAAAACTAATTAAAAAAACACTCAAGTTTTAAAAAAGTAATTTTACATTTTATTCTCATAACTCACATTTTATACTCATAACATTGAAATAATTATGTAGTCAGATATATGCCACACACTGGATAACATCTATTTTAAGTTAATTTTAATACAAACTGACATTCATATAAACAAAATAGACTTTCTAGTCCATAACTCACATGGTCATCAGCCAAATTAGGCCCTCCAGCCAAAATGCTGTTGGCCAAAAGTGATTTGTTCATGCTATGCCAATGTAAGTTATACAACTGAGACAAGGTTGCGTCATCTATTGCTGACATCTAGGAGGTGAATTTTTTTTTTTTATGAAAACTGCATTTTTAACAATTATTGTTCATATGATTCAATTTAACCGGTCATTTAGCTTATGGCCCGGTTGTTAGGGAGTAGCCCTGCGATCAGAAGGTCATGGATTCAAAGTCCAAGAATCAGTGGTACCACTGAGGTCCCCTTGAGCAAGGTTTTGTCCCCACACACTGCTCCTCGGGCGCTGTGTTCCTGGCTGCCCGCTGCTTCACTTGGGGAATGGTTTAAACATAGAGACAGAATTTCACACTGTTCACTTAGAAGATTCTTTATTTGTCACATACATAGTCATACAAGTACAACACATAGCAGTGGGCTGCTGCCAACAAGGTGCCCAGGGAGCAATGTGTGGGGACGGAATCTTGAAATTCAAACCCCAACCCTCTGACTGCAGGGCCAACACCCAAACCACTAGGCCATCCAGCTGTGCTGTGCTCACGTATGAGAAATGGACACTTTACTATAATATCTACAGAAGTAACAGAGCTTATCACTTTACTGTGAATGAGCAAGGCCAAACTGATGTAGGCTGAAGACTTCAGGGTCATGACATCACAACCATGCCAAATGCTATTTTCTTTTCTGTTTATACATAGGAACTGAATAGACCAGGGAGTGAACAACATGTTTTGAAACATATAACATTTACACATCAAAAGCAGCATTTTTTCAAAAAAGCTAATTACATTTTTGTTTACTTGACGTGCTGATTTACAATTTAATAAGGTTACATATTGTGCATATTGTGTTACCGGGTACCATGGCATGCTTTCCTGGGCAGGGAATCAAACGAACGTCTGCTGCATGGAGGGCAGCATTATTATACATTAGACTACACCAGTCATGATACAGGGTCTTTGGAAGATTTCTTATCAAAATTACAGGAAACCAAAATCAACCTTTAGGTTGGAGGCATTATGGCCTGAACTCACGTAACCGTAAATTTTAAATTGGTATAAAAGTAACAGAATTGACTGTTAGTCCTACAGCTTTGAGCTACAACAACAAGAAACACTCTTTATTTCTATTTCACACCACCTGGACTCATTTATGGTTTAAGGCACTTTAATTATGCATATACAATAGACATGGTTTGGTGTCTGAAGTTTGTTTCTTCAAATATACGGCTAATGAAGCAATGGGTAGTGTAATGGGTAAAGTAACAATTGCACATTCATATACACACACAGCATTCTCAGATATTCTTCTTCACTCGCACATGACTTCTGGAAGGTCAGGGTAGCATGAGGACATCTCAGTCCAAACAAATAAAAACTGATCCAGCTTTCTAATGACAGAGAGAGAGGGAGAAGGGAGGTGCACAATGGTAAAATGAATAATAAGGAAGAAACTATTCTAAAGAGAGAGGGAGAGAGAGAGAGGTAAAGGGAGATTTGGCAGAGGAGAGAGAAAGATGAAAACAGTGTGGACAGAAGAATTTCTCCGCGGTGGTGGTAAACGCTAGGCCCCGTGTTTGTGTCTCTAGCCATAACATCTATTAACTCTGGCGTCTCTGATCTACACACAGTTTGGAGCACACACGCTGTTGTTGTGGCTTTCAGTGCATTGTTTCCCGCTGCCCCTGCTGGAGCCTTGCGGACAAGCGGCACAAAATGGAGGCTTTTAGCACTGAAGCTCACCAGACAATAGCCTGGAAGCAGAAGCAAGGACGTGGTATTATCCAAATTACGCAGAGGTTTGGTCATGAAAGCTCATGCGGCTGACACTAAGGGTGGGCGATACGGCAAAACAAAATCATGACGCTTAAAGAACCCCTATTACGGAAAAACAAATTTTCCTTGTTTTCTTCTAAATAAGATTTTGATGCAGTGGGTAAACACTGTTAACGCTTTGAAATGGATTTCACTGGTCTGGAAACTGCAAAACCAGTTTATTTTAATCATTGATCACTGATGTCATACAACGACAATGCATTAACATATATCTGCCAATTTACAGCAGTCTAACAAATCGCTACAGACTAAAGCGTTTCAGCACAGACTACAACTATGATCCACAACACAGAGCACACAGAGATCATATATGTCAGTCTTAAAAACACAGATTTGTGTCTTAATGACACAATTCCAGTTGAAGTTGGAAAACTGGCATGCTAAAATAAGTACAGCTGCTTTTGGTCCATTAATGTCAAGCCAAGCCAAGCCAAGTCATGTCAAGTGTATTTATACTTCACAGGAACAGACTAAAAGCATAAAAAAGGCAAAAAAAGAAACCAAAAAACGTTCATGAAATAGAAAATTGTTGTAAGTGAGCAAGTATTATAAGTGGGTCATGAAAAGGCTGCGGACATTATGAAGATGACTGATGTGATTGATTTTTGAGATGATGAGCAAATGATGTTGCAGAGTGTGTGCGTGCGTGTGTGTGTGTGTGTTTGTGTGTACGTGAGAGAGAGAGACAGACAGAGACAGAGATTGAGGGAGAGCGAGAAAGAGAGAGATAGAGAGTGTGTGTGTGTGTGTGTGTGTGTACGTGAGAGAGAGAGAGAAAGAGAGATGGAGAGATGGAGAGAGAGTGAGTTAGAGAGAGAGAGAGAGAGTGTGTGTGTGTGTGTTTGTGAGAGAGAGAGAGAGAGGGAGAGAGAGAGAGACGGAGAGAGAGGGAGAGAGAGAGGGAGAGAGAGATAGGGAGAGAGAGAGTGTGTGTGTGTGTGTGAGGGAGGGAGAGAGAGAGAGAGTGTGTGTGTATGTGTGTGAGAGAGAGAGAGAGGGAGAGAAATGGCCTGGGCTCATTATTGATTGATCACTAATTAGTGGCACAGAAATGAAACCTTTCAACGAAACAACAGAAACTGCACACATTTTGATTTTCCTTTTAAACTAAACTGATCTTGATGATTTTGACAATAAAAAGGGAGAAATAGAGAGAGAGAAGGAGAGAGAGATGGCAACAGAAAGCACATATATGTTTGAGTTTTCATGTACCTTTCACTGCCTTTCAGATCCAAGCCTCTCACACACCTTTTTGGTCTAATTAAAAAATCTGAAAAGTAGTACTGCGCTCAAAAAAATCACACTACTGACCTTCTCATGAACAGGACAACTGCTCTAGGGTTGTCTATCTGTCAGCGAGGGAGAGCGTGTTGCAGGACTGCCCTGGCATCACACCACAGCACAAGATTTTCCTCATAATTGGATCCATTAAAAGGCCATCACTGCTCCACCCCTCGTTTTTATTCCTGGCAAGGTTATGACCATTGTTTACCCCGTGCTGACTTTAACATGGCCAATCAAGCTTCTATTTATGAAACAGACCAAAGAACAGGATCTGAAATAAAACCAACACTGCAATACAGTCAAAATATTTGGATTTTATTTATTTATTCATTTTTATTTAGAATGAACTGTTTGATATATTGAGTGACATAAATGGATGGCATCTGCCTTAATGATTCTGCAGACCTTGAAGTCATACATTAGGAAGCAAATTATAGTCATAGTCTCAACTACTTGCACAGATGGGTTTGCTTCAGCCTCCTTTCCAGTGTTATGCACAACAAGTGATTATTCTCAATTTGTGAATATCTAATTTAATAAATCTGAACAAAAACTGGCTTAAAGAGCTAATGGTATTTTTACCTCCTATCTTCAACAAGCCAATATTCAATAGTAAAAAGTCAATATCCAATATTCAGCCCTGTCCACTGTTTGTCCCACAGCCCTATTTCATTGCTCAGTGCCAATATTGAGACACTTGCTAAGACCTTTTCACTGAAACCAGTCCTTCCTGACATTCAACCAAACTGGCTTTAATAAAAAATAGAACACTCTTTTATCAACCACAAGGTGTTTTCTTCAATGTAATTTATGATAACAGGCATTCTCAGGACCCAGAGGATGTTGTATCTCTAAAGGTTGAGAAAGTTTTTGATAGTTTTGAGTGGGAGTACCTTTACACCTCCCTTAATAAATCTGAATTTGGACATGGCATTTCTACGAATTCCTTACCTTCAGTGCGTACAAATAAAAAGAACTTCTCTGACTACTTTCCCATCCACAGGGCAGCTAGACAAGGGTACACTGTCTCTTCTCTTTATTCACTGTGGTAAATGAACTGCTGGCCATTGCACTTCATAGCCTGCCAGACTTTAAAAGAATTCCTCAAAGTGGTACTGATCAGATGACCTCCATCTTTTAATTCCTGAACCATCTGAATCTGTCGCATGTGTACTTAAGACATTAGAGTGTTTCAGGTTTAAATTTAATCTGGATAAGAGAGTTTTCCCTGTAAATGGAGCTGCAAGCACAAGCTCACACCAAACACTCAAAAATGCCTCTACATAATTAGGTGTGGCAGTTACTGATAATATAATCCAGTTTTGAAACACTACTCTTACATAATAAAGGAGATCTCCACCATTGGCATGGAAAATTAGCGCCTTTTTAAAATGTCCTAGTGTATTTCTGTGTTCCGCAAGTCAAGCAGGTTTTATTGTCATTTCAACCACACACACAGTGAAACGAAACAGCATGCCTCTAGGATCATGGTTCAACACATGAACAGAACAGAACAGAAACAGAAACACCACAAGACTTCATAAGTTCACAGGACAAAAGAAAATAAATCAAGAGCTACAAATGGACAAGGCAGCTTTTAGTATGATCAACAATAGCTACAGTACAAGTTTGGATGAACAGCAGCAGAGAGTTGCAGAAATGTGCAGACCAAAGGTAGATTGTGCAACTATAGCAGCAGCAGAACAGATAATATAATAATAATATAATATAATATACTTGTAATATACTTATGCCTAATGTCAAAACAAGTCAGTGTTAGGATACATATGGAATGCACAAAGCAATCTTACAGATGCTTAAAAGTGATTGAAGGATGGTATTACTTGATGTTTTATAGTACTACTGGGCAGTAAGACTGGGTAGTCCTATACTGGATGTGGGCAGATTTAAGTCATTACCATGCTTGCCTCTCTTTTTGCACTAACTACACTCTCACCAGTCTCAGTTAAACCAAAGGGTGCTCAAGGCACACTATATGGGCTAAAGAATTGGAACACACCTGTTTTTCAGGGTTTGGGCTAGGCCCCTAACTCCTAGTGATGGACAGTCTTATGCTGCAGCAGACCAAGACATTTTGGACAACGCCATGCTTCCAACTTTGTGGACACAGTTTTGGGAAGAACATTTTCTATTCCAGCATGACTGTGCCTCAGGGAACAAAGCTCCATAAAGACATTGTTGGATGAGTTTGATGTGGAAAAAATTGACTGACCCACACAGAGCCCTGACCTCAACCCCATTCAACACCTTTGGGATGAACTGGAAGAGAGATTGTGATCCAGGCCTTCTAATCAGTGTCTGACCTCATAAATGCTCGACAGAATTAACGGGCACACATTCCCACAGAAACTCCAAAATCTTGTGGAAAGCCTTCCAAGAAGAGTGGAAGCTGTTATAGCTCCAAAGAGGGGGACAAACTCCATATTAAAGTCTATGTATTTGAATGCAATGGCAATGTTATGTTGGTGTAATGGTCAGGCGTCCAAATAGTGCATGTTTTCTCCATCCTTTCAGATGTACCACATGAACCACTGAAATCATGTCCACACAGCCCTATTTGGAGACTTGCCAGCACCATTCAATTATCCAAATCCAAGCCAGACTTTGTTGCTTTTCTCTGCTTAATTGCTAGACGTCTAATCCTGAGACATTAGAAGGCATGGCATCCACACTCCCATTCACTGTGGACAAAGGATGAGTTAGTTTTCTTAAAACTTTAAAAATTATATAGTCAGTGCAAGACTAGATGTGGCAGGCTTTCACCTTGCATGTAGAAATCTTGGATTTACAGCCCCCAGATCCTCTTTCATGATTTCAGTATGACTGTGAATATGTAGCCCATGAATCCAAGCATTTTTGAATGTATAAATATCTTTAATTGTGCTCATGAGTGCATTTCTGCCTTGGCTGTGTGAGAACCACCCCCCCTTTTGTTCTTCCCTTTGTTTGTGTTTTTGCCTTGTTTTGATTGTTTGCCTGTGCTAATTTTATTCTCTTTATATCTGTCTGTCTCCATCTCAGTCTCCATCCTAACATTTGACCATTTTGAAAGGAAGCCCATCATCCTGGCCTAGGCTAACCACAGCACAATCTGGCATTTTAACAAAAACGTTACTGAATGATTAGCTTGTTTACTTGTTTATTTATCAAGCGAAGCTACAACAAATGTGGCCAGTGAAAGCCATGTGTACTATTTGCAAATGAGGGATGAAAAGGAATTAACCTTGTCCCATTCCATCATGATTGGCAATCATGGGCTTTTTTCATTGAAGCTGGGAGGGCTGGGAATTATAAATAAGAAAATATGCAAATGAGGACTCGGAGGATACATTTAGCTTTGTATTTACCCTGCATAATCAAAGATAAGTGATTAATCAAAGACACGCAAGTAAACAAAAGTGGGATTTTTTTAAGATAACTGTGACAGGGGGATAGTCCAGAGTTCACAGAACAATGCAACAATGATAATACTGCCACAGCCAACATGAAATAACCCAGACAACCAGTGAGCAGTCAAAGAGTCAAATTCCCTCTCAGACATGCAAATGAATATTATAAGAAATAATGGTCATAAAAAACGCTACATAAGTCTTGATATGTGCCGTTCGTCTTGCAAGCAACCACGGAACTGCTGTTACTGCTAAAAGCGAGAAATATTGGTCTGTTTTAAACCTCGCTGTGTTTACTATTCATTGGGCTGTTATTAGAATATATGCATCATAGTCCCTGAGAGATTTATCTGGTTGTTAAATGCTGTGCCACACAGCAGAGAGAGGAGAATTCATTACAGCTATGGGCAACAAAAATAAAACTAAATGAATAAATAAATAACATTTCATTCCAACAAGAAAAGCAAATTACAGTTGGCTTTGCATAAGAGTGCTATTTTATTTGCCCAAAAGCACCTTCTCTTAATGACTAATACTGCCTCTCTCTCTCTCTCTCTCTCTCTCTCTCTCTCTCTCTCTCTCTCTCTCTCTCTCTCTCTTTCTCTCTCTCT
>JBBJLR010000042.1:15779320-15790199 GCA_037577145.1 Brachypetersius gabonensis | reverse complement strand
ACACACACACACACACACACACACACACACACACACACACACACATACACACACACACACACACACACACACACACATACACACTCATCCAATTTCCTCCACACTAACTTCCATGCTTCCTGAGTCACAAAGAGCTTGTGTACCTTTGAAAGACTGAAGGGACAGCTTCACACTGCGTGAGACGACAAGCCAAGGAGCAGGGACATTCGATCAGTGAGCATGACTGCGAAAAGACAGAGAAACCTGGAAAAACAAGTTAAGAATGGTGCAGAAAATCATCTCTGTCGGAAGAAAGCCGATTCTAATCTCCCAAACAGTAACTTTGCAGAAGCAGTTAAATTCAATTAGTATATTAATAAACTCAGACATCATCACTGTCTGAGCAAACCTTGTACCTCTAAAAAATGTCACTTTACAGGAGAAGGACAGAATCTTCTCCGATTTCAATGTAAGTTAATCTAACAAGACATTTTCTTGCTACGGGTCCAAAACTCTTTTTGGAGTCATTTTGGACCAATTCTAGCAGCCGGTATTTTCACATTATGTTAAAAAAAGAAACGACAAAAACAGACCGAAGTGTCTTTTAAAATAACGGTACAATCACTTTTTTCCATACCTGTTTCAAAGTTGAGCTGAGAAAAATAACTGCTTTCGTACCACAAACCAAGTGGACCGTTATATCAAATTCCGATCATAACTAAATCCATCTTCCGCTAACAAACACGTAGACTGGAAGTTTAAAATTCGCACTTTGAAGGAAATTTCTCTGCTTAAGTGTAAAAATTTGAATACTGTATTATATCATTGCTTTCTGCTAGCTTTACCTAGGATTTCTAGGCATTTATGTAACTTAATTTCAAATTTACATTAGTATTTTCTTTTAAAACGTTCACACAACATAAGGGTCAGTTTGTGCTTTGCAATGATGGAAAAAAATAATAGTTGAAAAGTAGTGAAATGTTCTCAAGTGGGATTTTCTTCATTCAGTGTGATCCTCTACACAGTCAGAAACGTACTTAAGCTATAAATGTACTGTCAAAAGTACAACACGGTCCATAACATCATTGTGTACCTTGCATTGATCCACTTGTACCTTTTAAAAAACTTAACAACAGGTGACAAGATGATAAGACAATATGTATGGAGTTAATGCAATCAAACACAGTGTGGTACTATAAGTTTCCCTACCTGACCTGAAGAAGTACTGAAGAGGTACTCTTGAGGATACCACTCTAAGTACGATGGATAGTGCATTTTTCCTGAGAGTGTACCTGAACTTAAGGAGGACTTTGCTGTAGACTGGCACCTGCTCTCCCGTTCACGGGGGCTTCATGACCGTGAGTACAGGCATGTCTAATATCATTTTTCAGGTAGACAGGCAGGAGATTGCAAAATAATTAGTGCTAATAGCAAATATACCGCGGAAAAATCCCTAGAGCTTTGGTTTTCCATCTCTCTCTATAGGACCGCATCTTCAAAACTGCGGCGTTTGCAAATGAAATATACATGGGGTGACCTCTGACTTCTGCTCTGGGTCTGGAGGTCGTCGAGCTCTTTTACGTACACAGATGAGCCTCTCTTCCGGAAATGATAAGATAAACAGCGCAGGGAAGAGAGAGAATGAGGGAGAGAGAGAGAGAGAGAGAGAGAGAGAGAGAGAGAGAGAAAGACAGAAAGAGAAAGCACGAGGCCATGGAGTTAAAACAACAGCCGAGATTACAATTAATGGCCTGAGAGGCGTGTAACTGTCATCCATTTCCCCTTCAGGCTAGCAGAGATGTCCTGATCCAGCTCAACACTTTTAGATAACATTTCAAACACACACATACACATACAAACACACCCTTGTTTGTTTTATGCCATACCAGGACCCTTGATTATACCTACAGACAGGTGAGAATTTAAAAGAAAACGGTATATAAAATGTCGTATTGAGCCAACTGAATAGCCACCAGCAGTGTCTGCCAGGTTGGTTCGAAATCAGACCAACACACTCAATTCCCAACGCACTCCCATAGGTGCATTTTCTTTCATTGTGCCTTTAATGTGTTTTCTATTAATCTGTTCTATTAATATTTTATATAGTACTTATATATTATATGTAGATCCCTGTTAGAACTTGTATCTCCATTAACTAATTGCTTTAGAATATATATATATTTATAAAGAAAATAACTGCATGCTCTGGAACACATCTGGGAACACCTTTGGTGCTGGATTGTAGAGAAAACCACTGTTAACAAGGGGATGTCTCAATTAAAACCCATCAGTACATTTCCAAAGACCTTTTTCTCTTAACATTGTAATATCTAATTGTTTAAGTTTAATACAAATACAATAGCCCATCTTTTTCTGTAGGTACCTTCTTCATCACTAGCCAAGTAATATCTTCTAATATGTTCACAGTTCAATTTGAGCGAGAACACTGTGAGCAAAAATGCTGGTTGGTAAATAATGCTTGTATTCCAATTTGTTTTTGTTTAATGTCATAATTTCAGTATATTGTGTTCAAGTTCCTTTTCTAAAAGTTTGCAACTTTAACAAAGGATTAACTCTGACAAATATGGTGCAATCGGGATGTTGTCATATATCATTGAAAAGTGTGCCTGTTTCCATTTTTCCAATTTTCACTGGTTAATGCAATTTTGTCTCAAAATACTTTCCAAGCCAAAGATCTCTGCTTCTAGAATACCAACATTCAAGAAACTTTATATGATCATTTTAAATTTTATTTCAAATGATTTTAGAGAAAGATTTTCTAATTTGTTAATAAATATCTTCAAATCTGGAAATTTGGCTATACTTTGTACTAAAATCCTCATGGCATAACATAACCCATAGTTAGAGTTAGGGTAATTTTATTTCAAATATTCTGAGATCATTTTAGCCCATTTACTTTGAAATCTCACACAATGTGAATTGCACACGGCAGAAGAAAAAACTGATGGAAACTGACAGAAATATACATGTATATATTACAAATAAATAGTAGTCTGTGAATTTTCTAAGTCTAGCTCTAAAAATCTGAGGCTAACCCCAAACAGTCAGTTACATGTAACTTCTGTAAAAAGCATATTCCCTCACAGTCACTTTGGTCTGATCCGGACACGACACAGGCCGGACAAATGCGCACAACACCATTCAAACATGTCTCTGGGTTCATCTGGTGGCCATCGCACAAGTTTGCAATTTCTCAGTTTGCCATCACGATATGAGTTACACAAAACTAAACAAAGGCTGTGAATGGAGACATAAACATTGAAGAAAGCAATTACAAACACATGCAGCTCCACCGCGGCTTTGGCATTGCGGCCCTGCTGCATTCCTGCCTGCACCAGCACACTGTAAATTCAACCCTGACCTAGCAGCACTGCTAGCTGGATGATGAGGAATAACCTTAAAACAAAAAGACACATCATGCTGCTGCTGTTGCAGTTCTCACACCACTTTCCAGGCCAAACAAAGAAGATTAAATTGTCCTAGAAGATTATATTTGCCTTCCAGCGTTGTGCATTGATTAGCTCACATATGGTAGTACACTATTTGAGATTTTAGAAATTGTTTACATTAAGAATAGTCATTAAATTTCACCTTGTATTATACATATCAGTCGAAAGGTGACTGTGAGTTTCTGCATAATAGTTCTTTTTTTCTGTTCTACATTCTATTGGCACACAGCTGGTACACAGCTGGTCACCTACCCCCATCCGATAACACACACACACACACACACACACACACACACACACACACACACACACACACACACACACACACACACACACACAGATATTCATGCATAGATGGCAAAATGCCAGACATGCAATGTAAAGTAATACATTGGAAAAGTCATTATAATAAGCGATGACAGTATAAAAAGTAACCAAACAAGCTTAAAACAGCCCAGAGAGGAAATCCATCAGTGAAAAGTGTTTGCAACATCTACATCCACACACATACACACACCATTAAGGCTGCAATTAACAATTATTTTTGTAATCGATTAATCTGTTGACTAATATTCATTAGGCCATCTACATTTTCCCATCACACTACCATCCCTATTCAAAGCTCCATCTGTAGCTGTGTCTCAAAGCCAAGGATGAACTCAAGGAAGACTGCATTTCTCAACTGTTACGTCAGTGAAAACTGTCTTGTTTTGTTGGATCCTTTGAATGTGGCTGAGAAATGCACCCTTTATTTCTGAGGAGTCCAAAAAATGCCTATGATATGTTGGTATAGCTTTCTCAACCTTGAATGTGTGTGAGTAATCACAGAAAAAGATTTTTTTGTATACTACTGCTGGCAACGATTCTCTTTTCTCAGCTGCAGCTTTCATTTTGAGACATATTTTGTGATGTGGTGCTCTGAAACAATAAAAGCAATATCTCCCCCTACATTTCCCTTTGTGTACTGCAATCTGTCAAATAAGATAAGATAAACTTTTATTAGTCCCACAAGTGGGAAATTTGCTTTGTCATGGCAGAAAATGGACAGCACAAATTTAAGAGCAGCACAAATAAAAAACAATAGATTTTTATAAAATACTATGCCAACATTACAGTAAGATATGTACACTATATAACCTAGAAAAATAAAATATGGACAACTGTATCATAGAATATATACATAAATGTATATGTAAACAGGTGTAGCACTAAGCGTGCATATATACATGCACACCAGTTAAACAAATAAGAGAAACGGCAGAAAATATTATGAACAGAAGTACTGTATCCTTTATACTGATTCATGTGCACCTGAACCTCAAACATCAATAAAGCAGCTGTAGCATGATTTTCTGTTCTAACCCACAGGTGTAATATACTTTTAAATATACTCATAAACACCACCCTCTTCCCCAAAAAAACAGCCGGGATGTCCAGTTAGTTGTGACGGAACAATGAAACACAAGTGGGAGAACACAAGCAAGCCAATGTCCATGAAATACAAACCATAATGACAAAACAAAGCACTCAGAGGCTTACAAAGCTGACAACAAGTTTGGCATATTAACAAATAAACAAAATGGTGAACGGACACTTCCAGGACAGGCTGGCATGCTTGAATAGCGAGGGAACCAGGTGGTGGGAGTCACAAAAATCAAAAGACAAGAACAAAAAGCAGCTCAGTATTCTCATGGCCTGGAAAAGTTGGCTGCCTGTGCTGGTGTGGGGTATGGCACAGGAGAAGACATGACACACCGAGAAAATTATATTTTAATGGTATACATGCAATTATTCAACATGTTTTCCTAAAGATTACAGGTAGAAGGAAAAAAAATTAAATTATATTGTGATATCTATTTAAAAGTGTTTCATACCTTTTGACTAAATTATTCCATCCCTTTCAGCATAAAAGATTCTTTTAAAACACAATTTAACATAAGTAAATCACCAGAGCTGCAGTTTGAATACATTTCTGTGTATTTGTTCAATTCTGTTCCTCATTTGAATCAGTATGAGCACAGAAACCATGTATAAAATGATGAGACTGAGAAAGAAAATTTTTAAATAGTGAAAAGTGTGCTTATCTAGATTTAATGTTTATTTTTTTTACAATTGCCGCTAATCTTTTAATTATCCTTATATCAGTTTAAACTGTTTTTGCCACTTTAAAATATACACTTCTCTACGTCTCTCCTATACAATGTGAAATTATGTCAAAAGCCATATTACACCCATTAAAAAGCTCATTAAAAATTTAACACACAAAGTACAATCTACCAAAAGAGTAAAAGGTGGCTGCTGGCCTGGCCGATGTGATCTGAGTGAATGCTCTTCTGCAACCAAAAGAATTCAATACAGGTAACGTGTACCAACAGCGAAGTGACACCTACAGGATCGTGCCCACTAATCTCCCTGCAAGATCACTTCTAGCATGCTAACCAAGGTCGCTCCGAGTGCACATGCCAGGACAGTGTGAAACTGCTGCTCTTCTCAGGCATTTCTAAGGGTACTGTGTGTATTTTGAATAGAACTAACTGCATTATACTGTCTAGTATGTTAGACCAGCTCATTTAATCTAGCCTAAAGAGCTAATCATGGTAACTCTTGTCACTGAATAACAACAAAATATTCTTCTTCTGTATTACTTCTGTATGTGAGCTTACAAGATGAGTAATGCAATTATGGCGAGGTACCGATTATGGGACACAATTAAATATCAGATGCCACCAGGCCTCATAAGTCACGATATGACAAAAGTGATCTCCTTTTTCTTAAATGTAAACGTTTGTACCTTGCTGTTATTGAAAGATAAGGGTTGAATTTGAACTGTGTCCGATACCGGCAAAATAAATCATGCTCCTATCTGCCCTTTTTTCTGTTCTGTTCTGCTTATATCTAACGTTTGTTTCCTTTATTTATTTATTTATTTATTTTTATTTCTGAAGTGGTGGTGTCAATTCTATTGCACTTTGACTGAAAAGAATGACAAGGAAACCTTATCACCTCATTTATGCTTGTCATTTGAACAGCAACAGTTTTTTCATAGATGCATTAACAGATAATAAGTAAAGAATATTTTTCTCCCTCTAAAAGGTTCTAACCACATTATAAGAGTGTTTATCTGATTCTGATTTTGTTACGTGCCTGGCTTTGAGGTTACGCTGGGGAAATGAGCACAGCGTAACTCCGCAGTTGGCTCAGCTGTGAGATGGAGGAATCTTCCATGAGGCTCTGTAATGCTCACGTTTCTGCGAAGCCATCCAAGCCGTGCCTCGTGAAATCTGGCTCTCGTGGCTCTATTCCGCACCTCTCTTACGCCGGCGGGGGAACCTGAGAACGGTGTCCCAGAGCCAGCGCATGACAACGGAGGGCAAGCAGACCAGGTGTCTCCTTTCTGTCACTAAAATAGGTAACACTGGTTGTCCCAGCATCTAAGATAACAATGTGACAGACGTGTGAGGTCATGGCAAAGGGGATTTCTCTATATGTTACGGGATTGAAGACACAAACAAATATAGGCCCCATAATCATTTTCATTGTTCGCTTGATAACCAGTTTGCCCGTGATCACAGCCTCATCTCTCGCAGCTTGTTTAATGCCAACCCAATAGTCACAGAGGTATTTTGCATACAGCCTTCTGCAAAACAAGACAGATTAACAGTTTCAAATGCTAGCACATAGTTTACATGCAAATGACCCATTTGGTATGTTTTTTTTTTATTATCAGGGAACAATTTCATGCCATTACATCTTTCCTCATGTGTCACACATATAAATGCGTATTGCTTTCTTTATGAGGGATTCTACGGGATTTTTTACTTTTGGGCAAAAGACAAGTGTTACTTTCTTCCAACACAGTGGAGGTTTAGTCCTCGCACACATCTACATATAATTCCACCCATTCCAAGTCACAAAATAAACATACTCACACACACCAGCACAAGTTTTAGTTCAATGTTAGGTGTGTACCGATGTCCCATATGTATTCTATAGATGTAATTTAAAAAATTGTCACTGTCAGGACAAATAAAATGGATCAAATTGGTTTTCACTTGATTTTGAAAGCTAGTAATGTTTTTGCTCCTGTTAGGAAATATCCGTTTTAGAAATACAAGGTTCTAACACAGATATGTAATATAGATATTAGCTTAAGCCAAAACCCAATCATAACATAAACAAATGTTTTTGCCCTTTAGGATTTAAAAGTGTAGGTTTCATAAAAAGCATTTCTGAGATACCGCGGAATGCTTTCAATATGAATGTGACATGAACATACATATACACCAAATGGAAACAGCATTAAAATCACCAAAAAAACAAATAAAGTAAAGAGGGTCAAACAAGTGGCGATAGGGTCATGGGGACCCAAGTCTCCCTGATGAAGCGAAAACTAACCTGTCTAGTCCAGCCCCTCAGAGGAGCTACTGTAGCATACATTAGTGACGAAGTTAGCACTGGCTATGATAGAATGGTGTCAGAGCACATAGTACACAGCAAATCGGCGTATAAGTAGCCACAGACTGGTCAGAGTGCCCATGCTGAGCCCTGTCCACATCTGATGGGCTCCCTCTAAGATGGATGTGTGAGCATCAGAATTGGATAATGTAGCAATGGAAGAATGTGACCTGGTCTGATGTATTATGTATTAGTTTACATCGTGTGGATGACTGGGTGCATGTGCATCACTTACCTGGGTAATAATAGGCTAATTGTTTTGATGTCATGGCTGGTCAGTATACATATGATGTTTTATGTTATGAAAAAATGCATTTTCTCACCTTCCCACAGTGTCAAAAAATGTGGCCAATTCTTTATTTCACTGGTTTACCGTAGATTTCTTTAACGTCTTTAACGAAAATTCTTAGTATCTCTTAAATATCTGTTAAAATTTTAACCTCAGCTCAGAACCTAAACCCAGCTCTAACCTTGATTCCAGTTCCAACTCCATTGCCAGTTGTTAATTGAGTTTGGCCAGATAGTTTGTTAACAATCTGAGGATTTGTAGACATGAGAAATAGGGAGTCTCGACATAAAATGTGACCAAATTATAGCGTATTCATTCATACTGGGTACAACTGGCTCCCCTGAGGAACTAAATACACACACACACACACAAATACAGACATACACAAAAAATGATAAGAGTGGCTCTGTTTGGGCCAGCAAAGCGGATCCAGATGATGGAGGCCATGCTCGGCTTTACGGCGCGTGTATCATTTTAAAGTGGATGACTGCATGCAGAGCTACAAATTAAATAAAGAAGCAAGCTGGAGACCATTATCATCTCTCCCATGTCGCTTACATCTTCGAAGCATTTAAAATGACAAAATAAATATGAGCGCCACGGTATCAAACGTGCAGCCTAACTAGCATTTGTTCTGTGGCATCGGTTAGAGGAATGAAAAGAGAGCGCAGTAAACACAGATTTGCTTTTCCTTCTCGCTCCCTCCCTGCTTACCCCCCTTTTTGGGGGAGGAAATTTGTGAGCTGCGACGAATGAGAGGCCCTAATGAGAGGCAGATTTGATGAGATGAGGGTCTTAATTAAACGAGTGAGCCGCGTTCGCTCATTTCATTTTCAAAATGCGCCTCAAAAGGAGAGCGCGAGGAAAAAAAAAGAAAAGCCTTCACGGGTCAAACGGAGGGCAGTCTTTAGCAGAGAGAGAAAATGAGCTATGTTTCCTAGCCCCTGACCATTTTTAAGTGTTTTGGTTAAAAAAAGGATCAAAATGACACAACTGACCAAATACAGATGATCAGTCGAGACATGTTTGGTGTCTCAAGTCTTTTTTTTTTGTTTTGTGCTGGTTCTACAAGGCTGATATTGCTAAACCACACAGGGCAAACTTCATGCCTAAATCATCACACACTTAACATCATGTCAAAGTCCTCTGAGTTGTTTAGTAATCTCAAAAAGACTTGCTTATGAAATTTCTGACACTGTAAATTCTCTTTAAAAAATACGGAGAAGTTTGCATGCTGCAAGCTTCCATTACTTAGTCTGACAGCTCTGATAGCAGACATTAGACACTAAACAAGTCCCGGTAGATTTATTTTTAGGGTAAGAATAAAATGTGTACATTTGTAAAGTGTAAGCGTAAAGTGTCCATTTGTCACACCATGAACACAGCACACAGTCTGAACAGTATGAAATTGTTCTCTGCGTTTAAACCACCTTCAGCTCTGGATGAAGCTTCACAAAGCCTTGGGCAATGCTGTTTTATTGGGCCTCTCACTGTCTTTTTCTTACAGTGCAGATTAGATATATGTGCAGTACTGTTCATTAGTAAATGCATAGTAGCTACTTTTACAGTTTTTACAAAAGATTGGTTGATTCAAGCTATGGAAATCAAAATTGCTGATAATATTTTATGAATGCCAACAAAACTTTTTCACACAATTTGAGCAGGTAAATGACACATAAAAGAATGCAAAATTACTGTTTTCAGTAAAAGTAAAGCATATTTATTCTTGCATTTAGTGTTATGCGACTAATTACCCATTCATGTCTTACAAAGATGGCAGAGAGGTTTAGATAGACCATTGAATAGGAAACATTAGAAAACAAACAAATAAACAAACATATAATCCTTATCAGTAGGTTATCAGGAGGTCAGGGAAGCCAAAGGTCCAAAGTTGCAACATACATGACGTTAGAGATGGAAACATGTTCAACTCAACTTTTTTTTTTGACAAACCAAAACTAATGTGACAATAGTGGAAGCTATGTTGGCTGTTTCTTTTTTTACATTTAGCAACTCATCCATAAATGCTGTATATCTTTCTTAGTAAAGACTTGCCTTCAGTAAGTAAAGTAAATAATCAGTGGGGAACAAATCAGTCAAGATCATTGCACCTTTGCTGCCTAAAAAACTACATACAGTTAATTATTAGATAAACAGCAAAACAACTTGAGTTGGCAGAGAACTCTTACATTATGTGGAAATCAAATCATAAAATGGTTGTTTGAGGAACCTTCCACAGTGAGTTTCTTTAACCAACTAAATTTAATTCTGCTATGTCAGTTTTCTGAACCTTCAGTTAAGTTAGTGCAGTTTGTGTTTAGGGCTGAAACGATTATTCGAGTAACTTGAATGACTCGATTGCAAAAAATGTTTTGCCTCGAGGCTTTGTTTAATTCGTCACCAAAGTCCACCTACCGGGGCGCACGTGACCCGGGGACCATGCTATTTTTGCCTCAGGGAGTATGTTTTTTTTGTACCGAAGAAGAGCACACAGCACAGAGCAGGAGATTTGAAGTAAAGCCCGGCACGGGAATATTTTTTTAATCCCGCTCCCGTGGAATTTCTGATGATTCCCATCCTCTCCCGCCTGCTCCCGCCCGCTCCTGCCCGCTCTCCTGGTCATATATGAAAATATATTTTTAAAGTTAAAAAACGATCAATGTTCTGTTATTGTAAGTTAGTGGCG
>JBBJLR010000042.1:15724698-15735062 GCA_037577145.1 Brachypetersius gabonensis | reverse complement strand
TGTGTGTGTGTGTGTGTGTGTGTGTGTGTGTGTGTGTGTGTGTGTGTGTGTGTGTGTGTGTGTGTGAGCGTGTTTGTTTTTCAGCATATCACACAAAAAGTGTGTGTCTGGGGGCTGTCCACACTTATATTTCCTGTCTTCTTTATAACACCTCCTAAAAACCTCAAGCTGCAGAATTAAAGGTGTGTGTACGCGTGACAGACTGTGGAAGTCCCAATGCTGCCTCGGAGCGATGCCTCAGGAATGTTCCTGGTGCAATTCTGCAAGAGTGTGTGCTATAAACCATCTATTGGACACACCTGCACTTGTACTGACCAAACACCTGGTCAGGTACGCACAGGCCTTTGATCTCATTACACTGATTTATAAGCATGCTGCTCATGCTATAACCACCTGTATTTGTCTAAAATGACTTTGCATAAATGTAGCATAGAATGTGAAGGTGTGTGCGTGTGTAACTACTTGCTGTCAGCTTAAATCAGTGTGCTGTGGTGGATGGCTATGACCTGTGGCCTGAAAGTAAAGAGCAGTCCTCTGGTGTGCTGACTAGCATCGACGTTACATATTATATTAAAAGAGAAGAAGCTTGCTTTTGTCTCATGTCTGAGCAGTGATACGTTTGTATTGCTGTCTTTGTAGGGACCTTCTATTGACTTCTATACACTTGCAGCTAAACAGATAACACAGATAACTTAATCTGTACCCTTTTAAACTTTTATCTTTGCAAAAAAGCAAGCATTTTTGTTAAAAATACACTTTTCTTTATGGGTACCAATTGAATGTCCCCACAATGTCAACAATCTGAGGACATTTGGTCCCCATAACGCAATTAATACACAGTCACACAAACACACACTCTCACTGCAGACCCTGAAAGGCCCCAGAAGAGGAGTGTGTTATGGATGGCTGTGGGTCCTTTAGCGGTCAGGGAACAGCCCCTCGCCGCCAATGTTTGTGGTTATATATTTTGTAAGGGCCACTTAATGGAAGAGTGGCCGTCCACTTAAGTGCTGCATCTCTGTCTGTACGGGTCTCCACAGCTACAGTATTACAAACTGCAGACAACATTAACATACAGCACATCCATATATCTTCAGAGTTTGATACCAGCATCTGTTAACATGGGCTAAGTACTATAATGCTGCACATCAGTTCATAAATAATATGATTACGTGACCTTGGGGCTGAGGACAAGTGTGTGTGTGTTTTAATGAGCTCATCATTTATTTACGTGGAAAATTAAAGGAAGGGGCACCACAGAGCATGAGAGCACTGTGTTAATCTTTAGTTAACTTGAGCACACACACACACACAAATGTACCATTTGT
Organism: Brachypetersius gabonensis; assembly: GCA_037577145.1. NCBI lineage: Eukaryota > Metazoa > Chordata > Actinopteri > Characiformes > Alestidae > Brachypetersius > Brachypetersius gabonensis. The sequence continues at coordinate 15,733,734 of JBBJLR010000042.1, read as the reverse complement.
GTGTAGATACTCCCGAAATATGCAAACCCACAAATTTGCTTTGGTTTAAGTCTTTGACTCCACAATGATCAGATTCAACTAGATATTCACAATCAACACATTTAGCAACAAGGTAAAATTATTACTACAACTCTAAAAAATATTGCAGACATGAAAAAATTAGACCTTAGATTTCAGTATGAATAAAAATTAAAATAAAATAAATATTATTATCAAGATTACTATAACAGTAATCGCTATTTTAACATGCTAAATCAGTTCAGTCAATGTAATCTCCACCTTCAGATGAGTTTTTGCACTCATTTTAACATATACACACTCTAACTAACTAACTTTGCATCATTTCAAAAATAATCCTCCAAACAGATGCAACCATGCATCCACGTGCACAAACACTCACATACACAATTAAGCGCAAAAGGTCAGCCTGCAGTGAGTGCGGTGCCACTGGGACAGTGAGACAGGATTGTATGATACATTATTAATGTGTGGAGACATTCAGCATTAAAGAGCGCCGTCCGTAACGTTGTTCTTCCTGCGCTGAGGCTGGCTGCTCTGTAAACGTCTAATCATTTGTGAGAATGAGTCTGTTCGTCACAGTGCGCACTTATTACTAATCCAATACATCAAGGCAACTGTAATGACTAGGTGTCACGGCGAATGACTAACTGTTTGATGTTTGTTAACATCTATTCACACCCATAATCATGCTGGCATCACTTTCGAAACCTCCCAATGCATTCTCAGAGTGACTCACCTGGCTGCTAAAACTTCATTTCAGAATTTGTGTGGCAATAGAAATGCAAATATACACACAAGTATGTATTGAAACGCACTCACACACACACATACACACACACACACACACACATACACACACACACATCAAATAAAGCAGGTAAGGTCATAGGCAGTAACATGTGGGAATGTGTGAAGTGTTCGGGCGTCAACGGAGCCCCCATACAGATTAACCTCTCTCAGATAAAGGCCAAGCCTCTCCCATCTGGCCCACGTTCACCAGAGATTGGCAATACAATCACTCATTTCAATTTGCCCCGAAACCCTATAGCCCTAGTGCCAGACCTGCTGAAATAGCATGCTAATGCGAAAGGTATCTATGATTCTATCGCCCGTAGGTCCACCAGGGCTTCGCTGGCTAACTAGCTCGCTAGCGGCCTCTTTGGATACACACACTCGCACGCGGCACTTGAACTTGAATTCTCGCTCTCTTGCTCCTGTCATTCTCATTCTTTGTTTCTCTCTAAGCACCCCCACCCCACACACACACACACACACACGCGCGCATACACACTCCGGCCTGGTGCTGAAACTAACCACTTTAGCTAAAGTGAGTGTTAATTATGGACAGCCAAAGCAGTCAATAGAAGGTTAATGCAGGAGTCACAGGATAAATTCCTTTAAGCATTGCATCACTTGGCCATCTCCCGACTAACCCCTCTGCCTGATCAATACGTTTTACTGTAATGCTCTCGCCATCGATCCCCCAGCTTACCCCTCACTCCGGATGCTTGGACGAGAAAGGACGGAGGCAAAGGAAGTGAGAGTGAGAGAGAGAGAGAGAGAGAGAGAGAGAGAGAGAGAGAGAGAGAGATGGTTGGAAAGAACGAGAAAATCTACAAGTAAATGAAATGATTAATGCCTCCTCTGCCCCTGCTGTTTTCCGACATCTTCTATCTCTCTCCTCAGTCCCTGTTAGATGTACTGCGGGAGGCTACTGGCCGGGTCCGAGTCCATCCATTCAGTGCAGTAATAACTCGCTGGACACTTGCTCCGAGGGCCCGCATTAAAAGCCTGCCGTGCTCTTAACAGCACGGAAAATGCGCTTAATAACGACATCAGTGTTTCCGCGCAGGCCAATTACGCTGATGAATGTGGGGTTTGGGACAGGGAGGAAATAGCTAGGTACACAGATGGGAGACAACGCTTATTGGGTTAGCGCCACGGGAGGTCATTTATAAGCCCGCTGCTACAAATGGGCTTGTTTGATTACCACATTAAGAAGAGGTCACACTACGTTCCTGGATGACCAAAAAGGCCACGTCCTGGCGAATGGGCTTGAGAGCACACCAGAGGCCAAAAGCACAGAAGTGTATAAAAATATTTTAAAAAATATCTCAAAATGAAGTCACAAGACTTATGCAATAGAAGCTGTTCCGAATTATTAACCCCCCTGACCTTTTCAGTGAGTAAATCTTTCATGGCCTTCATGTTCCTCACCTTTACAGTCACTAATTCATAACACACCTCTAATTGAACACAAAGTTTTGTAGAGAAAGTAAATGTGAAAATCATGTAGATATGATTTGCATTAAAGGCCCTGCAAGAAAATAACCAGGGGCAAAACAGAAGCTTTTGTATTTGTGTCCATTACGTTGTCTAAACTTGATGCTCATTTTTAGCGTTCCCTCTAAACGTCTCTGAATGGGGTGAGGTCTTCCTCATAACTCCTTCCCAGGTGTGCAGCTGTTTTTTTAATGCTTTGATCAGGCACATCCATGGAATGCAATTAAACGAGTCGTGCAAAAACAGGTTGTGTGACTCATAAATTACAAACTGCTAAGAAAGTCCACTAACAAAATTGCACTCTCAGTATGACAACCTGTCTCTATTCACACATCAAAATAACTTCTCATAAACAGTCATAACCAATTTTCTTTACATTTCTGCCTGTGAAAGAAGCCTTTAACTGATATAAAGCAATCATAACATGATTTAACCTCTCTTAAAAGTCCAATCAGGAACAGGTGCTGGGTTATAGGACAAACCTGCGGAACAATCACAGTTCATAAAAAAAAAAAAAAATCTGTCATAGTAGGTGTTTTGCTGGCCCATTATCAGTTTCATGAGTATAAATTCACCACAAACAACGAGAAAGTAACTGAGACAAAATAAAATGTGAACATGGTTGGCAATGAAAGTATTGAAATAAGAGCTGGACGGATGAGTAAAGAGTCATAACCACAATTCTGGACTACCCTAAAACACTTATTGTTTCTAGTTGGTTACACAGCATCGGGGCAGAACAAGCAATTTATCAAACCGAGCCAAGCCCCAAGCTGTAGGCATTTCAAGAAAATGTATAATATGAGGAAAAAGGTAGGAAAAACTCCCTGTATTCTAATTCCGCCATATTTTTACCAGGTCTTAAACCGTTTTTGCATTGTACTACTGTGACACAATAGTAGACAAGATATAATTGATTAATTTAGTGAATTTACTCAAAATTGCTACAAGATATACCTAAAACTATGGGTTTTTTTTTTTTTTTTGGAGGGGCATACTGACTATAATGAAATATTGCTTTTAATCTCAGAACAAAAGAAACAACCTGACCTGAAATGAGCAAGAAGTAAAATATGACAAAGTTGTGAAAGCAAATTGGCCTCAGGCCTGCTGCTGCTGTGTTTGAGTATGTGTGTGTGTGTGTGTGTGGATGTGTGTGTGGATATAAGTATAGCCAACATCACAAGACCCCTTTAGTGCATTCTATTGTCTAAAGACTGTGCTGACAATGCTCTTTCTCCAAGTGCGTATGCATGTCTGTGGTGACACATCAAACGTGTGACACATGTTCCTTTCATTATGATTCCTTAAGAAAAACCCACTAATAAAACTACCATCTGATCTGCTATTTCCTCTAATTAATGTCTGTGGAAAATAACAGGCTAATATTTTTTTTCAGAGGCTCTCAGCGTCTTGGTGGCGGTCTGGATGACGCTTTGGAACAATGAAACCGGCTACCTTTGGGTGGGACGTCCTGAGTCGCCCACGCGGGGAGGTCTGCTTACATCTGCACACCAAGAGTTTCTATTAAACCACATGAAACACGCTCTGCAAGTTTAAAGCTTGCAACGTCTCCTGAGTCTGGGAGTTGGCGAGCCTGTGGTATCGGCATGGATGGGAGTCCCTCTCTTCCCTGGTCAACATAATGCTCTACACTAGTGGCCTACATGTACATACAGATAGGCATTTTGCCTATCCTCACATTGTAGTGAAGGTACAGGACAAAATAGACCAAAATCAGATCTTGAAATGAAAAAATAATGTCACTATTCTTACAGTGAAAAGAAACTGGTTTTCACACGTAATAAAATTCCAATCCACTTCAGGGTTATACACACAATGACATTTTTGGAACCACAAGGAAAAAATCCTTTAAAAGGTGTGTTATGCAAATCTTCACAACTCGCTCTCAGACTATTGATAAGAAAGGCAAAAGAAAAGCCAACATTCACACGACAAGGGTTACAGGATGACCCAAATGCAGCAGCAACAGCAGTTACAAGGAGAATAATAAACAATTGACTGCACCTCAATCTCAGTTTGCACACCCCATCAAAAATGTTGTGTTTAAAAAGAAGTCAGTCTAAAATTTGAATATGAGCAGATACGTAAAAAGGAATTAATTTGACTCAATTTCACTTTTAAGTTTCAACAACAAAACGGCCTCAAACATGCCGACAAAATAACTCTGATTTCTTCACAGTCAACTTATCAGTCTGTCAGAGGCACCACTACAACTTTGGACAACTGAAAACGGTTTGAGAAGTGGAATGGGTCAAAATTAACATTGTAAGTTAGACTAATTACATATGGTTGCCTGAACTGATAGTTGATGGCACATCCACAAAGGAGAAGCATGAACTCTTTTCTCAGTGTGTTTTATCTTGCACATCAAACTCGAATTTGACTTGACCACATTAAAAGCTGCACACAGTCCCAGGACGCATCGTCACCGTATTACGATTGGATCACTCAAACCACATTCAAATGGAATGCATTTTCTATATCCGCATACAATTACGTAATACAAAGTGCCAAGTGCTGACTGGCAGGTGAGAGGATAAACAAGAAAACACAACATGAAGGATACACAATGAGCCAATGAATGCTTCCAAGCCAAGATTTTGGATTTAAATGGTAGGAGGGGTAAAATGTAATCGGAAGCAAATAGAAACAATGTTGATGTCAGATCTCGTGACAACAGGGATGTTTGACTGAAATGTGTGAATAGAATCTGCCAAAAAGTATATCTGGATACAATAAGGACAAACACGTAAATGCAAGTATAAACAGCCCATATGCCCAGTGATTATAAAAATTGTATAACAGTTCCAAAAATAAACTAACACGTCTATAACAACTTATGTCTAGCTGTAGTTCTATTTTTATTAGACTTGCTATGCCATTTTGGCAGTTACTGTTAATAAAATGGCAGAGTATGTTAATGTTCTGTGCAATAACTGTGCAAAATATTACACAATGGAAACCAAACAAAGACCAACTAATAATAAAAATTCTTTTCCCTGCGTGAAGAGGATGAGGTTGAGGTTGTGTCTGTTATTGTGTCTGGACCACTGGTCCACAGGCCGATCAGACGAGAGGAAGGAGAGAAGGGGGTGGACAGACCCAGAACACTTACACCCCAACTGTGCTGTTTGATGTGGGCTAGAGTGGGCGGCTGGGACCTGGTCTGACCAGATGCTGTCCATGCACACGCACACACTCTCGCAGCAAGGTGGCTGCTAAACAGCCTTTATAATTGGCGTAATAAAACTGGACGCCGGTCTGTAACCAATTGCGAAGGAGGTCGCTCTTGGCTTGATGAGCTCTCTAACCCAGGTGGAGGTCCATTGTGCTGTTAGTGGAGTAACAAATTACCCAACGCCCTGCTCATATCTGCTCCTTGCTCCCCCCTCAGGCAGAGGAAAGAATGCAGTCAGGCATTAATTTACGAGCGTGCACAAGCCCAGTTCAAATGAAGGCCGGCTGCACTTAAGGGCAAAGACAGGAATGGGGCGCACCAAACAGCCAGGCCTCTTGGAATGACCCCTGTTTGTTTGTATATATGTGGGGGCCACTAAATGAATGACCCGCCTCGAGCAGGCCAGAGCTCAGAGGAAAAGAGACTGAATAGCTAGGGTGAATCTGCCTGCAGGGTATCCCATTAGAACAGCACCAGGTAGGTCGCCTCATCTCTGGAGTGTCGTGCTTAAGGTAAACGTTTACCTTGGATGCTGTGCTGACGTAATAAGAAGGGAACAACAGGGGCAGCAGAAAGATCACAGTCCTGAGACTTCAATCTTTTAAATTTTATAACAGTTAAATAATTTCAACTTACATTTGATCTTTTTTGTCCACTTTATGCAGTGGGTCTAATAGCACAGTTCTAATTGGTACGGTATGGCCTTTCACTATTTGTTATTTGTTAGCACATTAGCCTTGTAGTTCCAATGCAAAACCCATAAAAGTAGGAAGCAGCTTTCTCTATTTACTCTTAACAGACTTTGCAGCTTTGCTGTTTACAGTAATATTCATTTATTGGGGTAATTTACAGAATAGTCACAATAGTAGCTAGCAGACGGTAGCTAAGGTCAGAAACTCAGACAAACATGAGCGAGTGAAAAGGAAATTATAGAGCAGTTGAAGGGCTTTTGATATACTGCAGTGAAGCTAATAAGTGTACTTTAAGGAGCATTTGAGTTTTTCACCATGACACTGTTTATTTACACAAATGGAGAGAGAGAGAAAAATGCAGGGGTAAGAGTTCGAAAATTGTTGTAAGAGGCAGAGGGAGAGAGAGAGAGGCCTGAGGGAGAGAGGTTACGAGGTTCTGAGTGCTGCAGTTTGTCACAGGCGAGCTTTTGAGGGCCCATAAATCTCAGTGTGATCAGGAAGGGGCTTACTGCGAGGCAGGGAGCGCTAACTCCACTTACACATGTCAGGGTTGCACAGCACAGCGTTACTCTGGAAAACTCACTGCTCAGTGAAACATACCTGTAAAACAATCACCTTTACGCACAAACACACGCACACACACGTCTGCTCTCACCTCTTACCTCCTACACACTCTCACACTCACAAGCCTTGTGGGCATCATAGGAGCAATGCAATAACTGGTTTGATGAATGGTCCTGTCCTGACAGCGATAGGTGCACGCTGGTGGCCCGCATCTGACCCCGATCACGTGACGGGCCTCAGTGCAGACTCCCATAGTCCCCACCTGTCTTCAGGTGACAATGGGTGGTCAAATGGGGTCGGCTAATTATGGGTCTGGGACCCCCAGTCTGCATGAATAGCGCCCCATTCAGCCTTTCATCGGCCCGCTACAAACAAGGCTTGTTCAGAGCACCAAGCTCCAAGAACACAGGCATTCCTGTGCAATCTCATGACTTCATATGACCAAGGGTTAAACTGGAGTTTGGAAGGTGGTGAATTGGAGGAGGTTGTGAATTAACATGCATTGACTCAATTAGCAAACTGATCCCCAAGTCATTTGTTGGCCTATTAGCAAGTCAACTAGCTAGATACAAGTTTCTAGAAACTTACAAGGAAATGAGCTCAATTTTTTATGAACTGAAGTAAAAGTAAGATTGTTTGGACAATGCAAACCGAAATTGTTTGGACACTAACCATTTGCCATGTAGAATTGTTCTTTAGGTTACTTCCTGCAAAACCAATCCATCCAGACTGCACTAGTCCTGTAAAACAGGTGCAAACATCAAAGTGTGGGGCTGATTTTCTCACAGTGGTGTCTGTAATCGTGTGTCCATTCATGAGATTTTGGTGCAAACCTGCAGAATAAGTTATGATCTCACTGGCTGCTTTTTAAAATAAGACTGGGAAGAGATTACAGCTACAAAAAGATTAGCTTCGTCTGAGGATTTGAGGCTATGTAAACGTTCCCAATGTTTTTCAGTGGTTTTAGACTCATCTGGACATTGTTATAGAGTGTGCAGTTGTCTTGCCATGTGCAGTATCATGTGATGTTTTTCGAAATGGAAGCTGAATCACTTCATTATGTGCAATATCTTATGTGCAAATGTTTTACATGTGCTATATCAGTGCTTTTGACAATAATACTTATATACTACTGATCTCTACAATAACTGCAATAACATGCTCCTAACTACAATCTATGTAATTATATTTCCTTATCTATAATATTCGTGTATATATAGCACAGTGTTTATCATATTGAGTTTTTTTTCTACAGATTTTTATGTATATTTATTTAGACTCTATGTTTTATATTGTTCTTGCCTGTGTGTGCCCTCGCAATCGTAACATAAGCAATTTCCTCCAGATCATGATAGTTTTCTGATTCAGATATGGGTAGCGGCTATCTTTGTTGTATGTGTAAAGCCAGTTGCCACATAGGCCACGTAGCAGCTAAATGCATTTTGCAAAACACGAAGTACAACAGATATTCTGTGTCAAACAGGTAATCAAAAGACGGGGGAAAACCCGGGTTAAAGCCACCAGTCACCCCGCAGCCTGATAAACACAGAGACCAAATTAAACAAGCAATAAACCTAATTACAGCTCACCTGACAGTGACACGATAATTACTAAGGAGGGACATTATTCCAAAGTCAAAACTTCAAACAAAGGGATGGGGGTTACACAGAGAAAGGGGAAAACGGGATAGCTTGTAACAGAGGAGGAGGAGAAAGATTAGAGAGAGAAAGAGACCATCTCTCCCACCGCAGCACATCTGAGTCATATCTTTATTCCTTCCAATAACATCTTCCAACAGTCTAAACCTAAGAACAGAATACAAATGCTTTTGCATTCCACTGTGTAAGAAGTGAAGTTCAAAGCACTGCGCATAGCAGAAATAGTTAACATTACTGTTGGAGGGTACAAATGAAAAGGAAGTACGTGTTTGTGAGAACAGTCACAGCCATTCTCCCACGAACCACAGCTGTCAATCATAACACAATCACTCGAAACATGACAGAGCATGTTTAATACCTGAGGCGGAGGCAGATAGTGTAATTATTCAATTCGTACATGTTCTTCTAAGTTTTAATTACACTTAAATATGTCTGGTATGAATTTAGATTTAAAGGGAAATTCCAACTCAGTCTGAAAGATTTCAGAGGTTTTTTTAGGCCAGTCTAAAGTCTAATAAAGAGAGGGGAAGGGAGGGAGGAATAGAGAGAGAGAGAGAGAGAGAGAGAGAGAGAGAGAGAGAGAGAGAGAGAGAGAGAGAGAGAGAGAGAGAGAGAG
>JBBJLR010000042.1:15585264-15598471 GCA_037577145.1 Brachypetersius gabonensis | reverse complement strand
GAGAGAGAGAGAGAGAGAGAGAGAGAGAGAGAGAGAGAGAGAGAGAGAGAGAGAGAGAGAGTGAGAGAGAGAGAGAGAGAGAGAGAGAGAGAGAAAGAGAGGTGGAGAGAGAGAGAGAGAGAGAAAGAGAGAGCCCAATAACCAAAGAGGAGAGCAGAAAGCAAAGAGTACAGGGCTGACATCCTTCAGTAAAATCAATACTAAACTCCTCTCGGAGGCCCCACGCCCAGAGCAGGCCTTTCTCTTTGCTCAGCAGGGATAAATAGTAACTTAATTTCAGCTCTGCGTTCCCTGACACAGCTCTCAAAGGGCTGTCGGCACGAAGCACATCAGCAACTCCTCAGGATTCAATCAGAAACATAACTGGACAGTTGTAGAAAGCACCTCCGAATGATTTATTTTAACCCTTAGAAGTCATCTTTATCGCCAGCAATAACAAAAGAACAGTATAATTGTATGGCGGTCATTTCTCACTCTTAGCTCATTGAAACAAGCAGAGTTTGAAAGAGCATCTTTTAGACTATCTACTGATTTATGTTGGAAACATGAGACACGTTACAGAGACTTAAATGTTCTTGTGCAGTTTTGTTTTAAAGGAAAACAAATGTTTTATATTTCTAGTATTATTTGATAATTTCTTGATATCAAAACAGGCTGAAAAAAGGCAAACCAGTTTATACAGACTGAAAAAAGAATACACCTTAAATCTGATATCACTTTTTAGGAACACATTTATTAAGGTCGCACTAATATCGAAGTCCAAGTTTGACTACTGTAATTGGTTTATTCGCTGTGTCAAGCTTCTATCAAATCACGCGACCCATATTTGGTACATAATGGGATTGTTATGTGAAAAACGACACTATTCATTGAGCCAAGATTTCACTATGCAAATTACTGTGCATGCACTGTTCATCTAAATTCATCATTCAATCCAATACTGTACAGTTGGTAGCATTTGATTACTACTTGTTACAGAAAATATCCAGTGACCTCTGGTGTTCTAAAGTTAATTAAAGTGTTTCATGCTCAGTTTTCAGTTCTAGTCATCATTAATTAGAGGTAAAAAAAAAAGTGCTTAAGTTTTCAGAGTTAACTTGCATCCTTTAATTTGCATTCTACTCTGAAGATCTTATTAGAACCTGTTTTTAAGTCTTAAGTCATTTGAACAGTAAATCATTGTACTACAAATAAAATGTGAATTTCTATGATTAACGCATGCTCAATATCTTGTATGACGAGGTCTTTATATTGTGTTTTGCATCTAATGATGCATTTACTGGTGATTTTCACATAACAGACCTCTTATATACTTTGTATGTATGTACTAACTACAGGTCACATTAATAAAGGATATAAGCACAGTGTACAAACCAAGTGTCTAATGTATTCTTTATATTAAACAAATAAGAGCAAAATAATTTCTTACAAAATCATTCATGTAATTTTAAATATTATGTTAAAGTGACAATTACAACTAACTGAGTAGTAAACAAATTAAATATCGCAGTTTGGAAGATGAGATTGAGCAATCATTGTGGGTGAAATGTAAATTTATAGGATTAATGCACGCTCAACATCCTTGACGACAAGGTTTTATTATTGTGTTGTGAATCTAATGATGCATTTACTGGAGATTTTCACACAGCAGACCTTTAATGTACTTAGTACTAACTACAGATCATATTACTAAAGGCTATAAGCATTGCACATAAACAATTTAGGTGTCATTTATACTTTAATATAGAAATAAGACCCAAATAAACCCTCTAATTAACACAAATCCTTATATGATTATCCATGTAATTTTCAGATGTTAATTAAAATGACAGTAACAGATTACTGAGTCCTAAAAATAAAACATCCAACGATCGTGTTGTTTGAATGGTTGTAGCAGAATCTGGAGCAGAATCTGAGCTGTTGCCATTTTGCACCTTTAAAAGCTTAGATCTTTAAGAGTACTTTGCTGAGACATGGAAAACACGCGAAAAAAAAGAGCAGGCATTGTGAAAACGGGGTTTGTGAGAGCAGCGTTCTGCTCACTTCAGAGTGCATTACCGCATTACAAACCAGATCGATCGAGGATCCGGTCCAGAGGGGCACAAACAATGGAAACACGTGCGCATGCTAACGCAGGAATCTTGTAAGAACTCGTAAAAAAGCAGAAGGGTCCTCCTGGTAACGATTCCATTTCGCCGAGTCTGCAGAGCCTCAGAGCAAGGGCTCTAAAGCGAGTGCTGCAGCTGGTGTGTGTTCACACAGGAAAAGCTTTTGTCAGGAGAAGAGGGGAGCTGAGAGGTCAATTTGGCCTCAGAAGAGAGCAGCTGAAAAGTAACTCTGCACAGACATGCGAAGGTGCACTCGGCTCATGCCGCGTTTGAAGCGGGCCCCGGCGAGGCCGAAGGTGAAATTGGCCGGTAGATATGAGCGAAACAAAGCTAAGGCAGGTGGTTCCCTTTAAAGAAACACACTCCAAGCTGTCTGACTAATGCATACTTTCACAGGCCCTCGGTAGCTACTAAATAAATATGCACTCACGGTTCTGCGCTCTTGTTAGCTCTGCTTTTCCTCAAGGTCAGTTTTCAAGGAAGAACAGGGATGCAACAGTCAAAATATGGCAATAGAATACAAGACAAATACTGAGTGAGGAAGACCTTACTGCTATAAATGTTTCCTCTGGAGAGCATGCAGCGAGTTATCAACAATCTGAATAGAAGCATTTAAAGTAAAGTGGTGCCTTATAGTCATGCATGAAAACACCACAACAAAGGACACAGTGTGAACCATGTGAAATTATTTCTCTTCATTTAACCCATTCACCAACTGAAGGGACTGCCACCAATGAGTGGTGCCTGGAGAGCAGTGTGTGGTGACGGTACCTTTCTCAAGGGTACTTCAGTGGTGCCACTAGCAGTGTTGGGATTCAAACCCACAACCTTTTGATTACAGGAGCGACACCCTAACCACTAGGCCATCCATCTGCCCGAATCATGAAAACGTCTCTGTAGAACTGGGTGTAAACATTCTTTTAAATTTCACTCTCAAAGCTGTACAATCCATACACCAGCCTGTTAGCGTTAAGCCCAACCCCTTTCCCACTGATGTTATAAAGAGTGTTTCAACCTGGATTGCTATTTGAGTGATGAATTATACAGGACAGTCAGAACAAAGGTCATTTACATTTAAAAAACCACAAAACTGGACTTAATTAAGCTTAATTCGAAGATAAGATAAAAGAGAGGTCATGGTGCCCTCAAAAATATCCCAAGAAGACAATGGGGGGAAAAAAATACAAGACAAATATAAAATACGGGCCCTTTAAACTAATCCACCTCTCACCTTTAAAGGTTCAGTTCATTTTTAAATAGATTTAAGATTTTAATAGATCATTTTAATGCATTATATAATTTAGAGGCAATCAAAAAAGATAATTTTTAAAGTGTTCTTCTTCAGTAATGTCTATTATAGATATAATAGATCATTTAAACACATTTTATAATCATGTGTGTCCAAAGTTTTCTTCTTTAGTTTGGTACTTTAGCTACAAGGCCAATAAAGCTAGAGATTAAATTTATACCAAGACTGCAAGCTCAAATCTGCTTCAAACTGCACTAAATAAATAACCTTAAATATCTTATAGTGTTACAAACCATTATCTATTATCCATATGGACACATATGTATGTTTTAGTGTCATAAACCACCCAAGCAAGTGCATTTGAGAGTTTGCTGCACTCTGATGCTAATTTAGCAACATTAGCCTTTATCACCACCAGAATCTGAAGAAGCTAACTTCAGACTTAAAATACCTTTAGCCTGACTATACTGCAATGTGATGCTTTATCAACATATTTGAAGGAAAGTTTATTTGTCATACCACTTCTGCTTACGCTGTCTTGTGCTCTACATTATAATGTACACTATGTGGACAAAAGTATTGGGCTAGTTTGGGCTAGTCCCCTTCCTTCCAGTGGAGGACATTCTTAATACATAAGACATTTTGGACAGTGCCATGCTTCAACTTTGTGGACATAGTTGACCTCAACCACATCCAGCACCTTAGGGATGATCTGGAATAGAGACTGTGATCCAGGCCTTCACGTCCAACATCAGGGCGCAACCTCATAAATGCTGTACAGAATAAATGGACACAAAATCCCACAGAAACTCCAAAACCTTGAGAAGAGTGGAAGCTGTTATAGCTTAGCAAAGGGGGATTAAAGTCTACGTATTTGATTACAATGTCATTAAAGTCCCTGTTGTTGTAATTGATAGGTGTCCCAATACTTTTGCCTATATAGTGTATGTCATTATCTCATTGGAGAAAGGTCTCACCTTCAGGTTTGGTCTCTCCCAGGCAGCTGTAGCTGTAGACAGCCACGGGAGAGAGTGGTACAAGGTTTTCGTCATGGTGCCAGCCCACCGCCATCTTGCCCATGCCATAGTAGGGCTCCTCCTTCAGCTGAGTCATGCCGACCGGATCCATGTAGTTAATGAGCGTGATGTTGAAGTGAATTGGGCTGGATGCCGAGGACTGTGGAGAGGAATGGGAGCAGCCCTGTCCGCTGTCCGAATCTTCCTCTTCTCCTTCTTTTTGCTCTTCTTTCTCCGACTTTTCACCTTTCTCCTCCTGCACTCGGTCCGTCTCAGGTGTCTCGCTTCTGCTCTCCTCTTTGGAGGCTTCCTGATTGCCGCTGTTTTCCGTCTCGCTGCGTTTGCGCTTGACACCCCGAGCGTTCTTGTATTGCTGGATGTCCGTGCAGAAGAACTGGTTGAGCTCCCATAAAGCCTTGCATGCACTCCTCAGGTCTGGATCGCAGCAGGGCTTCTCGCTTTGGCCTTCAGACTGTACCTGGCTTTCCTCTTCTTCACAGTGCCAGGGGATGGTGAAGAGGCGGGTGTCCAGGTAGCGATAAGTGCAGCCTGGCTGGCCCACCAGAGCACGAGACACGGCCGTGAAGACGTCCCGGTCCCGTACGCGTACCAAGTCCCTCAAGAGGCAGCCTCGATGCCGCAAAGTGGTCAACGCCTTCTGCACACGCTCATGGAGACCCTCGGGAAGTGATCCAGCCTGTCGCAGTGCCAGGCCTGAGTAGCTGGTGTCCCACTGCAGAAAACACAAATATGCATTACTAATAGACTGGGGAACATCTTATATCTAAACCTTCTCCCTAATCTGAAATACAGCTCGAGCATCAAGATATTTTTTGGTTTCTAAACCACTACTAACATAGCTAAAAAGTTATGAAAAAGTTACGAAAACTGCAGGCCTGAACACAAACACACAATTAAAAGGTGGGAAATTTGCATTGTTACAGCAGCAAAGTGGACAGAACAAGAGAATAAAGTAGATGCAGTATATCCAATAATATAAAGCAATACAAGGCAACAGTATAATATAAAACCATACAATACATTATAGGACAAACCATACAAATATTACAGAACTACGAATATATGCTTGTGATTTTTCCCCTCAAAATTTGAGCTGCATAATTATTATTACTGTTATTATGATTTTTAATATTATTGATCGAGTGTTATTTATTGTGATTATGACTCACTAGCTGCTGGAAGCCAGGATCAGATGGTGAGAGGAAGGGAATCCGCTGCTCCCCCAACTCCTGAAGCAACCGACGCCTCTACACACAAACAAAGGAGGCATAATTTTATAGCACTTTTATTACAATATGTACTTTACGGTTTGTATACTATATACATTATAAAGGCAGCAATATGTTTTTTAACACTTAATTGGTGCAAGAGATTTGCACAGATTTGCAGACAGACACGAATTAGTCATCAAAAAGTTTGGAAAAAGTCATATTGATAATATCCAAGACTGCAAAGTCACAATTCATGATCCAATTTTTGATATTCTTGATATCCTTGACAAAATGAATGAGGATTTTAGTAACATATTATATTGGGCAATGTATTCGTTTTATTATGATATAAATAATGTGAGAATGCTGCTGCTACACCCACACCAAGTGTGGGCGAAGAACTATCCATGACTCACAGTGCTAAACAACCCTTTACCGCTTACTTTCAATGTAGCAGAATGATTCACTTGATTTCAACAGGAGAAAAATGTCTTGGTTAGAAAAAAAGCCGTTTGGTATTAATTTATTTAATTAATAAATTAAGAGAAAGCACTGAAAGGGTGTTTACTTGCGAGTTTTGGGTAAAATAAAAACTTCAGCCATAAGCAAATGTACCTGTAAAGAAACTGAAATTGCTATAAAAATGCATGACTGGTGCATCTCTAGTAGGGCTGCATAATATTAGGAAAAAATGCGACATGCGATAATGTTGCTCAGTGTTGTGATGGTGATATCACATGCGATAAGTGAGTAAAAACTTAGCCTTTATAGTGTTAATGTTTTTCTGCTTTGGATTTGCTGGTAATAAAGACTCCAGACACTGACTAGTCTATGCAGGAAAAAAAATGAAATGCAACATTTCCAATGCAATGTTTTCTTTATAAAGAATTTACTTGAACAGAGCATTTAATGCCCCCCATAAAACATTTGAAGTTCTTAGCCAGAAAAGGATAGCAAAAGGAACTATCTATAACAGTAGCACAGAAGATGAAGAAACTGCCCAGTGATTTTTTTGCCCTCTTCTCTGTGGCACTGGTTGAAGAGGTTTGGAAAAACACCATTTATCGAAGTTCAGTCAGTTTTTCGCGATACGGATATTTTTTTGCGATATGTGTATTGCGCATGTTTATATCGCGATGACAGTATATTTGCGATATATTGTGCAGCCCTAACCTCTAGCATTCAGACTAAAATAATACAGAGTTTAGACAATGCTTAACTAAATCAGCTTTAAATTGGAACTCATCACACACACACACACACACATACACACACTCATCTGTCCTTTCTCAAACCAGAGCCTAACCTTTTTAGTGTCTCCACATTAATGTTATTAACAGGACATGCTATTTAACAGTGGCATGCACAGCTGGTTCATCCTTTTGCCATGAATCATGCGTGCGCACACACACACACACACACACACACACAGAGCCACAAACGCACGTATGTGTGACGAGCAACCCTTCCCACTCTGAGCCACATTCCCAGAATCCTTTGCAGCCTTTCCCGTGGCGCTGCCGTCCATGGAGGTGTCGGGTTTTTACGACTCCAGCAGGCAGCAGAGGGTCTCCTCTCAGTCACGTAAAAGCTCGCACCCGTCCCGTCCGATCAAAGCACTTTTCATTGGCCCTGCATTCCATTCCGACCTGTAAATCCAATGGCGACCGGCATAAAACTGTGATACCCAAATAAATTTCACAAGGGCAGTGGTGCTTGGGCCTCTACACTCACACACACACTTCGTACTTCTGCAGGTGCACCGGAGGCCCGATCAGGTTGGAGGGGGCGGCGAACGTCAAAGAGGGGTCAAGTGACCCTCGTTTAATTCCACACATACACATACTTCCCACTTCACCCCAGAACAGGCTGGTAGAACTCTTACAGCAATCCCTTAAGCATACACACACACACACACACACACACACACACACACACACACACACACACACACACACACTGCAATGTTTTGAGGAGAAAGAGTCTCGTTTATAGTCTTAGACATTTACTGAGGCCTGCTCTCACATTTCAACCGAGCTAATAATGCTAGTGCCCTAAAATAGGACTTAAATAGCCAGGGTGAGCGCACTTTTGCACAAATGGGGCTTGACTTTTAGGGCAAAATAAAATGTCCCGTTAATAATATTAAAGCAAAGGGCACTACAAGGTTATGTCCTGGCTTGAGAAAGGACACAAGTGCTGCACAATGTATTGTTTGTTAATATTTAAGAGGAGTATTAGCTGGCAATACTGAATACAGAAGGCAATTACACAAGTCAGTGAGTCAATTACACAAATGAGCTCTCTCAAATTCTAAGAGTCTGACTGTTGATGAGGCCTCTGATTTTCTTTCAGCCATAACATGTGTGTGGTTGAGAACATAGTATTTATATTTTACACACACAAACACACACACACACACACACACACACACACACACACAAACACACATCACACTGATCACGCTGCGAGATATTGTGCAGGTCGCCAGTCTCTTGCATAAAAGTTATCGTAACCCTCAACCGTAAGAGCAGCGAGAGGAAAGAGACTGAGAAAGATGGCCTTTGAATAGCTTTATGTGAGGAAGCATGTGGGAATTGAAGGTTTCAGTTCTTCCATTTACAGCGGAATAAACAAATACAGATAGAAAAGATGCAGACTGTCAGACAGATCTATAACATGCACTATTCATGCACAGTCCGAGCTCAAAGGCCGAAAGGCCTGGGGAGAGAGGGAGACAGAGAGAGAGAGAGAGAGAGAGAGAGAGAGAGAGAGAGAGAGAGAGAGAGAGACAGAGAGAGAAAGAGAGTCGGAGAGAAAAACAGAGAACGACAGAGTGTGAGAGAGAGAGAGAGAGACAGACAGACCGAGAGAAAGAGAGAGAGACAGAGACAGATAGAGAGACAGCGAGAAAAAAGAGAGAGAGTGAGACAGACAGACAGAGAGAGAGAGAGAGAGAGAGAGAGAGAGAGAGAACAGGATAGGAGGTAGACAAAAGAAAGAAATTGCTGATTGCTGATGTCAAATTTCATCTTATGACAGAAACCAAAGGTATAAACATTTATGTTTGAGTCTACATACGTGTGTGTGTGTGAGTGCATGTGTGTTTTGCTACCCAGTGCAAATGCTCGGCTGCTCTGATGTAAAAGCAATAGACGCAGACACACACACAAACACACACGCACACAGACACAGCTGGGCCAGATAGCAGAGTGCTTGTGCTGGGCTTGAAGAGCAGTGGCCTGTCACGCACATGTCAAATACATCAAGTTGCTCACAAATTCCAGCGAAAACAGGAGACAGACCAGCTTCACTGCACAGACGGACTCTGATGCGCACACTCTCGCTCACACACACACACACACTTTCCCCATACACTCTCAAAACAGCCTTCAGGCCTCTACAGGTGATTTCTTCATACTAAAACTTTGATTAAAAGTTTCTTTTTTAAAACATTTTGAGTGTGCATGAGAACAAGTTTGGCAAAAAAATAACCTTAAACGTAGCTTACGAGCCCTGGCTGGTTTATGAATTTTCCTCATTTAGCCTAGAGCTCCAAGGCTAACGTAATTAGTAAAGGAAGCTCATATCCATTGAATAATCCTTGTGCAAATCTGCAAATCTCATACAGACTGGTACGCTACTCTCTATTTAAAATAAAGTACAGACAAAACACAGGCTTCAAGATGAGTGCTCCTAGTGTTTTATTAGTACCATTTTAAGGATAGCATTGGGCTCATCAGGGTCCAGAACTAGGGCAGCACCAAAATGGAGTTAGATGCTGATGTGAAATATTTTAATCCACATACATAATTCAGGTAAAGGTAAAGCGGGCATTTTATCATTAGTTACAGGGACAGTCCCCCTGGAGCCACCCATACCCATACCACCCATACCCATACATATCTGACAGTGTCAATACATTTATACAATTTTCATTTCATCCACCTGCATTAGGATTACAGAAGAATATGATGTCTGTAGGGTTACAAATGCAGTAAAATGAAAAAATTGAGAAATTGTGGCTCAGCATTCAGCACAGTGAGTGACGATTTAGGGAGTTTGTTTGATGCTCATGTTAATGTTAGTGGTGTTAATGCAAGCAAAGAACAAACCTCAGACACAAAATGTATTCTGGCGGATCAGATAAAAGTGCGTAAAAGGAAAACTGTGTCAATTCTTTCATTTTTTTTTCTCACAGATCTACTACATTAAAGTGCATGTGTGTATAATAGAGCGCAGTGTTTGGACGGCACACAGTTGGAGCTTGTGTGCCACCCTGTGCGAAACTGCTCCCGTCCTGCTGAAGTCACCCTGAATCAAACGGCCTGACAAGCAGCCCGCAAAAACTCGCACTCCTGACACCCAGAGCAGCAGCGTCTTCAAACACACTTCTTCCACTCCTCTCATTTGGCACGGGGGTGCGGAATGTCTGCCATGGGTGTCGGTGAGGAGGATGGAAGGAACGGAGCATGTGACAAAGAGCACGGAGAGCGAGGAAGTGCCCTTCTTGCGAAGGGGTAACGAAAAAGAGGGGTAGCGGATGAGGCGAACACCTGGGCAAACAAGAGCGGAGGAAAGAAACGTGTGTAGCTCATGCTGAAAACTCGTGGGTGACAGCATGGAACGGCCCCGCGAAAACACCGCACCTAGGTGCTGTTACACACGGCTGTGGACCCTGCTCAAACACACACACACACACACACACACTTACAAACAAGCTGAAACGGAAACACAGTCAATGTGTTAGTGTCTCTAGGTAACGGGAGCTCACAGCAAAGTATTAGACTGGACTGTGATTTCATCTTTTCAAACAGGCCATCCCTTATGAGCCAATTTGTTCATCTGTGAATCAACTGAAATCAACATATCAACTAAGATGAAACAAAATAAACAATTTTTATCAAATTACAGACAAAAGTATTGGGACAGCTGTCCATTACACCAACAGGGACTTTAATGACATTGCATTCAAATACACAGACTTTAATATGGAGTTGGTCCCCCATTGCTATGCTATAACAGCTTCCACTGTTGGAGTTTCTGTGGGAATTTGTGTCCATTAATTCTGTAGAGCATTTATGAGTTCAGGCACTGATGTTGGATGAGGATGAGGTTGAGGTCAGGGCTCTGTATGGTCTGCCACACTAAACTCATCCAGCCATGGCTTTATCGAGCTTGATTTGTGCATGGGGAGCATAGTTTTGTCCAAAATGTTGTGGTATGACGAAGCATTAAGATTCACTGGGAGTAAGGGGTCTAGCCCAATCCCTGATAAACAGGTGTGTCTCAATATTTTTATAAACTGTACTGAATGTGAAAGATCAAACTGTTGTTTTTCCATACTCTCTCTTCAAACTGTGGTCACCTTTTGCTTCTAAATCTGAATTTTGATGTCACTCCGCACCACTGTGCAGGAAAAAATAATATTAACCAACACAGCCTCCAGATGTATCTTGCAGTCAGCCTTTCTTTTCTCGACCTAAGACTTTTATTCCACTTTTCCCTGTAGAAATGCTCATAGTTAAGAAAGAATCTTTTTAGAATTGTTTACACCTGATATAGATTTTGAAATTAGCTGACAAAACAAGACAAAAGACACAATGTCAGTGAAAAACCGAAAGGATGCTGAAACTTTGCACATAAACGGCAATGCTACATTCAAATCTGTATTAAGTTGTCATACTTAAGTAGAGTTCATGCAGACCTTCATGCATTAACGCCTTTGAACGTGAAACAGATTTTCCCCAAAAATGCTTTGGGCTTTGTCCTAGCTTTTACTGGGTGTATTTATCTATAATTACAAATAAATTTGCTCCAATGTTTTAATTTTTCCCAGCCATAGTGACACCATACTGACAAAATAAGGTTGACTTGATGAGCATATTACCATCCAAGCAGCCAGCATCAATCTGAATTTTAAATACAGTTTCACCAGTCAAGTCACACATATATACAAACAAAACCCTACAACTCACATACACAGCATCCCGGTACTGCAGAGGCCTAAGTGATGAAGAATAACCGCAGGGTCAGGCTCCTGCCTGTGATAGTTGTTAAGCAGTGAGGGGGCCACTGTTCATCATTGTTCATTTCACTCCTCAGCAGGTCAGAGACAGGTAGGAGTTTTAATATCCACTCACACCCATCCATCTAGCCCAGCAACACACACAGTAAGACACACGTACAGTAAGTCTGGCCATTAATATTCACCGATGTCCATCCATCTCATTGAGCACACCACACACACACATGCCTCCACCTAGTCCAGCATATGAAGAGTGATGGTAGTGCTTTGATAGAGGTGAAGAGGAGCCGTCAATTACACTGCAGATGTTTTATCAACGGTGCTGAACCAATGGTGCTGAGCCCCACACACACACCCTTACACAAAATAACACAAACAAACAAAGATTTGGAAAGAATACGAGAAAAACTTCCAAGTAAATATTTCTAAAGTTTTTGAAAAAGCACCTGCCCGCGACCCAACACCATCCACACGTCTGTTTCACACACTCCCTCATCTAAAGGCAGAAAGTGAATTAAAAAACTTCTAAAAAAAAACAGCTGCTAAAAAGGTCCATTATTAAGTAACAGCTGCGGCTCTTCATCAAAGCTGCATGTGCATGTTTGTGTGTGTGTGTGTGTGTGTGTGTGTGTGTGTGTGTGTGTGTGTGTGTGTGTGTGTGTGGAGAAGCTGGACGCTGTTCAGGAATAAATCAATTTTGGGGTAAAATAAAAGTTTGGGTACCCTTCATAATCAGTACTTAGTAACACCTCCTTTGGCAGATCCCACAGCCTGCAAATGCTTTTTTATAGCCAGCTGAAATCTTTCAGTTCTTGTACTTGGGATTTACACCCATTCTTCCTTGCAAAAGGCTTGTAGGGCCCTAGGATTTCCGTCATGTGGAAAAACGTGGACAGAATCACGGAATTCAACAAATAAAACGGAATCCGTTGCAAAAGGCGGAATGTCGTATAACTTGCTGATATCTGTGCGTGGGCAAATCAGAGCTATTGCTTCTAATGAATTTTGGCCACTGCAGCCACCTGTACGTGTTTGCTGTTGAGGCAGGACTCCGCACAGACACAAAGGAAAAAAGTCAACACTCAGCCAGGGCGAAGAGGGTCGCTGAAACACCGAAGTCCTCAAAAAATATGAAATTTGACGCTTAGTGCTGAGTTTAGAACAATACCCTAGTTATTTTTATGAATAGGGAGAACAGCTCTTTTGTAAGTTTTGCCAGCACACAATAGACTGGACCCGCAAGAACACATGTGACGACCACTTACAGTCAAAGACTCACATCACAGAGACAAGAAGCAAACTGGCACGAGCCGCTCACTCGAGCAAAGTCTTGGTGATGCAGACAAATCAGCTGAAACAAGACGTGATTGTATCGTTGAGGGACGTCACTAGGACGGAAAGAGAAGGGGGGCTTAGCCTTAGCCTTAGCCCCCAGTACTGTAGAAAGGAATTAGCGTGTATAGAGGGCTGAAAACGTTTCACCAAACCTTTCCTTTCAAGGAAACAAGTAAAGTTAAGCAGTGAACAGTTATGGACACTCATAGTATTGTTCTGTTGAACTGAGTACAAACAGC
>JBBJLR010000042.1:15564224-15574338 GCA_037577145.1 Brachypetersius gabonensis | reverse complement strand
CACACACACACACACACACACACACACACACACACACACACACACACACACACACACACACACACACACACAAAAGGTACTTCCACCCACTTTCATTACCTCTATTTATGGAAAAGAACTTATGATGTACAAATTAACGGTGAGCATTTACAGGGCCTTGTGAAAGAGGCCTCCTGTAGCTGGAGTGAATGAGGGCCTTTGGCCCAGCGATGGGAAGCAGATGTCGGGCAAAGGCCCACCGTTAGGCAGTTTGCCTTTACAAGAAAAGGTGAGCCATAACGGAGGAAAATAAATTCACAAATAAACAGCAGAAAAAGACCCCGCTGTGCTGCCAGAGCAGGTGAAAGGAAGAGAGGAGGAGGGAAAAATAAACACAACAAAGCATCACTATTGCATAATGCCTTCCGAGGCCGGCTACGAGAAAATGCCTGCTCTAGATAGCTACATGAGTACATTATTTACATCACTGCATGATTTAATCAAACAGTAACTTACATTTACATTTGCTTTATAGACTAAATGGACAAAAATGTGGGAGCACATGACCATTACAGCAACAGGGAATTTAAAGATACTGCATTCAAATACATACAATCCCTGGCAAAAAGTATGGAATCACCCTCTCAGAAGATGTTCATTCAAATGGTTAATTGTGTAGAAAACAAAAACAAGTACATACATGCCACAACACTACTTTCACTCAACAATCCAAACTTCTGGCTGTATAAAACTAAGAAAGATAACTGTAGTCAATGACAACTGTTTTAAAGATCAAACAGAGGAAAGTTATATGGAATCACCATGCACTTTGCATTTCTAAAGCAAACACCTGTATTTAATTCCAACTGCTAATTAGTCTGCAGTTAAAAAAAGAGTGCTTGCACACTTTAGTGATAAGTTGAACCAAGACGATTGACATAACTCATGGCTCCAACACGAGAGATGTCAGTTGAAACAGAGGAGAGGATTATCGAACTTCTTGAAGAAGGTAAATCTTCACGGAATGTTGAAAAAGATGTTGGTTTTTCCCAGTCAGCTGTGTCTAAAATCTGGACCAAGTACAAATCAAATGGAAAGGTTGTAAAAGGGGAGCGTACTGGTAGACCAAGAAAGACATCAAAGCGCCAAGACAGAAAACTTAAAGCAATATGCCTTGAAAACAGAAAATGAACAACAAAACAAATGAGGAACAAATGGGCAGAAAGTGGAGTCAATGTCTGTGACCAGACAGTAAGAAATCGCCTAAAAGAAATGGGATTTACATACAGAAAAGCCAAATGAAAACCATCATTAACATCTAAACAGAAAAAAACAAGGTTTCAGTGGCTAAAGAAAGACAGTCTTGGACTGCGGATGACTGGATGAGAGTTATATTCAGTGATGAGTCACGAATCTGCCTTGGTCAGGGTGATGATGCTGGAACTTTTGTTTGGTGCCGTTCCAGTGAAATTTATGAAGAAGACAACTGCCTGAAGTAAACATGCAAATTTCCACAATCAATGATATGGGGTTGTATGTCAGGTAAAGGTATAGGAGACATGACAGTCATTACATCTTCTATAAATGCACAAGTGTATGTTGAGATCTTGGACACTTTTCTTATTCTATCAATTGAAAGGATGTTTGGTGATGGTAGCATCATTTTTCAGGATGATAATGCATCGTACCATAGGGCAAAATCTGTGAAAACATTCCTACAGGAAAGACATATAATGTCAATGGCATGGCCTGCAAATAGTCCAGACCTCAAACCAATTGAAAATCTGTGGTGGAAATTAAAGAAAATGGTCCACGACAAGCTCCAACCTGCAAAGCTGATCTTGCAACTGCAATAAGACAAAGCTGGAGACAGATTGATGAAGTATACTGTTTATAAAAGTATACTGTTATAAAAGCCAGAGGTAGTGCAACAAAGTACTAGTAGTGTTTTATTTGGTGATTCCATATAATTTTCCTCAGATTTTTGATTCCATATTTTTTTCCTCTGTTTGATCTTTAAAACAGTCGTCACTGACTACAGTTGTCTTTCTTTGTTTTTTTTTAAGTGTTTTATACAGCCAGAAGTTTGGATTGTTGAGTGAAAATAGTTTTGTGGCATGTATGTGCTTGTTTTTTTCTCCACAATTAAACATTTGAATGAACTTCTTCTGAGAGGGGTGATTCCATACTTTTTGCCAGGGGTTGTATATTTTAATATGGATGTGGTCCTCAGCTATAACAGCTTCCACTCTTCTTGGAAAACTTTCCACAAGATTTTGAGGTCAGGCACTGATGCTGGATGAGAAGACCTGGCTAGGTAGAAAATGTTCTTTTCAACAAAGTTGTCAACAAAGTTGGAAGCATGGCGCTGTCCAAAATGTCTTGGCATGCTAAAGCATTAAGATTGTCCTTCATTGGAAGTAAGGGGTCTAGCCCAAACCCTGAAAAACAGGCATGTCCCACTACTTTTGACCATATTGTGTATTTGATTTATGTATCTCATCTTATACATACAAGCACAGTTATGTTATAATTCTGCACCACATGATTTCTCTAGTAGTTTCAAAAAGTAAGACATAGACACTATTGAATAACAAGCTTTTGTTATAGTGATAACTGAGACTTTGATGAGTTAAACTGCTGCAATTCCAGATGAATGAGAAATAAGGCTTAGAGCCAACATTAGCAGAAACAGAAAAACCGATGTCTGCATAGATACAGATATGTGTCACGAGTGTAAGAATATATTAGAGGAATTGACAGGCATGCACAGAACCTATCCAACCATACACACATACACACACGAGGCATAAAACGTCCATGTCTAATTTCTTAGATCAATCCTATGTTTATGCAGCGGTCCCCCGGGGTACTACTATGGTTACTGAGCATATTGATTATTGACTATATATTAGCCCCAATCACACCAATGCTGACAGATGAACTCTAAATGGACGGGTCAGTGAAACTGGTAACTCACCGCAGTTGACACGTTTCATTAGGCTTCATGCTATAATATACAATTCAGCAAAATTCTGAGAAGCAGTGGCAATCTAATTCTAAATATAATACACAAAAAATACTCTACAATCAACTCAGATTTCACTGATGTGTCTTCAAACAACACCTGGAGTCTAGCAGTATGACTCATTCCAACACTATTATCAGCCTAAAAGTTTATATCCCCACACATGCTGACCAAATGGCGCACTCCGTAAAAAAGGCATTCTTTAAAGATGGCATAATAAAAGGTCACAATATGAGAGTCTGAAGTGTAGCGTCAAACAAAATCTAGCTACAATATGGCCTATGGCTCTTATGATCCTTGAGTGGTCAAGAACTGAAAAGTTTATACAGATCTAAATGTCACTTTCTACGACTATCTAAACTCTTTTTTTTTTTTACTGCATTCAGGAGAATTATATCTAGGTCCTACAACAAAAACAACGTTCAACATGTTTTTCTGCTTTATAGTCAAGCCCACATCAATTTTAGAATCAGCGATCCCTGACCAAAACATTCCAGTCACAAAACTGAAGCCGTTTTTGGAATAAAGAGGGGAAAAATGTAGAGAGTCTATATCTTCTGTTCGCCTCTTTCTCATGCAGAAATGTTCATTCTCTTATCCTCAGAAATCAAGAGGTACATTTGTTGTGTTATATTCATCCTTTCCCAATTTCATTCCCCAATTACACTTATTCAATGAATTACATTTACATCCATTACCCATACAGAACCCTTTCAACCAATTCAAACTCTAACAAAGTACAACCCCTTCTACTAATGAACACAAGTGTAGTACAAGTTAAAAGTTTAGAATTTCGTTTTAATTTGTCTCATCAAGGTAAGAGACGTCATTTTTAGCTGCTTCAGAAACACTGAGCTGAAAAGAATGAGCTGAATTTAAAAAATAAAAAACTTGTACATAAGCCATAAGCATAAGCAATCCCCCACAGTCTATAGATGACATAGAACTAAAGCCTCACAACAGACAAATCAAGCCAAGACCACATATCGGATCAATGCGAGTGCCACAGGCCCCGGGGTCGCCCTATATTACACTGCAAACTTCATATTCACTCATTGATTTGCTTTTCAGAATAGTATATCACTAAACTCCGATGGGATCTGAGAGAGAGACGGGGGCCAGGGTCAAGCATGGCACACACGCGTGTTAGCCGAATATTGATGGCCAAGCAGAAAAAAATGACTAAATATCCAGATCAATAACTAGTTACCCCTGCGACAGCCACCCAGATGGAGATATATAAATATACATCTTTATGGCTACAGGAGCATTCATAATGAGAGGGCTGAATGAGTGCTCCCCTTAAGCTAAACCGTTTGATTAGCGACGGAGCAGAGGTTAGAGCTAGATGTGCTGATCCAGGAGAAAGAGGCCAGCGCTAATGCTCACAGAGAGTGATCACCGGGGCCGGGCAGAGGCCACCCGTGTGACAGGAGAGCAGAACCGTACCAAAGGAAGGCCTGCTCAAGAGTTGTTAATCGTGCTTTAAGTCGTTTGTGATGGAGCTCAAAGCTTTCCATCACCAATAGTCAAGAGCTAGGCAAAAAAATAAGTTTTAACAAGACTATGAAAGCCTTTCCACGGTATTTAAAATAATGCTAACCAATATTGTGTCTACTAATTTGTCATAACAATGTATATTCATATGCAGTGTCATATGAGGGACATTCAAAAATGTCCGCATTTTTATATTTTTTCGTTGGAAACAGTGATGGCTGGAACAGTAGTAATCGGGAGTGTTATGTGATGCTGGAAAAACTGCTGAGAAAAGTGATGTAATTTGTTTTTGAAATTCTTAATAAATAGGGTGTTTAAAAAAATGTGGAAACTTAAATGTCCCTTGTATTTGTCTCATGTGAAATCACTTTATGACCACCATTTTGACCACCAACTCTTACGCAATGAGCGTGAGACACACGTATCTGACTGCCTTCACACGCTCTCACGCCATACCTCCGATTTCTCACGCTGAACATCTATTTTCTCTAGTTGCACACCTAATGAAGAAGCAGCAGCACGCCCCCCCCCCTCCCCCAAACCCCACCCCTCCATTCACCACTCAGCCACACCCCAAAAATCTCACACCAAGCTTTTTGGAAAAGTTGGCAGCCCTGATTTTTATGACTAGGAAAATCATAATGTATTTTGTGTGGTGCGAGAAGATCAGCAAACAGAAACCAAATGATATTGATCATTTACTGACAGTCAGCACACATAATCCACAACATAAACAAAGTTTTTGTTTAATTCATGGATATCACATATTCATTTTCTCTCTGTTGTTCTCATACAGCTTTTTTCTTGAGATCAGTTGCCCATCTAAGATGCAGCATCAGGATCCGGTGGATGGTTTTGTGTACAATGACCCAAACGTCTTTAAATGATATTTGGGTCTGTAGCAGATACTCTTACTCGTAAGGATTTGCTACGGCAGGCTGAAGCAGTATGAAGAGTTTGAAAAAGTATTTGTAAAGGTATTTTTGCTGGTGTGTTATTGGTGTCTGAAAAAGGAAAAAAAACAATCTTTTCATTCGTTACCATCACAATTCACACCATCAAGGTCATGTGACTGAAACAATACAGCCACTATATTTAGTATGGAATTTTTTCTTTATGCATGCATAATAATGATGCAATTACATTCTATAACTATCCATATTAACAGCTATCCTGAAATTGCTAAATGGGAAGATATCCAGTGTTAATCTCCATCACACAACATCTACCACGTCATTAAAAATCATGGTCTAATGAGACGCGGCACCTGGCAACCCTAAGTACAGCACAACGTGTCCTTATTTACAGCAAAAGGTTGTTAGCGACGACAGCAGCTATCTCATTACTTAAGCTCAAACAATGTCCAACACAGCCATAAAGAGACAGGAGACCAGATAAAGCTTAAGTCCTTAATTAAAGGAATCCTATTGCTTTTACTTAATCACGGAGCCCTATTACCTTTCCCCACCCCCTGTTTTCCCCTCACAAAATCAAACCATCCCAACTAAGGACCGTTAGGAGACCTACCCTGCTGAGCACGTCCCTATGGCGTTCCCACTCAGGCCCTAAATCAGGGATGCTGGGGTGGGTGGGGGGCTAGCAGGAAAAATGGACCAAAGCCCCATGTGGTCAAGGAGACATGGTGAGCTGTAGCTAGCGGCTAGCGGCAGGACTGACATGTCGTTTTGGCAAGTAATGTCCATGTGGATTAGCGGTATGATGGCCTGATCAATACTTGCTGCTCCAGCCATTAGGAATGCAGCAGGAAGTGCCCCCCTGCGGTAATAAAGGAGGGTGTCAGCCTGCTACTTCATTTGCTGCCTCCATTAGTGTAATGGCATCATTATCAGCTGGGGCAGTATTTTTCTTCTAACTCCCCCCACTGCCTTGTTGCCTTGTTTCCTCTCTCTCTCTCTCTCTTTTATGGACACGAGCCTGATGAAGTCAGGAGCTACTGAATGTTTACCTCCTTCACTCTTTCTTCCTTCCTCTCTCTTGTTTTCATTCCCTTGTTTTCATCACCCCTCATCCCTCCGATGTAAATCCAGTCCCACTGCAGCCTGTGCGTAGCCGGTCTTATGTATTCCTGAGTGCACTTTATGTCAACACCACACACTATTTCTCCATTATGGAGTCATTAATAGAGGCTGGCCACGTGTCGGGTAACGGAGAGAGAGAGAGAGAGAAAGAGAGGGGCGAAAAAAGCAAAGAAAGCTGCTGATTAGGCTGAAAGTGACACCGCGTCCCGCTAAAACATCGGCTCCGACATGACAGCGCCTGGACGTTAGGGTCCATAAATCGTTAGCTTTACACTTATTTACAGGGAACCATTTTGCAAAGGTAGGGGGGAGGGGATCGATTAACCAAGACGGGCTGTGTGGTCACATAATCAGCCTGTAGTCGTAGCTAGTTGTTAATTTAACGGAATTGCCAAGGGGAACACAAAGCATTTTAATGAGTGTTTAGGAATTAAATAGCCTAAACAGCTTGCTCCGGCAAACGCACCAGCCCAGAAAGCCAATGAGCCTAAGCCACTTCGAATGATAGGCAAGAGGAGGAAAGAGCTTTGGAACATCTGGCAACCCTCTGCCGTCATTACTTACAGTCCTTTTGGGGAGTGGGTGGAAGGGGCTCCTTTATCTCTTTCCTGACTTCTTCTTTTTTTTTTATTAATGCTCTTTTTAGTGTGTCAAAAGCGTATTTCATCACCAGACAAGGGTTATCCTGTCAACAAAATATCAAGCAGACGTCAGACAAAGTGTCAAAAGAAACACAGAACCCTCCGACGGGGTTACAAGTGTGAAGTTATAAAGCATGTTCAACAGATGGGGAAAAGAAGCAGAACAGGCTTTCGGTTTTGAGAGAAAAACACATTCTCACTAAACCAAATCCCTACATACAACAGCATGTCTAATAAAGCGAACGCCATTTATGGTAAAATTCTTTAATTGAGCAAAAACAGTTGGTTTTGCTTAGGCCATGTTAAAACAACTTTTACGTTAGCGTCCTTAGATCAAATAATAGCGCTGTCAGTATGGAAGAGGGCCGTGTAAGGGCATTTCTTAAGGGATGAAGTCACCCTTTAATAGTCTATTAGCCAACGACATGCCTTTTTTTATGGTACAGGATGATAATCAGAACGGGCTTTTTCACTGTGCATATGCACCACACATGGCTAGGAAATCCCTGGCAAAGCTGAAGAGAGGATAAGGCTTTTTTTAGAGAATAAAAAAGAAAAAGCTTTAAATGCTCACAGCCTCTTTTGCGATACGAGAAAGCTCCACATACAATGACTGAGCATAACTGCAAACATGTCTCGTATTCAAGACGCTTATGTCCCCACTTATTACTGATTATGATAAAATAGACCAGTGTTTCACTGTAACAAGCCACAGGCATAAACGATTTGACCAATCTGTGTTTGTTTCTGTCATGTCGCCATTGTTACCTCTATGGAATTCTTCCATTCTTCGGGAAATAAGGCCGCACGATACATTGTTTTGTAAGTCAAAATCGCAACATTGACCTTTGTGATGCCAAAACTAAGAAAGACTGTGATAGGCAAAAGTCTACGCAATTATAAAATCACTCAGTTAGCGCTGCAACACCTCTCCAAGCAATACATCGTGCAGATATGTGCTCTCTGTAGAGGATGTACCTGTTTTCACAATTTCCACATGATCCAAAACACACAAATATGTTTTACACCTTTAAACGCATAAAAAGTGTTCTGAATACATCTCTAGGCCTATCACAATCACAATATGTTATGCGTCCTGCTTTATGTTAAGCTCTGCCACAAAGCAAAATGAGAGACTAAGTAGTTTAAGAATAAAGAAAAGAAACAAAGAGAGAAAAAAAAAAGACAGAGATAAAGAAAGAAAAAGAGAAGAACAAAAGAAAAAGAAAGAGAGAAGGGAAGAGCAAAAGAAATAGGGAAAAAAAGAAAGAGAGAGAGAAAGAAAGAGCAAACGAAAGAGAGAGAGAAAGAAAGAAAGTCCGTCTGTCTGTCTGAGTACCAGCTGTGGTGAGGGACTGTGTGAGCCAGTGGCTCATCTGGTCTCTGAGGCCTTTTTTAACTTTTTAACTTTTTTAACATAGTTTCACAACTGTCAGACATGATCCAAACATATGTGCCATTAGAGACCAGGGCAGAGAGACAAAAACAGACAAACAGACACAGATGGTCAGAAAAAGAGAAATTAAAAAGAAGAGAGGTGAATTTAGCTACTGTTTATATCATAAACACAGCATTTGACATCTTCCCATGACAGATCAGAACTTCAGAAAATACAAAAAGATTAAAACAAAAACATTTAACACGACCCCTTAAGCCTTCAAGCAAGTTCATCAGAGGCATACAGTGTCGTGAAAAATGGTTCATTTGTGTGAACTGCTGTCTGATTTAGGCCAAAGTGCTAATTACTAAACACTAGATGTGATATAAGCCTATAAAAAATGATGTCATACTTGGGTAGCACGGCTAGACTCCTTTCCAGCAAGTTCACAAATCACCCTTTCTACTTAACATACAATGAAAATGCCCTGGCAATCTATAACATCTCTGTTAAAATTCCCACAAAGTACACAGGTTAGGAGATCAACTAGTAATTACCTTCATTTCTGCACTAAAGGATCCACTTCAATTGCTTCTAAAAATTATTAGTTCCCTAGTATTTAACCCTTAGAACTCAAAATGTATTAGTAAAATCTGATTTCAACAAATAAAACAGGTTGAAAACACTCTAAAACCAGTGTTCACTCTCCTACTCTGCCTTTTCACTCGCCGTGCTGCCGACCGGCCGCTCTCTGAACCCCTTCCCTCTGCAGTTTTTCCCACCCACTTCTGGGCAGAGACTATCCTGAAAGTTCTCCCGGGTTCAAAGATCTTGTTTTTTCTAATACCTAAAATAAAATGTGTTCACCCCTGTAGTGCTTATATTACACATTTTTTAAATTCCAGTAACTTTGGCTCTATATGACATAGGAGCACCATACTAAGTTTAGCATGACATTTGACACCTTGGGCATCAACACAAACCGGGAGAACTAACATATAAGGGGCAGCTGGTAGCCCAGTGGTTTGGACATTCACCCTGCAATCAGGAAGTCATGGGTCTGATTCCTAAGCACCTCTTGAGCAAGTGTTGTGTTCTTGGAGGCCCGCTACTACACTAGGTGAATGGGTTACATACAGAGAAAGAATTTCCTACTGTTCACACTGTGGTGTATTCACATATGGCAGAATGGTCACTTTCATAAAAGGACCTGTTTGATCTCATGAGGGAAATTTACCATTTGTTGCGCTGCCGGCATCTGGATCTGTGCCACTTGCGTTCTAAGGGAGAAAAATACTTTCACACAAGGAGAAATGAAGCTTGAGTGAGTATAGATAACATCACAGCGGCAAACAGGCAAGCATGGTGTGTGCCTGTAGTGCACATAGGGGTGGGCGATATAACCAAAATCTTCTATCACGGTAGAAACCTCGATAACGATATATATCACAATATAGCATTTTGTATCTGGAAATGTAACCATACTGTTTTTCATTTGCTTTGGACCCTGCTGCTTATACAACGGTGCGGCTTATCTATGGATTTTTACAGC
>JBBJLR010000042.1:15495292-15505621 GCA_037577145.1 Brachypetersius gabonensis | reverse complement strand
TTTTTTTTGCTCTCTCTCTCTCTCTCTCTCTCTCTCTCTCTCTCTCTCTCTCTCTCTCTCTCTCTCTCTCTCTCTCGGCTTATTTTTCTCTCTCTGTCTATCTCTCTGTTCACATTCCTCTCCCACATTGCTCAAGAGCAGCCTGGAATCATTTGTCGTTCAAATGAGAAGCATCCACACTGGATTGTGTCCCCACTTACTGAAAATAAGCTGACATTACAGTCATCCGCTGTGTTGTGGTTTAATGAATCATAAGTAGGCAATGGCTTTACATTGTCCAGTATGAGTGTGTGTGTGTGTGTGTGCTTGTGTGCGAGGGGGTGTTTTATTTTTCCCCCCACATGGTGAGCGTATGTGACTCGCACGGGGCACTGCTGGTTAGATGCTTTTTTTTTACCCCACAAACCCTTGGCAGGCGTCGTAGCCTCTTTCATGTCCGAGCTTGACCCCGCAGTGACATCATCGCTCCAAGCGGCTATGGGACAAACTCACTCGTGATGAAAGGTTCCACCGTGGGCCACCGTGCTCGAGCGCATAACAAAACCCCACTGCAAAGCTTCAGCAAGCCTTTTTGGGGGAGCTGGGGGTGGTCACGTGGCACATCGCATCGCATTGTGGGTGCAGAGTCAAGGCACAGGGAAATGTGGGCTTTGTAATAACAACAGTTGTAGGACAATAAATGTTGAAGCCCCCACATTGCAATTAAGCTCTGTAAGTCACAGTTCCACAAATAGGCCCTCGACTGATTCAGATGGCCGACCTGGCATCCAAAACCTCACTAAAAAACATCCCAACCTCCTACGGAGGGTCAGATATGCTCGTCTGCATGAACTTTTCAACTTTTTCAGTTGGCACAAGCAAAAGCACCAGCTTTTTTTGTCCAAGCCAAACAGACCAGCTTTGTTTTACACAAGCAAGACTATTCCAGAGAGAACAACAACCAGTGTGCATGTGATGGAACATGATACAATTGACAACAAATCCACTATATATGGAAATCTCTCGTAGAATCTGAGTTTGCATGAAAAATCAGCCCAAACCTGGTCCAGAACCCAATATTTTGCCGGGCTAGGTTTGGGTCAGCATGGGTGCTGGACTCATTAGAGCAAAATCATTCATTTTGTCCCCCCACTTTTAGTATCCTGGACAATGACATAGAGCACCCAACAAATATGACTCTGTGACATGAAATATGTTGACATCGTGAGATAAAACCATAGTCATTTGGTTGGAAGGGCCTGTTTTCTTATATTTAAGGCTGAATTTTGTCAGGATGTACAATTTGACTTAGCAATACTTAATCATTAAGATATTATTTTTATTTATTTTTTTTTTGGGGGGGGGGGTGACTTGTTAGGAAGTTGCAATCTGTGGGTTCAAATCCCAGGACTGCTAGTGGCACCTTGACTTGGTTTCTTCACCATATGCTGTGCTGTGGTGTGTGCTTGACTATATGGGGTAACTTTACTTTACTTTAAAAGCCATTTCTTAGCTGACTAACTACCTGACCTTAACTAGCTATGGGATACAAACCAAAACCCCCAGCAATTCAAACCTGAAACTGCAGGTCTGATGATTTTAGGCAGTA
The DNA here is from genome assembly GCA_037577145.1 of Brachypetersius gabonensis. Taxonomy (NCBI): domain Eukaryota; kingdom Metazoa; phylum Chordata; class Actinopteri; order Characiformes; family Alestidae; genus Brachypetersius; species Brachypetersius gabonensis. The sequence continues at coordinate 15,504,033 of JBBJLR010000042.1, read as the reverse complement.
ACATCCTGTTCAGCTTTCCAAGGTTGAGGTGCCTTTCGGTTCTTCTGATCTTATTGAGAAAATGGAGGTGTGTATTGAACACTGAAGATATGTGTGTGTTAACAGGTACCTGGTCCGAGCCTCATCTCTCCTGTCTTGTTTATACAAAACAGCTTTGGACTTTTTCACATAAGGAGAAATCCATAACAAGCTCAGGCAAGACAGGGCCTCTGTGTGTGTGTGTGTGCGTCTGTGTGTGTGTGTATACGGTGTGTGTGTGTGTACGGTGTGTGTGCGTGTGTTTTAGCAGCTGCCAGTTCCCATTCGTAACAGGTTGTGCTGTCAACATAAGTGTTCAAATCTGTTCGTATCTAACCATGTTCTTGCCTACATTTGCATGGATGTCCAGGATTATAATGTAAGTACATTAGCTGACAGCGAATGCGGAGGGGGGCACCGACGGCCCCCCTGTCCAACATGCAAAAAAGCGCGGACGTGTGTGTGTGCCTGAGTGCATGTGTTTGCCCAGACTATGTGTGACTAGTTACTGTAGTGATCAGAGCCACTGGCACTGTAATTGGACATAGCAGTTGTATCCTTGAAGGCCCGGCCGGTCCATTTCCACACACTGATACCGACACGTGACAACTGCAGGCTTACAAATGAGTCGGGGAGAGGCAGTGGAGGCGCTGACGGCTCCAGCCTAATCCACCGGTGGGGGCCCCGAGCCCCGACCACGGCAGGCACCTCCATCCGGCCTAAATTGTGAAGAGGAAAGGAAGTGACATGCGCGAGGCGGGCGTCACACTAATCGGAACTAAATGAAGGATCCGCACCTGAGACGTGCGCGGGACGGGACGCGACCAAAACCGCGCAGGAAACAGCCGACGACCTCATTAGAATACTCCTCCCGCCTTGCACATGCAATGAATATGGAGATGAGGTGGGGCGGGTGGGAAATCGGGTTTGTTATGGTGGCAGCGGTGACAAGCCTAATCATTGTAATGACGACGACGAAGACGATGATACTGATTAGCGTTGATTTGGCTAATGTGAGTCTGTGACAAGGTGTGCGGCTTGTTTACCGATGCTCGCCAGAAAGGGTCAGGGTGGGAAAGTTGGCAAAATGAAGAGAGCAATTGTCTTGTCGGTGATGCATTTGCACATACACACAAACACACACCCACACACATACACAAACATCCCTGTCTCCACTGGCATGGTCTTTCTGTATTATTTAAAACCATAAAAGAGTCTCCCCACTCTAGATACCATATCTGAAAGATTTTCAGCGTTTGAAACAATAGCTCAGTCAATGCTAATGTTACAAACAATAAATGAAAGCCAAAAGTCACTGATTAGCATGATTCAAATGCATTTATGCAAATGTGGAACGTTTCCTATTCACAGGAACTACGTTTGCTGTCCATTTTTAGTAGATAACTATGCCATATAATGTCAGCAAATCACATAAACAATAAACATAAACAGATTGCAACGTGTACTATCACTGAGACAGGCACTTAGCACAATGCTAACTGGTGAAGTGTAATCTTCCAAAACTTCAAAACCAATCCTAGCAGATTGACTACATTGGGGGAAAGCCATAGGTATATATTTTTTGCCAAGCCATCAATTCAATAATAAGAAAAGACCATAGAATAGATGCTTTTGTGAGAAATGAATAGAGCCATTGGGTTCTGCCTTGAGAATGAATGGGATGCTTAATTTTTAAACCAAAGACTTCTCATATGAAGTTTTCTGAAAGACAGCTTTACACTGTGTGACTATAATCTGTCACAAGGGTTCTAAAAGAGGGAAAGAGAGGCAGACAGAGAGACAGACAGCAATGGATTGGATGCACAAACAGTGGATGTTAAATTGCAGTGATAATCCCATTACTGCCTCTCTGTGGGATTCTACGATACATTTGTCTGATGATGATTGCCCATTAGAGCCACACCTGATGCCAGCGTAAAGGTAAACACAGAACATCTCAGGCTGCCAGTGTTTGAGGCTGGTACACACATGTACAGCTGGGATCTGGCTGGGGAGGGGATGTAGCCTCTCCACGCTCTCTTTGCAGTAAAAGGAAGAGGCAGCTCCAGCCCTGGGTGTCCATCTCCAGATGTGAACACAGCTTTGTGTTTTTGGACCCTGAAACACAAACAAGATCCAAACCAAGAGATGCCACCTCCAGAGGCATGTTATGGTACTCATTTTCCACTTATCGATACTGATTACACTCTACGACGAAACAAATTGCAAAAATGTATGCATGTCAAATGGTCATCATACATTTTTAGGCAGATGTTAACAACGTATGTTATCCTAGTAAACGTAATATCACCAAAAGAAATATTACAGATTTACAAAACAAAACTTTAATGTAAAATAATGTAACAAGATTGCATTTTGGCTCATTTTACTATTTGTACCTTTTAAATATTTGAACTTTTACAAATATTTAATACATTAAAATATTATAAATATTTTAATTTTTAGGCACAAACATTTTGTAATTCACAGACTTCTTTCACCTCCTTTAGTTGTTCGGTGTAAATGGCTTCTGATATTTTTGTGATGGTTTATAAAAATGTAATTTGGTTGTTTGTTGCTCTGGTTATTCTTTTTCCAATTAAATGTGTTTTATTGAGCTACATTTCAGAGACAACTTGGTCAAGTTTTACTTACTAATTGTTTGTCAGCGTATGGACTGACAACCGAATATTGTAAACTGTCGACAAAGTGCTTTCGTGATGCCAGAAAAACAATGAAACAGAATTGGATTCCACTTAACTTGGTGTCTGCTCGGCTTAAGTTGATCCTTATCAGGACGTTCAAAGCGTTTGAGCTTTATGGACGCTCAGGGCCGGCGCGATCAAAAGACGAGCGCCTCGCCATGAATCTCTGCCCTTTAGTCTGTCCAACTGCCTTGGCTTCTGCTCAAGCCACTAATGTATATCAGACAGAGAAAATAACTATAATTATTTTTTTAAAGGACGATGGAACAAGGAATAGCACTGAGCTATTGTTTCCAATATGGACCACTGTTTGCCCCCTGGATAAAAATTTCCTTCATAACATTTTTTTTTGTCTTTGCAAACTCAGACCAGATTTTGATTTCACTTATTAAACATGTAAGAAAGAGAGTGCCCGAGAGAATAAGAGAGTGTGGAATGGACTGATACTGGTTCTTCCCACTATCCCACTATTCTTTTAAAAGCTTCAGTGTTATCAACTGATGTGTTCATGGAAGAGGAGATTGTGTTTACTCTTATTTATATGAATTCCCATTAAATATGAACAATAATACGCTTGATGTTCCTTCGTGTCTATTAAAAGCTTTGGGGTTCAGTGTAGTTCGGTGTTCTCCAGGATGTTCTGCAGCTCTAAAAGTACATTAGAGGAACCGCAGGTACGGCTGCTATGAATAAGTTCAGTGTCTACTTGCACGGAAGCTTTTGGCATCACATACATAAATTGGCACCCAGTGCACTGGTTGCAGTGTTGCAGTCTGTGTGTTTGGCTTTAGCTCTATGCAGGAATGCAGAAGGGGTAAAGTCAAAAGGTCACTTGTCCTCTGATGTGTGCGTGCAAGGTGCGAGTTCACCAAAGTAAGTCTTAGCGTGAGCGCTTTCAGCACGCCAGGCTTTAACTTTGTCCTTCAAAGGCTGCCGGTGGTCAGCTACCAGAGAAACCTTTTTCACAGATGCCGCTTTATTCACTAAAATACTTCCTGAACTGTTGCTTTTAGAGGAAAGAATAATCCGACACTAATAACTACGATCAATAAAAAATAAGGAGGGCTCATCCACTGAAAGCCATTGCCCGTTGTTTATTAATTCAGAGCAGTGTTATGATCTTTACAATCTGTATAATCAAATATTCCTACACTGCTTTGAGTGCAAACCCGTGTCTATGGAGTAATGGGGCAGGGAGCGGGCGAGCGAAAGGAGGGGAGGAAGAGAGAGGGAAGAAAAGGAACGGGTATAAACTATTTACACAGAAGCGAAAGATGGCTTCCGCCGCTAATGCTTGTAGCACTGGCCCACCTGCGCAAGCAAACCCCTCTCCACGTTTTCACGGTTTGTAGAGGAGGTGCTTGTTTATTCTTGTGTTAGGACAAAAAAGGAAAAAAAAAATCTCTTGTCTCTTTCCACCTCCAGAGATTGCACTGTTCTTAGGGACGGCCTCGTCTCTACCTGTCGTCTCTTTTTGATGACCTACATTATGTATGACACTGGCTTTGACGCGCGTGTGTCTGTGCGTGCATGTGTATGTCTGTCCCCCCCTTACATGAAAGAGAATATTTAGCTCCTTGGGGACCCCTCAGTAGTCGACGTCCCTTCCTCATTACCTGTAATGCGATGATCCAACCCTTTATGCTTCCAGCACACGCCTGATCTTCCTGTAGCTTTACTTATCCGCTCATCAAACTCTCACTGTGAGTGTGTGATGACAGGACAGACTCATTTTTGATGTGTGCAACCATTTATAGACTACCTCTAGGTTTAAAAAAACAACACTGAACGTGGCCTAATATGCGTCTTTTCCGCTGACAGAGGGTCTAGCATTTTGATCTACTTTATAAAAAAAAACAGTATAATGTATACAGTCTTCCCTCCTTTTCACGAATGTGGATCAGCCAGATTGGTGTCTGATGTTTGCTCCTTTAAATTTGCACTGAAGCTATGGAGCTATGGCTGCTAAAAAGGAGGAAAACTTCAGGCCCAGACACAACAAGCTGACAAGGAAAAACGAGCGTTGCAGCAATTTTTTTTTTTATTATTTGTATATTGTACTTTATATTATACCATTGTGTTATATATCTATTTATTCTTTTGCTTATGCTAATTTCTTCTCTTGTTCACTCCACTTTTTTTTGTGACAATGCAAATTTCTCAGCTCTGGGACTAATAAAGGGCTATCATAACTTCATCTTATTGCTGGACGATTTTATACATCAGGGTTGTGAAACTCCAGTCCTGGAGCACCGGTGTCCAGCACAGTTTGATGGTTCTTCTCCTCAAACACATTCACTAAACCTGACAATTATCTGGCGAGGTGTTTCTGAGCAGGAAAATCCATCAAAACATGCTGGACCACGGCCCTCCAGGACTGGAGTTCATCACCCCTGGTGTACATTATCTCTGTTAACTCTGTTATTCAACATTTATTAGCTACAACACATGGACAATAAGCTGGACTGGTCAAAGAAGTCTCTGGCCACATTCAAGAGAGGTCAAAGAAAGCTTTATTTCTTATATAGATTCAGATCTTTTAGAGTCTGCAACACTATGTTGCGGATGTTCTACGGGTCTGTTGTGGCCAGTGCTATTTTCTATGCAGTGGTGTGCTGGGGTGGCAGCATGAAGAGACTTATCAAACTGATCAGGAAAGCTGGCTCAGTGATGGATGAGGAACTTGACAACATTGAAACTGTGGCTAAAAGGAGAACATTGTCTAGACTCCAGTCCATCATGGACAATGCTGATCACCCCTTCACAGTGTGGTGAACAAACTGAGAAGTACGTTTAGCCACAGCATTTGTGTATATAGCATAGTGTATTTCATATTGAGCATACCCTACAGAGTTTTTATTTGATTTTCTTTAGACTTTATATTTTATGTTGTATACTGTTTGTCATGTCTGTCTCTGTCTGTGCAGTTGTAACATGAAGTTTTCTGATTCCGATTCTGATTCTGAACTCCAGAACTCACTTCTGACCTGACCTGGACACAATGCAAAGACTACAGCTGACAGGTAACAGATACATACTTACTGACCCGGGATATATAAAGTATAAAGCAAAGAACACGTTACATGTTTTAGCTACATTTTTTTAAAAGACAGCCTAAAGGAATGTAACAAAAAAGTAGTGCAACTGAATGTATAGCTGGCACATGTTCATAATTATATGACAAAAGGTTGTGGGGTATTAAATGAGTGAGTATGCCATGCCTTATTTCTGTATTACTTTTTTATTCTAAGCAATATAATATTTAGTCGTCCTTCAATTGGCCAAATTAGTCTTATTTTAGCATTATGCAAAAAAGAGTCAGGTAATCTTACATGGACTCGCTTATGTGGTTTCTGACACTGCATGAATGCCATTACTTTGATACCTTGAAGCATGAATGTTTCTTTTATCTGTTTCCCAAATCATCGCACACCTGACAGTTCTTAAAACCACAGAGCTGTGAAGTCATCTCAGACTAATTTGCTTGGACAATAGTTAATTGAAACAGTAGGAGCCATATGTCTAGATGTTGTCTCATTTTGATCGATAACAGCACGACATACAGTGTCAGAAACGGCATAAGTCTATTTGAGCATGCTTTGGCTAATCAACTATATTTCGAGAAAATGGTACAAATGTTTGTGGTAAAAATCAAGCACACAGACTTAAACCTTCTGCTTTAACAAGAATTAGCCTGGCTGCCTACAGATTTGCAGGGTAAGTTCATATCTTTCTTTCAGCACGTCTAAACTCAGACAAGCCCAACTGGACGTTTATCTGTCCGTGCGCACCAGACGCTACTTTGTCTAACACGTCGCATGCGTGTCTGTTAACATCTTAATCAGAATCTTGCTTCTCCAAAGTGACACTTGGGGATTTTAAGCTCTTGCATGCGTTCTTAGGAAACTTTAAGTTTGGTGTTATCCCTGCGAGCGTCGCTGGATGGGAAGCCAGTTTAAGCCCCATTAGGAGTGATTAGGCTCAGCCAATCTCATTGGAGGAAAAGTCGGATGAAAAAAAAATATTGCCTGGATTAATGTTTTAATCCAGCTCTTTAAAATGCTAATGTCCATTTTATGCCCATTAAATCTCAGTGTGCTTTTTCTTTGATGCGTGCAATTTCTATCAATTAAATAGAGCTGGGATGGAACAGGCGGGAGTAGATTAGCCATTTCGCTCCGAGCGAGAAATGATGTCTTTTTCTTTTTTTCTTCTTCTTCTTTTTCTTTTTCCATATTTTCTCCAAATGAAGGGAGGTATAAAGAGTCAATTACTGAACTATAAGAGCTTTATGTTGTCTTCTCTCTCAATTACACAAATCATCTGTCTATTAGAAGCTTTACTGACGGGAAATTCATTTTAATGTCCTTGATTGTGTCTTTGGTTTTTGTATCCAAGGTGTAAAAGCTAATGTGACCTAAGTACCTCAGCAGCAGAAGAACATTTTTACTGAAATGAACTGGCAAAAGGAGAGAGGCTTCAGAAATCTGTCATATGAAGACTGACATTTGGGAAATGTGGTTAAAAGCCAAAATGGCACAAACTGAACTAAAAGGATAGCTGACCTTAAAATGTTCCGGGATTTGTCACCACACACACACACACACACACACACACACACACATACACACACACACACACACACACACACACACACACACACACACACTCACAAGATTATTACAGCTCATAGATCGTTTCCAGTAGACTCACATTCATCATGACTATGACTATTTTGAGACAGAACACTGCAAATGATTTATTGGCTTACTGCCCCTTCATCCAGACTCCAAGTCTCTAATGTATCATTTCAAAAGTTTAGACTTGTGAGTATGTGGGTCTCTCTCTCTCTCTCTCTTTCTCTCTCTCTCTCTCTCACACACACCATCCTGGATGGGGTCTGATCCTAAATGTTTGTGTGTTTAGTATTGTAATAATAAATTGCCTATTATTATAATCACTGACTTTGTCTGCAGTCTATGTTCCTGATATGCTGGCGTAAAGCAAACAGTGTTGCCCACAAGACCAACTTGTTTATGCTGTTTTATAGTTGCTTTGAATTTCTTTAATTAGTTTTAATGGAATTATTCAAGGTTTACATATTGTGATGTTCATTAGGAGAGGATTTTAGGGGGGAAAAAAATCTTTCTTCTGTGCTATAAATAAGAGAAAAGGTTAATTGTGCTTTGGAAATGTCAGCTGTTCTTTTTGTATTCTGGGTATTATTTGTTCCTTAGTTCCTTATTGTTCCTTCTTGCTGGTGTGCCTTTATTATTTCTTGTTGTTCAACATTTTGCCCATTATAGAGTTTTTTATTTGACTTTTATTCGGAAGGCAAAAGTTGGACATTACATTTTGCAGATTTTTTCTATATGAGGCAAGAACGCCATTAACGTTTCACCTTCCTATTGAACTATGACAATGTGGGTAAAGATAATAGTATTGTGAAACTTGATCCAAGCTAATTCAGTGCCTTGTAAAATCTCACAGTTTAACCCCATGAAGGCTCATTCAGAAACCACTTTGAAAGTAATCTTTAAAAGAATGGCTCTGAACAGGAAGCTTTGCAGTTGAAGTGGATGATTATTAGAGGATGTGTTTAAAGAAATGTTACTTATGGCTCATAATGATCTTTATCCTTTGATGCTTCGGGGACTACTTATCCTAGTTCAGCTTGAGGCCCGAACACATCAACATCCCTTCAGAGACAAGTCCAAGTGCACCGTTAAGCAGGAATCAGGGGTGCTTTATTAATATCGGCCTATTTTTGTGTGATAAATGAAAGCTGTGGTTGGTGGTTCATGGCTCGTTTGGTTTTGAGTGCGCACAGAGAGCCGAGTGCAGACCTGGAAAATGAGGCTAGCGCTCATATTAGCCAGCACTCAGACGCAGGCACTGTATGGGAGATGAGGATGACTGCCTGGCAATTTATTACAACCACGGTTACTGTGTGTGTGTGTGTGTGTGTGTGTGTGTGTGTGTGTGTGTGTGTGTGTGTGTGTGTGTGTGTGTGTGTGT
>JBBJLR010000042.1:15450278-15477458 GCA_037577145.1 Brachypetersius gabonensis | reverse complement strand
GGCATCCTTTTGTTCCTAAGACATTGCCCTGTCGTTATTTGTATAGATATCCAACTTCATATTGAGATCTGATGTATATAATGTGTTTCTTTAAAGTGTTCCTTTAATTTTTGTGAGCAGTGTATGTATATATATATATATATATATATATATATAATCACACTAAATAGTTAAATGTTATGATCTTCTGGACCTTTGCTTCTGTAAATTTTAGTTGAATACCCCTGCTCTAAACTAATCCATACAAATAATAGCCCCTAAAATGTACCTATACAAATCATAGTCACTTTCCCAATGAGAATGCACACAGCAATTAAAAAGGAAGGGTTTAAGTGTGAACACATATCGCAGGCAAAATGTGAGAGTAACATGACAATTTACAACATGACCGTGCACAAGACCAGTGCAGTTTCTTGGCAATAAAAGGAAAGCTCACAGATTATTGGAAATACAGTGATGTCTAGATTACAGCCAGCAGAGTGGACCACAACACCAACATATTTTTAACTTCGTTGTGTGAAAGGAAGTGTTATGAGAGTTTATTTTGCTCATAATTATAGAAAAACAGAAAAATTCTACCAAACCTTTATTCTGCACATGTGGCTACAAAACATTTATGTTTTTATAGTCAGATTTTAAGTTCCAATTCATAAATAAAGGAGTTTAAAATGTAGCTTCTTGTTCATTTGTAATTGCATAGTATAAATGTGGCATCGCTGTGAGGTCTGAACATCATCAGTGACGGTGTGCTGGTAATTTCAATGAAAATGGGTAAATCAAACACGGGATAAATCGATTATACAATTTTTTGTAACTTTGTTTGATAAATGATGCCGTTGACGATAGATGGTTTCGGTGTACTAAATTATTAATGTGTTTTTTAAAAACAGATTGTACCACCAGGTTTCCAAACAGGATTATGGAATTTACGAGGGTACAGGGATGGCAGAGACTTTGGAGAGGCAGATCGACATCTACAACAACCAGTGCAGAGATCAGTGCACTAAGCTGACCACTGTCAGTCCTGTCAGTCCTGTCAGTCCTCCCAACCCGGACCCAATAGACACCTCCCAGCCCGAGGAAGATGATTCAACACAGACGTGTGTGATGGAGCAGGAGGTGACCAAGGCAGCAGAAGGTCAGCTTTCTGACAGTTTAATGACCTAAAGAGCAGAAACCCAAAGTACAAAAAAATCTTATGGTGCTTCATTCAGTCGAAGGATGCTAAAACTTCAATTTGAATGATATGAATGAGGTTCTAATACAGTTATCTTACCTTTCTTAATCAAGGAGTTTTCTTTTCCAGGTGCAGAGGCTGCCAACCCTGTGGACAAGTTGAAGTCCTGCCTTGCTGGTTTGTGTGAGCTTGTGGAGAAGGACTCGAGTTTGTGGCCTGCAGCCCACGACCTGATAAAAGGAATCGAGAAGGTCCAGCACAGCCCAGGGAAGTTGGCATCGGCCATGCATGCATTTGGCTGCTACAGCTGTATGACCTTGATGACGAAAAGGGTAAAGCCCTTACGGAGGCGCTCACAGACCTCGTTGGGCCGGCAGAAGCCCAAACTTGGAAGGCGTCGGCTTCTTGTAGGGAGACAAGGCAAGATATCAGAGCCTAACCATGACAACAGTCAGCCAGAAGACAGACAGTGATGTTTAGGCCCCACTGCCTGCCGTAGTCTGTGGCACAACGTTTAACTAGCACTAGTTCTCAGTATACCCGTTGTAGCTCTTCACTTTTCTGCCCATAGAGGGGTGTGGATGCTTTCCCTAGTCGAGAAATTTCTTCTTCCACTGTCACCCAAATGTCAGTGCCACTTTGTAAAATTGTCAATTGTATATAGTCGTTTTTACAAGCCTAAATGAAGTGACCAGCTGTTACAGCCTATAGTTCTTTTCACAGCTGTGCTCAAAACAGTGTTACTATCTAGTGTGGCTTATCTAAACCATTTTGAGGTTTGTTTTTTTTTTATATTAGCAACCTAAGCGTGTAGTCCTCTTTTGTTTTAAGTTTTTTTCTTGTTTCTTTGGTTTCTTCACGCATCAGAGACTGTATAAATAGCGAAGTTGTGCAATATTCATACCACGAGTAGTAAAGTGGTCTCTGTTATCTTTTGGTCCATATCTTTTAAACTGTATAGGCCGCTGCATGCCAGATTGAATAGTGGATTCTTGTGTAACATGTAATAAGAAACCTGTTTTGTTTTTTTTTGTTTTTTAAAAAAAGAGAGATAAGATAAATCTTTATTAGTCTCACAAAAAAGATCTTTAGCAACAAGACATCCAGTGAAGGCTGGTTATGATTGTCTTAATTTTGCAAAGTCACAAATAGCATCATAATCAGACCAACCTGACGTTAAAAAAGGACAGAGGAGTGTGGTCGACATTACAAATGGGCAGTAATTGTTAAAAGACCTGATATTTGGAATATCTTTTATTGTACAATCCTTCATGCCAGCAGTTATTTTAATCTGAAAGTCATGTGAATATGGCCTGGTTTTTAACTGGACTCCAGTCTTCAAAAATGCAGCCTGGTTCAAGGTAAAAAAAGAAATTATACAATGTCATTGAAAAGCATAATGAGAGATGTGATGAGAGCATTGTCATGGAGTGGTCCAGGTTCATTGAGGACTTAAACAATTCTGAACATGCACTTCCATTATGCTAGATATCTGGCAAAAGTACATAATATTTAAATCCATCTGCAAAATCATCTCCCAGTCTTCTCAAGAGTCTGACCTTCAATAATTTATCGAACATATTGACCTTTAGAATCTATATCGCCTTCATGCACCTAATAGTCTTTCAGTGACACATTTTGGCCTCGTTCACACGGACGTCTGAACCAGGTGTTTTTCTGGCGTTCATGACGCCAGGTGAGCACCTATTAAACGCCGCCCGTTTTTCTGCTCATGGAAGCAAATCAAAGCGTCCACACGGGCGTTCAGCACCGGTGTTCAGGCGGCTGCCCGTACAGATGGCGTCAAATAAATGCAACTGCATGCAACGTTTTCTTGGCGTCAAAATAATACACGAAACTACAGATTGGGCGTCAGGCTGGTGTTAAACGGCATCAGACACCTGTCGAACGCCTTGCTGACGTCGATCAAGTGTCGCTACCAAACGCAACAAAAACGCCTATGGTGTTCAGAGCGCGTTCATTTCGAACATCCGTGTGGACGAGGCCTTAGACCAGTGGTTCCCAACCTTTTTTCCTTGAAGCCCCTCTTGCCTGTGTCCAAGACAAGCTGGGCCCCCCCAACCCCAACTCCTACCCCAACCCCCATAGACGCACAAAAATATTGAAGTGATTAATTATATACTTTTATTTGCAGAAAATAAACAGTGTCTGTAGGTTTTTATACACACACACACCCTTTTATGTTCTCAGACATTGGGATTGTATGAATTTAATGTTTTTATGAATATAATTTCGGTAATGTCAGTGCACAAAATTGTGCGCCCCCCCAGTGATCTCTCGCCCCCCCCCTCGGGGGTCCCGGACCCCAGGTTTGGGAACTACTGCCTTAGACAATCCTCTTTCAGCAGAAAAAGTACCTCCTTTGATCCCACCAAATCTAGAAACGGACACACTAAAGCTTGTCAGAGTGTTTTTCCCAATGAATGGGAATGAATTGAGGCTAAACAGCTATAATAAATACTTTCTAGTCATTCATTACAGCTATGAAGTGATGCTTTGGCTCAGTATAGTAGTTTGTTATAATAGGTCTATAGGCCGTTCAAAACATGCTCATTTTGAAAGGGACTGAAACTGTCAAAAATAAAGCTGGTGAGATCTCTATGTGAGAGTGATTTTGTGCAAAGAACTTCATGAACGTGTTTTGTGTAGCCCATAGACACAACTTTTTTTAAAATTAGTTTTGCATAATATGTCTGCTTTAAATAATGTCATGATATAAAGTCCTGTAACTGGACTTCACAAATTAACCATAGGCGTTCCTTTAGCACTTCTCATTGTTGTGAGTACTGTGGTATCTGATCAGCGCAAATTATGTTGATTTGAGACACCTCCAGCATCTCAGACTTAATTTCTCAATGTCTTTCAATGACACAGATTTGTTATTCAAAGTAGAATAAACTCATCAGGCCTATAATTAGTCAACCTGACAAAACCTTTTTAACCTTGTGTTCCCTGGTCATGTTAAGGATGATGTTTAAAGACAAAAAACTTTTCCCAGTAGTATATCACTTTTTTCCCACATCTCCATGCACCAGTAAGCAGGTAAAATTAATGTTCAACACCACCTTTACTACTCCCAGCAAAAATGTTCAGCTAGATCACAGAGTACTTAATACTGTAGTATTGCAGTGTGTCATGATTCTAATTCTAATACCATGCAACATTTGGAAGCACGGTATAAAAGGAAAATGTTGCGGTTCGTGATTTTATGATGATTTGGAGGTGATCTGCTAATTTTGGTGCCTGTATGCAATATAGCATTCAAATATTCATCATTTAAATGCTGTAACGTTTTCCTAACCGTTTCTTGATAGGTTCTGGCCCAGTGGAAATTTGCATGCTGCTTATCCGTGCTCTGCTTTTAGACGATCCACTTTCAGAAAACCCCCAAAACTAGAAACTGACACCTTAAAGCTTGTCAGATTGTTTTTCCCAATTAATGGTTATAATACATATTTTACTAGTCAGTCATTAGTGCTACAAAGGGATGCTTTGGCTCAGTATAGTAGTTTAACTCTAAAAATAGTATGTAATAATATAAAGTCCCATAACTAGGCCCCAATTCCTTTAACAATTTTCTCTATGAGTGCTGTCTAGCATCTGAGATATCCAAATGACTCAAACTTGTTCTTTTAAATGTACTTTTCTTTAACTTTGTAAAAGGAAATCATGGTCTTAGTTACAACCCATAGAGATTTTAGCTTTCTACTGCAAACAGACTCGTAGATCCAGTTTCCAGGAGATCTGTCAAATCTGATTTTCTAACATTTTTCCATGAAGTGGGTGGGGTATCATATGGAATATGGTTAGACAGATACCTTAAGCTCAGAGTTGAGGATTGCATTTTTCCTGTTGTGCAACCATGACACTGGACTCCTCGTGCTAAACCGAAAAATCTTGCTTTGTGAAATATCCTTAAGATGTTGCATCACCAAACTTGTTCTTCAGACAATGATCTTGTGGAACCTGAAAGTAATATATATGTGATCAATATGGACAAAAGGATATTTTTTTAACAACTACTGTAATGCAAGTTATGATGTTGGAATATCTTCTGTTTAAAATAAAGCAACATCAATTGTCAAAAGAGAGAGAAGAGAGAGAGAGAGGCCGCATCATTATTTTACAACCGCAACAATTCAATTGGTGATATTGAGAGCAGTGTGTGTGTGTGTGTGTGCGTGCATGTGTGTCTCTGTTTAGCTACTGGAATACAGCACAGAGAAACAGTACTGCACTCTCAACACATACGGAGGCGTTTCTTACGTTTTACACGGCTTACACTGCAATAGTTCATAAAAGAATAGCAACCTGTGCATTTTACACACTGAAGCAAATTGTACCAACAGTGCAAAGAAAAAAGGGAAAGTGGTCTTTCCATGGCGCTATATGCAAAAGGTGCATTTCTCCAAGTTCATCAACAGGTGGAAGCATTTTACTTTAAGGGGCTGTTTCATCGTCTGTGCGATCACATCATCATTACACATAACTGTTGTGTGGCTTATTCCACCAGCAGAAATAAGTGTAATTTAAGTACAGTAATTACAATAAAGACAGAATTCCATTCACTGGCTGTGTATCTTCAGCTTGCAGCAATGGGTTGTATTGCCAGATTTTCTGCAAGATCTTTTTATGTCTCATGTTTTGGGAGTTACTTTGTAATGCTCACTCTTAAAGAGCCCATATCATAACATTTTATTGGGTATAGAATGTTCTCATTGTTAGTGATTGAAACTTCACAATTCAAACCCCGGTACATTTATGGAAACCAATCGGCAAAATACTTTCACTGCTTTTGTCACAAAGCAAATGCATTTATACATAGTATTTGGACAAATGTATTGGGAGGTCTTACCATTATACCAACAGGGACTTTAATATGGAACTGTTCCCCCTTTGCAGCTATAACAGCTTCCACTCTTGTTGGAAGACAAGTGTGCCCATTCCTTTTGTACGGCATTTAAGAGATCAGACACTGATGTTGGAAGAGAAGGTCAAGCTCACAATTTGCATTCCAGCTCATCCCAAAAGTGTTGGATGGGGTTGAGGTCAGGACTCGCCAGTTAAGTTCTTCCACACCAAACTCATCCAACCATGTCTTTATGGAGCTAAACATTAGACTTGCGTTTCACTGGAAGTAAGGGGCTTAGCACAACCCCTGAGAACCAATTGTCCCAATACTTCTGTCCATACAGTGTACCTATTTGTAGAGCCTGCCTATTCAAGTTATAAGAAGTGTTTTAGTAGACATTGGGTCTAGATAGGTTGATCTAATGACGTATTTGATTATGGCTTGAGGTTCTAGCAAATAAAGTTAATTGAGTGGCGTGTAATCATATACTTTGTTTTAAATTATTCACACAATGAAATATTTTGTCTTAGTTTTTGTAAGTAGTTTATACTGAAACAAAGTTTATGCATTCTTTTGTTTGCAGCTCTACATGTTTTTAAGCCTTTTTCAGAAACTGCTCTATTTTAGTCCATCCTGAGTTTTGCCAAAGACCATCAATTAAAAAAAAACAAAACTCAGAGCTATCTTCATGTCACACATGCCAGTCTGTTATCAGCTGCACACAGTGTTCAGATACACAAACCGAACTCTAAACGGTGACACCACATAGCAGCGCTGATCTGGAGAAACTTGTCCAACATATATAAGGGAAAATTGTTCATATTTGCTTGATTAACAAAAACCCATAGTGGAAAAAAAAGTGTTATTTTTTTAGCATATACGACAGATTTCCATCTGTATCTAAACTGCAGGTCCAAAAACATTTGAATTGGAAGACAATATGACATAAATTGACAATGTAGTCTTGAGAACAAGATTACTAAAAATGATTAAAGTCTATGTATTTGAATGCAATGAACCTAGAGCAGACAGGAAGGACAAGAGGACGGCAAATCGCAAAAAAACAATCAAAACTCTACTCGGACCGATTGACAGGGAAACCAGCCAATCGTTATTTAGGCTGGCCACTATAAGCCTATGAGAAAAAAGTAGCACAGCTGGGTCCCGGTCAACAACAAACCGGCTCCAAAACAACGTGAATGAAGGCTTTAAACTGTCAGACATCTCAGGACTTTAACCAGGTAAGGATTCAAATCAGTATTCAATAAAGTACACTATATGGACAAAGGATAGAATCGAAAAGGGTCTTCCTCAAACTCTGTCCACAAAGTTGAAGCATGGCGTTGTCTAAAATGTCTTGGTATGCTGAAGCATTAAGATTACCCGTCTCTAGAAGTAAGGGGCCTAGCCCGAACTCTGAAAAAAACAGGTGTGTCCCAGTACTTTTGTTAATATAGTGTATTCGTTTGTGTGGTCGTTCAGAGACATTCTGTTGGTCAAGCCGTTTCTTACAACTAAGTAGTGCTTCTGTGTTCTTTACTGATTCAGATGTTTTAGCTAATTAGATATTCACCATGATTTCGGCACGTTAATGCCATTGTATTTGAATGCTGTGTTCTTAGCATCCCGGTTGGTGTAATGGGCAGACGTCCCAATACTTTTATCCACTATAAAAAGCATTCTAGCTAAGCTAATCAGCTTTTGTCATGTTAACGAGCCACAGTACGCGTTTTGTTGCCCTTGTCCTGTTCTTCTCTAACGTCTTGTGAAATATATCACACAATATGCATTTATTTTTTATATGTTATGCTATTTATAATTAATTATTTGGCTCTGTGAAGCTCATATCTTCGGCAGTTATCTACAGTGCTGGCATCATAGTTACAGATTGACAGCGTGGTGGCCAATCACCACGCATCATTTATGTCATACCTATCTCAGACAGCAAATGAGAGCGTACTGGAATCGTTTTATCAGCCAATGAGAGCGCTCCCTTACGTACATCCCGCCCATTATCAGGCTACTGAGGCGTTTAAGAATTTGGAATGCCTGCATTTCCAGATTTATGGATTAGCTGCTGCCGCTAAATGCCATTTAGGTCTCTTCTTGTAACCCGAATGGATAAAACGCATCTGAATATTCGTAAAGAGAGTCGAAGGTCTTAAAGCGTTTGTGCGCTTTCGGTTTTGCGTATCTGGCCTTCTTTTCAAGTAAGTATTTACACCTAAGCTGACAAAACCGGCTAACTGAAGCTAGCATGAAGGCTAATAACAAACGTTAGCTCTTTTTAATCACCATAGTAACTCGATCATTTATACGATGGCATTTTATTTCTACAGGTTATTAAGTTAATAAAAGTCACACAAATGTCAGTAATAAACGGTCTATTGAGCTCTTGGTGTTGGCGTTTCTAAAGTGGAGATACATTTCTGTAACACTTATATAATTCAACCGTAAAGTATAAGTACTGTATAGTTTTCTGTTCTCAGCCACAATATTAAAATCTTACAAAATTGTGTTGCTGGAGCAGTTGGTGTCCTGGTGGTTAGGGAGTTGCCCTTGTGATCAGTAAGGTGTGGGTTTGAATCCCAGGACTGACAGCGGCACTAGTGAGGTACCCTTGGGTAAAAGGTTCTTCATTCCTGACTGCCCTCTGCTTCACATGGGTTAAATGCAGAGAACAAATTGACAACTGCAGACGTAGTACAAATTCAGCAACAAATGCACAATCTACAACAGTATTGGGACACCGCAATGTTTTTGGGTTTTGACTAGACCTCTTACTTCCAATCTTAATGCTTCAGTGTACAACAGACATTTCTGACAATGCCATGCTTCCAACTATGAGGACAAAGTTTGGGGAAGAGTATTTTCTATTCTCCATAAAAAACATGGCTGGATGTGTTTGGTGTGGAAGAACTTGACCAGCCCGCACAGAGCCCTGACCTCAACCCAATCCGACACCTTTGGGATGAACTGGAACCGAGATTGTGAGCCAGGCCTTCTCGTCCAACGTCAGTGTCTGACCTTGTAAACGCTCTACAGAATAAATGGGCACAAATTGTCACTTCAAAAATCTTGAAGAAACTTTAAAATCTTGTGGAAAGCTTTCCAAGAAGAGTGGAAGCTGTTCTAGCTGCAAAGGGCAA
The DNA here is from genome assembly GCA_037577145.1 of Brachypetersius gabonensis. Classification (NCBI taxonomy): domain Eukaryota; kingdom Metazoa; phylum Chordata; class Actinopteri; order Characiformes; family Alestidae; genus Brachypetersius; species Brachypetersius gabonensis. Next base: position 15,468,259 of record JBBJLR010000042.1, on the reverse strand, counting down.
CCAATTCCATTCTCCATATAGTGTAGTATTTAAATGGTAGTTTAGAAGTCTAATGCATATGAATCATCAGTTCCGCAGTGTGTGAAGTTTTTTTGTAGTTTAATGCTGTTTAAATTACGCTTTGAAATAGACTAGAAGAGATGGCATCAGCAGACTCGATTGTCAGCAGCTGTCCTTCTGTATCAGGTTGCACATTGTGTTGGCTGTCTCTCATTAGCTCTCCTCTCTCTGTCTCTCTCTCTCTCTCTCTCCAGTGAATTCTGCGGATGCCGTTGAGAGGCAGAGAAGCACACACCCTGCGCAGGTTCAATGAGTAATGAACCCTTTTTGGAGCATGTCTGCAAACGCCGGTCGTAAGGTAAGATTAGAAATCCTGTTTGGCCCATGGACAGTATTATTATTTTTTACTTTAATTCTGATAGCTGACACAAGTTGTTCTCGTGTTCCATTAAAAGACTACAGACTGGTCATGAGCTAAAGAATAAAATTGTCAGTCTGACTTCACAGCGCATTGACTGTTATTCAGGAGGCCTATTTGAGTTTTTGGAGCCAATGTTAATCATAGTTTTGGTGAATCACATGGTGTGAAAGTTGCAAAAGCTGTGGTGTTCCATTGCTGAATAGGGAGCGAAGGACTGTGCATATACAACATAGTTAATAAGTGACTTCGTACTAAAGATGCTGGTGCAGCAAGATGGTTTTTAGAGGTCACTGCTAGCAACTTATTGTGAAGTCATACATATTTTTTTTTTCTTTTTTTCTTTTTTTCTTTTTGACTTCCTTCCTTCCTCTTTTTTTCTTGGCCTCATTCTTACTCTCTATCTTTCCTGGCTTTTTTTCTTTTTTATTTCTTATTTATTTGTTTTATTAATATTAGTGACTGACATCATGTTTATCGTAATTTTCCCAATAAATGGTTTTGGTTTTGGTCAGGACTTTTTTTTTTTTAAAGGTTGAACAGTACAAAGCAGACAGCAGCGATCAATCTTTAAAAGGGATGCCAGTTTAATTTTTAGGGACAAGTAGAGGTTGGAAAATGATCACAAATGTATTGCTGCAGTTTTTTTGGACCGAACACCAAGTCATAATGTCAGTGATAATATGGGATGTGTGACCTGTTTAAGTTGAGTAGTTTTGTGAGTTTTAAAAAAAAAAAAAAAAAATTTAACTTAAGGGAGGAATCTGTCGCCTTGTGACCACTGGATTAACATGTTATGGTGTGGACTGGTTCACAGCAGTAGTTTGTCTTGTAGTAATGCATCAATTCCCTCTGCAGTGCCTGAAGACTTGCTGACTCATGCCTGCTGCCTGACACCTATACTGTTTTGTTGCTGCTCAAAGGAGGTTACAGTAACTGAGTACTGGCAGCAAACAAGTTCCAGAATGTCTTTAGCTTTATGGTTCTTTCAAGTATGTGGTAACACCTTTTCTAGCTGTCAGAGAAACTGGCTGGGTAGCTGGTCCTGGGAGCTGGCTGTATTCCCTTGGTTTTCAGTTACGCCTGAGGGCTCTTCATGTCCTAATTCTCCACTGCCAGACTGACGACAGCTGTGTTGTAGTTTCTGTTCAAATGCAGTAGGCTGGTGCCAGGTAATTGATGACCGTTGACGTAAGTAAGGCATATGCACTATTTGGACAAAAGTATTGAGACCATTATACCAACAGAAAGCTTAAATGACATTGCATTCATATACATAGACTTTAATATGGATACCCCCCCCCCCCCCATTTGAACCTGTAACAGCTTTCACTCTCCTTGGAAGGCTTTCCATAAGATTTTGGAGTTTCTGTGGGCATCTGTGCCTGTAGAGCATTTATGAGAAAAGGCTCTGATTCTGGGCAAGAAGGCCTGGCTTGGAATTTCTGTTCCAGTTTATTCCAAAGGTGTTGGATGGGGTTGTCTTTATGGACTTTGCTTTGTACACTGGGACACAGTCATGCTGGGATAAAAAAAGATTCTTCCCCAAACTGTGTCCACAAAGGTGGAAGCAAGGTGTTGTGTTATGCTTCCTGTTATGGGGAAACTTAACTGAAATTCTGCTGATGTTTCTGCCATGTAGATCACATAACTGTTACCATCTGAATTATTGTGAGGATGCTTGCCTGCTTGTAATGTAGCTGTGATGGCACAGCTAAATTAGGCTTATTGAGCACACAAATGTAGTTTACATCTAACTCTTATCATGAAGGACCTGCCCTATTTTCCTGTTTTCTTTGCTACACCATGCAGCGCTCTAGTATATTAAAAAAAATACACAAAGCTGCCCACCAACCTCCTGTGGTGCACAATGGTGCATGACTGTTCTGTGACATTGTTTTTGACCGGGTAATAGTCGCTATTTGTCGCTCCATCCAAAAATACAAGTTCAGTACACTTGATACCCTAGCAGATGGTTTACCAAACTCGACACAGCTACTGAAATACTGCACAGATTTGTAATTGAACACTGCTGTACTATACTTGGTGAAATAGCACTTTTATAGCAGGTACTGCAAGACCAGGTTTGGGAATCAGGGGTCTAGCTACAGATCATATAGTTTTGATTGAATTTCTAAACTCTTGTCATCCCTACACACAAGGCAAACCCAATCCAGACTCTTCTCTTTTGTGGTTCCCAACTGGTGGAATGAGCTGCCTAAGGAGACTAGAGAAACAGAATTCCTCCCTAGTTTCAAAGACCTCCTGAAGACCCGTCTGTTCAGAGAACTCCTATCCTTCTTCTTGCACTACTCTTGCATAAAGATTGTTTCCTCATATTGCAATCACTTTGGAGAAAAGCATCTGCCAGATGATTCTAATGTCATGTTAACTGATACTACTCTGTTTTGTTTGTTTAGAGATCTGACAGTGAGGAGCAGGGTGGTCAAGGCGAGCAGAAAGCCAGCCCGGCTCGTCCTCCTTTTGGGAAGAAGCAGCTGCCCTCCATTCCTAAAAATGCAGTTCCCATTACTAAGCCATCATCACCAGCTTCTGCCACTCAAGCCACAAATGGCACACACGCCTCCTATGGACCCTTCTACCTAGAGTACTCCCTTCTCGCTGAGTTGTATGTACACTTTGTATTCCTTGTGGGGGATGCTGGAGTTTGGTTTTCCTATCACACGTTACTGACCAATTCAAAATGCATTAATTAGCTCTCTGCTGTCATTTATTATTGTATGATGAGCATATTCTCCCAGTTTAAATTGACAAGATGTCTTTGGTTTGCTTTTGCAGTACGCTAGTGATAAAGCAGAAACTGCCGGGTATCTACGTTCAGCCCTCCTACAGATCTGCTTTGAGTAAGAACACACAATGTCCTCACTTAAGCGCTTACTGATAAGTCAAATAGATTGGTAGCAATATTTGCACTGTCATTTGTGCTGTTACCAAAAGTTTTGTTAATGTGTCACTGAGATGGACTCAGTAAAGTGTTTTTTTTTTAAATATATATATTTATGTATTTTTTATGTATTTTCCAGTTATTCAGATTACAAATTAACAGTAATAATTTTAAAACCTATTTGTAATAATAATGACAATGATGAAGATGAATTTTTATAGACATTTCTCCAAACTAAGGGCACTCTGCTTTGAGCTTTACTGCAGTGCTGTCATTGGCAATTGCAGTTTTGAGATGTTAACTGTAAGTAATTAGTGTTTTGCAGCAATGTGGCTCAGTTTTGGCCTGCTTCTCGTAGCAGCTGTCTTAGTAACTGTCCTCTCTTCCCCAAAATTACAAGTGTCCCTCTAATGTATCGAGTTTCAAAATCTTCCTCAACCTTTTTTAAAACCAGTCCTGAGTTATTTTTTATTAACATGTAGGATTGTTTTCTTGAATTGTCCAAGTTCTTCCCTTTCTAAGATTAAATTCTCCTGGTATCTCACTACAACACTGGAAGTTCATCCCTCAACTCTTCTCAAGGGCCTGCTGGTTCCTCTCTTGTGTGGTGCACCTATTCAGGGACAATTAGTTATGACTCTGTAAACTGTGTACTTACATTGTCAAACCAGTTGCACTCACTTGGATGTTTTTCATATGTATATTTTAAATATAGTGTCTGAATATTTAAATTAATTTTGTTTTTAAAGCATGACTGTGGGCTGTCCATCTCTTTCTGTTTCACATTAGTGTGGTTTGGTGTGATTTTCATCCGCCACGGCTTGTACCAGGATGGTGTCTTTAAATTTACAGTGTATATTCCTGATAACTACCCGGATGGAGAAAGTCCTGTGAGTACAATAGCTTTACTGCACCAAAACAAATTCAACATTTCTCATTAATTATACACAGTCACTGTCAAGGATTCAAGAAGACTTTTTAATTTAACAATGCTGGTACAATATACAAGGCATTTAGCAGATGCTTCTATCCAGAGCAAAGTACATCAGAGCTTAAGTAGTCCACATTTGTTCTTCATACCTGTAAAGCTAGGCTCAAACCAACATCTGCCAAGTTGTTGCCAGCTAAAATACACACCTTAACCAACCCTGTCAAAAAGAAAAAAAAAAGGGGGCACTTACCCTCTAAATTTTTTCTTTCTTGTGATTTTTTTTTTAAGGAAAAGATTTTCACAGATCAGCTATAACGTTAAGACCACTGTCATGAAGCTGTTAACATTGATTGTTTTGTTACAGTGGAACCTGTAAAAGGATGGGTATATTGGATACTAAGTGAAAAGTCAGGTATTGAAATTGAGGTTGGAATAAGAAAAAAGTCAGTGTTTTTTTTGAGGGGGGGATCTAAACGACTTTGACAAGGGCTGGATTGTGATGGCTGGATCACTGGGTAAGAGCATCACCAAACCATCTTGTTGGGTGTTTCTGGTATGCAGTACCAATAGTGGAATAAGAAATGAGACAACCTGTGACCCGGTGACCGTTATATCTTCCTGACTTGCTGATGCATAAGGGGACCTGGCAGAGGCAGTAGGACGCTCTCTGCAATGTTCTGCCTGTAAACGTTGGATGCTGGCAATTTGACATGTACCACCTAGATAAAATAGACCAAATATAACCTTTCTTTGTATTGGATTTCCTTAAGGACAATGACCTCTTTCAGCAGGATAATGCACCCTGCCTGTCTGCAAAACTTTGATCTGTGAAGGGTAGAGAAACCTGGCCTCCAAATTCCCCGTATCGCAATCCAATCAAGCATCTGTGGGATTTGTTGCATCAACTGGTCTGACCCACAGAGACAATTTGCAGTGGAATTTCTTATTCCACTATCTGCTGCTAACGCCTTGTGTCTGATGCAGCAGCACACCCTCGAATCTGGTGGAGTCCATGCCTCGATTAGTCAGAGCAGGTTTCTTAATATCAAAAAGAGCACCTGCACATTACAACCATTTGACAGATGCTTTTATGCAAAGCGACTAACAATATGAGATCACGTTAATGTTTCAGGAAAGTGTGTGAACCAGTGGAGTGTACCATGTGCTAAATTTTTATGTAAGAGTAGTGCAACTTAATGAAATGGCTGAACAGTGTCTTCATTCAGGCCTTCTTTGCCCCTGGTATGCTTATGCCACAAAACATCACCTATGCATTTACCTATTTTGAGGATTTCCATATATCTTCCTTAGGGCAACTAAGGATGGGGATATTTGTATAAATTAGAATTTGACTAGGGAAAGCTTTCAGGATTTGAAATATGTCCCTGTGTCTGTATCTTTCAGAGAGTGGTATTTGACATCCCAGTGTTTCACCCGCTGGTGGACCCTGTTTCTGGAGAGCTGGATGTGAGGAGAGCTTTTACAAAGTGGAGGTCTGTGAAGGGTGTTGAAAATAATAATTTTTAACCATTGATGGTCATTTCAGATCTTTGAATTATGTGTTAGGTGACTGTATATTGGCATGACAAGTATCAGTAGGGGTGAACAAGTTTGCCTGAAATATTGCAGTGTATTCAACTCATTGCTAAATATATACCCACCCGCCCCATACATAGGATGGAATAATGACCACAGATACCTATTCCATCAATACTGTCTTAAGTACAAACACAGTGAGCTCCTTGAAGGCTGAAGGGTTTCAAATGAGGCCCAAATTCTTTCATTTTTAGAGTTTTGCAAGCTTTCAGTTAGTAGTCCTTAGTAATGTTATGCAACTTTAAAACCCGTCTGCTGTTCACGGTGTCTCTCACTTCTGTAGACGGAACCATAACCACATCTGGCAGGTGTTAATGTACGCACGCACAGTCTTCTACAAGATTAACACCATGGAACCACTAAACCCAGAAGCTGCTGTACTGTAAGTGTGTGTTGATGCACTTTTAGTGACATTGATTGTATTTTGATGAAAGTAGAATTAAAAACAAGCTTGATGCATTTTTTAGAAATGCTTTTTAAATATACATAGCTGTAATGGTAATGCTATGTTTTAGAATGAAAATGCACCAACCATTCCATTTAATGGCTCATTTAATTTCATTAATTTAATTAAAAAACCTTTTCATAGTACATAGTGCAGGTTAAAAGAACACAACACCCTGACATGCTCCTGTTTTTTAACCAAGGTTACAGCCTAAATAACACTGTAATAGCTTATTAATGGACTGCTATTTTGAATGCTTAAACAACCTGTGGCTTATTTCAGAAAAAAATTCAATACATTTTTTTCACAGACTCCTACATATTGTACAGTAGTTGCATAATATAGTATAGGTGAAGCAGGAGCATTCAAATGCAGTAATGTAAACACACTGTATTATATAATTTCAACACAGCTCTGTAAAAATTGAACAGTTTGAAGCAAGGTGTTCTGCTAATGTACCTCTCTGTGACGTTCAGGCTTTATCTCTTGTAGAACAATTGAGTGAATCCCTATTAACCATGTGAAACTTCAGATGACCAGTATTAAAACTATTGCATAATTGATTCAGCCTGGTTGTATGTTGCATTCTTTGTGTACAGATATGACAAGGATATTCAGCTCTTCAAAAGTAAAGTGGTTGAGAGTGTGAGACTATGCAACAGCCACCTTTTTGACCAACCCAAGATAGATGATCCTTATGCAATAAGGCAAGTAACCCTAATGAAATGCTGCTCAGAATGTTTAAACCAGAATTTTTCCCGAAGAGTTTCCATTCCACATGATCAACATTCCACGAGCAGATAAGATTGGACACTCCTAATTTAAAGCAATGTGTAAACTTTTTTCATAATGAAGTTGCTATAAACAGTCACATCTTAAAAGGTTATGACAGCTGTTCTTGTGTAGCAATATGTACATTTTTATCCCAGTTCTGGGCCCAGCATACCGCTGCCCTTTCACATATTTTTCATATTCCTTAAGCTGAACTAGGTGTGTTAGGCTGCAAAAAATATGTAGTGTAGAACTGAACTAGTACTTTATTCAGAGTAAGGAATGGCAAAATGTCACCCTAACTGCCACCGCTTAGCATGCTTAATTTGAATATTGCTTTATTTAGTTATTTAGCATTGTTTCCTGATGCTTTAATATATACACTGTGGAAAATGTAGATCAAGCTGAAACAATGTCATTTATTCTTGTCTCTTTTTCCCTAGTTTCTCTCCCTGGAACCCAACTGTGCATGAAGAGGCAAGAGAGAAGATGTTCACACACAAAGTGAGTGCTTGACGCTCCCGTGCGCCTCCCAAGACCAAGTAAAAACTGGCTTTTTCCTGATATTATCTAATGCATGCTCCATTTTAGTGAGTGCATTTGCATATTTATTTATCTATTTATTTATTGTCCCACTGTTCTTTTTGGTCTCAATTTGATGGGGGAGCACCGTCACTCTACTACCTATCCTTATTACTTTTGGGAAATCAAGCTCTGATCAGTTAGAACATGAAGTGTTACCATAATTAATAATATTTTTTGTTGCCACAGAGACGACCTGAGGATCACCCTAAAGGCCTGCAGGTGGCTGGACTGTCTTGGGTGAAGCCCGGATCCACGCAGCCATTCAGCAAGGAAGAGTTCCCTCTCCAGACTTGAGTCCGTGGTACACTTCCTTGATCACTTCTAGGGGTGCCGAGCTTCATCCGTGTCACTCGCAGTTATGCGGCTTGCCCCTCGCCTCTAAGACTATAATCTCGAAGCAGTTCCGTGGACTTCTCCTTTGCAAAACACACAGCTTTAAAAGAATTTATTCTAGACCTCTGCTGAAACAGCTTTAGAACTTTAAAAAACAAGCTTGTGCTTCTCTAGTATAGAGCTGAGTGGATGTCATAGTCACCATGCCAAGGCAGAAATGCAATCAAATTGCATAAAGCTTGTTTTCCTTAGATAACATTGTGACTTGCACATGTACTGCGCTTTTTTTTGGTTTTTTTTGTATTTTCTCTAGGCACAACAGACCACCTCGCAAGATTGTGGAAGGTTTTCTTTTTAAAACAATGGTTATTTGCAGTAAATCCATGAAGAATGTTAATGCGGCTGAAAGTTGCGCAGCGCTGTGCCGTATAAATACAACGGGCAGTTTAAATTACTGTTTGTAAGGATCCGGGCTTTATCTCTGACCAGTGAGGTCCAGACATTACTGTAATTAATTACTTTAATCTGTTTTCAAGCCGGGGCCGTTCTGGAATTAGTAGTCCCAAGACTCCAGAGTATCAATAGAACCTCTGATCAAGATATATCTTGTCAAAAAGACATGCCTTACTTGATCTGGAGCTATAAACTGGTGGAATAAAGTTTGGATCCAAGTGTGATATTTCCCAGCATCGTTTACTTAGTTAAGTGGGCCTTTAATTTTCACATTGGGTTTTATACACCTGCACATACTGGCATACAGTTTATCAGTTATTTTCAGGTGTTTTTTTTTGTTTTTTGAACTGGGGAAACTGGTTAACACTACACATTTGTGTGTCCTTTGGGTTGTCTTTGTGCGTTTTGTGGATTGACTGTGTAATAAAATACACTGTGTATTAAATCATTTTGATATATATATTCAGTTTAAGGGGAATACAGTTTTTAATTAAGAGAGTAAGTTATGCGTAGTTTCTTTTCAGAATTTGCTTGGAATGTCTTAATGAATGCACAAAGGTGTTTGATATGTAAATACTGCAGATTTTTCGGTGGCAATGGGAGACCTCTCCAGCAGAGGTTGACTAAGAACCACTGGTTTATTTATATACAAATATAAAATGGTAAAAGCTTCAATTTTAAGGATTTTTTTTTCCCCCCAGTTTCAATTTCCTTAGGTATTGTGATACATATGTTGTTCCGTTTTTGTTTTTACATCCCTCTTTCTTTCCTTCCACCTTCTCACTCACATGAAGGTTGACGGTTGTTAAGCAATGTGATTTTAAAATGCTGCCAATAAATTTGAAGTTACAGTTTCATCGTTTCAGGAGTTTGAAGCTGCATGCTGTACCACTCGTGTAAACATATCTCTGGTGCTTCTAACACGGTTTTAAAGAATCAGAATCAGAAACCTTTATTCATCCTAAAGGAAAGTGCTTATATTTTGACCGCAATGACAGAGACAAGAACAATAGTCTAAATAAATCTAGAAATCTTTGGAAAACCTCAATATGGAAATACACTATGAAATATGCAAAAAATGCTGTGTATAAATAACAAAGGTTCAAAAGTAGGTTCACTTTGTGAGCTGTCACAATGCACTGACAGAAAATGTGACCTTTATGACCTTTTCATGCGTGTTGTTTGACCCTGGTAAATCGCAGTTGACAACATAAACACCTTTCGCTTCTTCCCAGATTTATTTGTGTGTTTTGAGTTTGAATGAATGATGTGTGTATACTGATAAAATGCTCGGCAGACTGGTAATCTGATCTATTTTGTGATTGTCATTATGACTGGATCAATATATGCTTTCTTTCCACATTAGACTATGGTTGCATAGTTTGTTGATGTAGTTGCTGTGTGTACTTTACTTATCCATGGTCAACGCCAAAGAATCAGCTGTATTGATCTGAAAGAATTCATTTTTCTGCATTACATCTTGGGTGAAAAATATTAGAGTTTGAAAAAATTGTGCTCAAATCAAGCTTGCAGTCCAAAGAAAAAGATTATATAATGCTTTGATAGAAAATAAGCATATGTGTAATATGCACAATGCAGCCATAAGGTTTGATGGGTTTGAAGCGACTGTTTTCAAAATTCATAGCCAAAAAATGTGCAGATTGTCCACATGGTTCAGTATTTTTGTAAACTCTTGATCAGAAGAGTTAGAAGAGTCCTCGATCTGAGGTCGTCCAGCAGAGGTCCTCCAAACTCCAACACATCTCCACCATCTGGAGAACTCAGACCTGCTCTGATTGGCTGTGCCCTCCACGCGGCCATCTTGTTCAGACCCCTCTCTAAAGTCACTCTTTCCCTCGGAGCAGGAGTGAATCGTGTTTTATTTATGAGAATCGATCAGAAGAGATGGAGCAGCAGGTTTCTCTGGGCTCCTGAATTGGAAAACGTGCTTCGAAAAGATCGGCGTAAAAGAGGGACGGAGCCGGCCAATCAGAGCGCTTGGCTCATGCATGCAAATGAGCGTGATGACGTCAGCACTGGTGGAACCGCTGAGGTCGCCAGGCAGCGAGATAAAACCTATAAAACTAGCCACGAAAACGACAGTTTAAAGCTCTTAGAAACTGCTGTCCTGACGCGGGAAGACTTCGGCTCACTTCGGTAAGTGTTACTGCTTGTTTTGGCTGAAGATAAGAGGCGAAATAAAGTCTAAAACGTGTGAGAGAGAGTGCTGAAACTCAGGTGTCCGGCTGACTGTCAGAGAGAGAGAGAGTCGAAGTGGTCGAGAGACACTAATTTAGTGCGGCGAGCAGGGAATTCCCTGCTTGGGCAAAAAGTATTTAATAAAACAGCAAAGCTAGGCTTATCTACGTGTTGTCATTGTGTGATTTAAAACTCATGTCTCTGCTCTACTTTAGGACCACCTTAATACAAAAGTAACCTTGTGCTGCTTCTACTTATAACCACTTTTATCGGGCGTGGGGGGGTCCCTGTATAAAACGCGAGGAAAACCCTCCTTTCAGTTTGAATAATTTTCTTTTTTATGCTGCTCCGTTTTCATCAAGCTGTGTAAAAAGAGTGCTGTGGTCAGATTCACCTGTTCTGAAGCGAAAAACTACAACACAGCCAGGGCTCTCCTCATCCGCGTACACTACAAGGACAAAAGTATTGGGACGCCTGACCATTCCATCAACAGGGGCTTTAATGACATTACACATTCAAATGCATAGATGCATGACCCCCCCTCCCCCTTAGCAGCTATCACAGCTTCCACTCTTCTTAGAAGGCTTTCCGCAATATTTTTTGAATTTCAGTGGGAATTTGTGCCCATTTATTCTGTAGAGCATATTCTGTCAGGCTCTGATGTTGGGCGAGAAGGCCTGGATCATCATCTCCGTTCCAATTCATCCCAAAGGTGTTGGATGGTGTTGATGTCTGGGCCAGTCAAGCTCTTCCACACGGAACTCATCTAACCATTTCTTTATGGAGCTTGCTTTGTGCACTGGAGCACAGTCATGCTGGAATAGAAAATGTTCTTACTCAAACGGTGTCCACAAAGTTGGAGGGATGGCGTTGTCCAAAATGTCCTGGTATATAGAAGCATTAAGACTGCCCTTCACTAAGTAAGGGGTGTAGCCCAAACCCTGGAAAACAGGTGTCCCAATACTTTTGTAGTTGAATGAAGATGGATGTATGCAGTTGACCTAATGTGTTTGTTTGTTTGTTTTTATTGAGAATGGCAAGCCAGTCAACGGGTTATGGCCCTCTAGCATCCTAGTCACAGCAAACCCCAAAGGGTTAAAAAACGTAGCATATTTTATCTGCTATTGACCTCAATTGTGTGCTAAAATGTACTCCGTATAGAAAGCAACCAGTATTTGTGTTACTCAAGCATTTTGTGTATACATTATAGCATAGTGTGTTTATTATAGAGGATTTTCTGCAGTTTTTAATTTATTGTTTTAAACCATGATTTATGTTGTTAGTAAATCACTTAATGTGTCTGTAATATTTTTACCTGTGCTTTTGGGTATATAGCACAGTATATTTTATATAGAGATTTTATTTGACTTTCATTTGGACTTTAGATTTTATATTGTTTTTGTCTCTGTGTAGTGGTAAAATAAGCAGTTTGCTCTGGGTTCAGTCTGATTCTGAAGTGGCTGGAAGTTTTGGGGAAACGTGATGATTGTGCTGAGAGCCCCAAGGCAGTCTAGAGGCTTTAACCTCAGGGGGTTTAGAGTCTCGCCCCTTTTTCTCATGTGTAAATGTGGTTGAGCTCAGAAGAGTCACCGCCTCTGGCCTGCAGGCTCTGGTGCAGAGAGGGTTGGTCTGGACGATAAACAGAAGGGCGAATCTGACTCCGCCTGGTCGAGATAGAAGCCCCTCGGGCGGGAGGGTGATCCTACCTGTTGCTGGAAGCTCAGGTCAGTGCCTTACAAATCCAGCCCTGCGTTTTACTGGTGGGGAAGAACACGAAAGCAGGGGGTGAGGGAAGTTATCGTGGGTTGTATTTCCGTTACCTCTGTGAGTCAAAATTAAAATACACCCAGGTTAGTTTCCCCTCACACAGAGAGTCCATGGGGCTGCACTAAACTCAGGCACAGCACGGTGATACAGGAATCATATAGATACTGGTACATAGAAGCTTAAATGCATTGTATGGACAAAAGTGTTGGGTATGCCTTATTGTATCAACAGGGACTTTAATGATATTGTAGTCAAATACAGAGACTTTAATATGGTGTTGGTCACACTTTGCAGCTATAACAGCTTCCACTCTTCTTGGAAGGCTTTCCACAATATTTTGTTTCTGTGGGAATTTGTGTCCATTCATCCTGTAGAGCATTTATGAGGTCAGACACTGATGAGAAGGCCTGGATCACAATCTCCGTTACATTTCATCCCAAAGATGCTGGATGGGGTTGAGGTCAGGTTCCTCCACACTAAACTCCTTCAGTCATGTCTTTATGGAGCTCGCTTTGTGCACTAGGACAGTCATTCTGGAATAAAAAAGGTTCTTCCACAAACTGTGTCCACAAAGTTAGAAACATGAGGTTGTCCAAAAATGTATTGGTATGTTGAAGCATTTCGATTGACCTGAATTTAGTAATTAAGAGGTGAATCCCAATACTTTTGTCCATACAGTTAGGGGTGGGCGATATACCGGTAGATACCATTAACCGTTAGAAATTTGTCAACCGATACAGATTTTGATCTATCGTCTCAATCGCGATAGAGATCAGGTGACTTTGCACGTTAGGTACCGTAATTATAAGGCGCATCTTTTCGAAAACACAGTGTTACGGGCCGAGGCACTTCGTGTTTTTTCGTTTTCTTCCCGTCCTTCGTCCTATCAAACTCTCTATAGGCTCCCGAGATGACGTTAACCAAAGAGAAGACTCGTGATTTGCTGATCGCTTACGAGCCTCAAGCCTGCAGCGTCCATAAAGTGGCAAGTGTGAAAGAAATCCCTTCTCTAAAACGACTCCTCCTTTTGTTCCACTTTACATCTGAGTGTCTTTGAAAGTGCAGTTGCCGGCCTGCCACCTGTTCCTCTGGTTTGAGTGTTACATGCGCACCGTGGGAGAATGAATGAGCGTTGGTTTCGGATCAGCTCGGCCTAAACCCCCAGCCAATCTCTGACTATGATCAGTGAAAATAGAAGCTGATCTCAGATCAGGCCCATGGCAACAGGGCATCTCTGGCAGGTTTCAGGATGAGTCAGAATTGGAGATGAATGAGTGGGCATCTCCTCCCAAAGTGTTTTTACAACAGAAACATTTTAACTGGTGTGGTGCTACGCAAGGCCAGGCAAGGTCATGTACGTACTTGGGTTATACAAAGTGCTTTAAAATCAGAATCTGAAAACTTGCTTATGCTACGACTGCACAGAGGCGTTTAGACAAGCAATATAAAATACAAAATGAAGTAAAAATGAAAACTCTCTTGAAATGTGTAGTACTAAATACACTATACAAATAAATGAAAAAAAGAAGAAATCTTTCAGATTGTAGTTCAAAAATGTTTTACTTAACATTAAGACTTTAGATTTAAGGAGAGGTTAAAAATATTTTATATTAAGCATGAAATGAATAAACAGATGATCTGAAATAAGAACAGGACTCATTTTTGAGAAAGAAACCGATCTTAAGATTAAAATATGCTGCTCTTTCAAATATTCAAACATCAAATTTCAAGTTAGTTTAACGTAAAACAATTATGCACACTCATTACCTTGAACAAGTTAGTTAATAAAATCAGCTTGTTTTAAGCTTAAGCCACTTAAAACAAACTTAAGTAAATTCAGTTGACTGATTCAAGGCAACAAGTTCTGCACTTCTCTCGGTAGGGTGGGAACAGAGAGATGCAACATAACGCAATATACCGTATCTTATCATTGCATTGTGGCTAGTGTGTTACTTAAGTCCCAACATTTCAGCTTGTGACTGGGACCTTAGTATAGCATGGCTCTTAAGCAAGCAGTCTGACTGCATCAGGCAAAATGCCACGGTCATGCTAAAATCTCAAGTATTATTTGTTGTTTTAGTAGTGTTTTAATAAACGGAAATATAAGGCCCATTTCCAGGTACCCACTCTGAATCCACAAGACATTTATCATATTCTATATAATACATTTAAATTTTCACTCATTTGTACAAGGCAGATTCGAAATGTTTCTACTTCTATTCAGAATTTCAAAAACAAATGACATCGCTTTTCTTTGCCATGCAGTATTCCTCGTGTCGTCCCCACTCTTTATTGACATCAGCACAAAATGTTTTTGGGTGAGCGCGTAGCCACTGATACAGCGCTGCTTTGACATCATTACATTAAAATCTTCCCTTTTAAAGCTTCTCTGAAAGGTGGAGATGTCATGGTACATGGCACTAAACTCTCAGACATCGCCAGTAACTGCTCTTCCAGCCTTCCAACCAAAATATCAAAGTGTGGAAATGTTTTGAAAGTCTCTCATACCTTTGCTGTCATAAACGCATCATGCCAGATCAAAAGTTAGTAGAAATTAAGACTTGCAATAGTTTACACTTAGTTAACTTGTTTTTAATTGTCTTTGCATTGATCTTAATGCTTGTAATTGGCCCTTGTTCTGGGAAATGGGATTAAGTCTAGAGGAAGGGAAAGAAAAGAGTGTGAAAGCGCCTTGTCAGTTAACTTGTAAAGTGGTTTAATTTATAAATGTAACAGATCGCCATAGCTGTCCTTAAGCTGTTTGATTCACTCTGCAGGAAAATCATTTGCAGGTTAATTAGACCAATTGGTGGGAGGGATGGTTTAAAAGCATTGCTGGCATGAAGCAGGCTGAAAATAGGCTCCAATGATTCAAGATGATTCATAAAATGATCAGTCACTTGTCGAGTCCTGTCATGTGCTTACAAACGTAATGCAAAAATGCGTGCAGAATATATGTCATATAAGGGCAGGTATGATGTATTCCTGAATTACCAAATTATGGCAAAATCCCGCCAAGTCGTTCTGTGTTCTGAGCAGTCACTGTTTTGTTAACCCTCAGAAATATCTGATTTCCGTAAATATAAATGGTGTAAATCAGTCTAAAACCAGTGTTTATTCTCCTACGTGATCGCTGTTGACTGCTCTTTCTCTCGCCGCGCCGCGCCGCTCGGCCGCTCTCTGGAGCCCCTCGTTTGTGGGCGGCGACTATCCTGAACGTTCTCCCGAGTTCAAAGATCTTGTGGTTTTTTTTCCCTGTTTCTTTATATGACCTAAAATAAAAGAAATTTGATCATTTTTGTTCTTTATGTTCAATACTGTTTTTAAATCCCCAGTATTATGTTTATATGTATTTATTTTTTTTAATGAAAATATCTTTCATCCTATGTGACATTGGAACACCAAACAAAGCTCAGCATGACATCTTGACACCTTGAGCATCTACACAATTCAGGGAACTTCCATATATTTGGCCATATGACGACAATTTACCATTTGTTGCGCTGCCGGCACTTATCTGTGGCGCTCGTGTTCTAATGGTCAATGAGACCGCTAATTAAATTTTCCCTGTTTAATAAACCAAGGATAATGTGAATGAGTGATGATGAAACTTCTTATAATGTCTCTCGAGTTTACCATGTTGCAGAGGAATTCCCCTGCATGTCAGAGACGGAGGCTTTCCCCTCTGCTGAAACCCAGCATGACATTACTGATGTGATATGAAATCAGTTTATGCATCAGTACCATGCAAATGTGTGAAAAAATCATATGTAAACTGAAATTAATCTGTACTCTAAGCTGTTTTTCTGTGTGTAAGCTAAACGATATCCAAACTACTCCTAGAGAAAACCCAGTATTTACAACCCAGTATTGGTCAAAGACCTTTTTTGACTAACCAGTTCTTCATTAAGTGAAATCAGGTACAGCTGATGGAGTGTGAAACATCCATCCAGTGGCTGGAGTGTACTGAGAGGGTCTAGGAATTGAACCTGTGTTCTACTAACAGTATATTTTTTATATAAAAAGTAGCTAAAAACATTTTTGGAAAATATTGTTGTATGCATATTTGTTTTTTTTTCTTTTTTGTTTTTTTTTAAAAAATATGATCTAGAAGACCACATAGCTTTTTCACACCCCTTTATGTCATGTTCTTCATTACTGAATGCACTTCTAATGATTGTGGGGTTTTTGTACTTTTTGCATTCATTGGCTGATTTTTTTTTTGGTATTTTTGTGTGGTAGTCTGCAGTTTGGGACTTATGAGAATGTTTTATTGGACTTTTTAAGCAAAAAGGTGAAACTGGCCGATCAGGATAGTTTTTTCTCCGTAGTGTCTTGGTGGAAACAGCCAAAAGAGCTCTCTCATTGGTTAAGGCTATTGGAACTAAGCTGAAGTCCTGCTGCGTCAAATAAACGACTGATCTTGTTTGGAGCTGATGATGAGATGGATCAATGATGTTAATAATTTTTTCTTATAAATTTGGTCCTAATTACATAAAAAAAATCTGGTTAGGTATTAGAATGCAAGTCCTAGAATCACTGTCAATGTAGTTCCAATTTCAAACTCAATCAACATTTGTCAAGGTCTGCCCCTGGACAGAAGGATTCTAAGCTCATACATGGTCAAAAATGGCAGTTTTAGCTACTGATGAGTAAGGAATAATTTGATCAAATTTATGTTTAAAAAACAATTTTCATGACCGTTTCAGTTGACCAAACATGCTACCAGAGATTAAATCTAGTCAACACAGAGGGGCCCACCCTGGTATTTTCAGGCTCCAAAAGTTTTGATGAACTCATTTGACCCCATGTTTCATGCAGCACACAGGCCTGTATCTTCCAGTCTGGTCCTCTCGTTCTAATGTTTAACCTGCTGTCAGATAATCCTGGTTGTTGACTTGCTTCCTGGTTCAGAACAGGTGTGCGGGACTTAGAAAGCAACAGTAACTGGTCAGTTTCCATTTCGTTGACACAGGTTTTGTGCAATTTCCAGATGTCCATACCTGCATGTGGACGAAAACTCCCACAGCAGAATGGCCAGTTAACCGTTTGCCAGAGCTCTTGTGACTTTTTTTTTTCCCCTAGAGTGATCAAGGGACACCACCCACAGCATTGCTCCATGTCGTTCAGTTTTTAGTGAAAAACACATTAATCACGCCAGTCATGGAACAGTGACACTTGGGCCTTAACAACACATGGAAAACCAACTGTAAGGACTGTAAGAGACTGAATTTTCTACCTTCCGATCTGGGACTGGTTTAAAACTTTCTTTTCATTGCAGCATATTGCATTTTAAAGAGAGTAAGAATACAGCCTATTTTGATTTAGCTGGTAGTAAGTGGTAATAAAAGGTGAAATAAAAAAATGTGAAAATCTAGACTATTTTTTGTGAGTGCTCTAGGTTGACTGGCAGTGCTTTTGTGTGTATTTGTATGTGGTGAGTCAGCAGGTCGTGACTGACCTCCTCCTCAGCCAGTGTTGGTCAGGACAGCCTGTCTGTCTCTGTTTTGTGTGTGTGTGTGTGTGTGTGTGTGTGTGTGTGTGTGTGTGTGTGTGTGTGTGTGTGTGTGTGTGTGTG
>JBBJLR010000042.1:15417224-15429515 GCA_037577145.1 Brachypetersius gabonensis | reverse complement strand
GTGTGTGTGTGTGTGTGTGTGTGTGTGTGTGTGTGTGTGTGTGTGTGTGTGTGTGTGTGTGTGTGTATGCGTGTGTTTAGTTATAGCACAGCTCCATCAATTCACAATGCTCGTCCTACTTGTTCTTCCAGTATCTTCCATTAGAGCTTGTTGTGTTAATACTTTACTCTTGTGCAACACAAAATGGAGGTTGGTTTTCCTTTCAAATGGTTGTAAATCATTTTGGAAACAAAGTTAGATAATAAATGGTAAGTGACTTCTCCTTTAGAAAGTATGTGTCTTTGCGTAGTCCACAGTGTGTGTTTTGAAGATCTGGCTTGCTAATGAAATCACTGGACTGTCTTTTTGAATCTGAATCACATGATTTTCACAAAATGTATCACACAGTTGCTATTATTCTTATATTTTCTTCTTTTAACTCTTGCTACAGCTGCAGGCCACATACTATATCCATGTTCCATTTTAGTAATTGGTTGTAATTTCAATGTGTTTTACTTCTTCAAGGCAAGGCAGTTTTACAAATTGATCATAGTGAATTCATAGCAGATGGAGCTGGAGGGTGGTATGATGTTTAAACAGAGTTATAAATGAGTAATAAATAAATAAACTGTAAATAAACTGAAGTTTAAAAGAAAGACCACACCTCCTTCCTAGCAACCCTAACCCATATTTTAAATGATTGTAGTCACCTGCCAGGCTTTTTCAGACAAGAGCATTTAACATATTTTATAAACCCACAGTACTACCATGGCATAACTACCTGTGTGGCCTTGTTCTGACTGTTTTTCACCTATTACCAGCCCTGGGGCGCTCCGTGAACCTATGTGTAAAGATTGGGTTTCCATGAAATATTATTTTTATATGTCAGTATATATGTCATATATAATTTTACAATGCTAAAAAAGGTATTTGCCATCCTCCTGATTTCTGACTGTTCACAACTGTTGTATTAAATGTTCTCAGATACTTAATATAAGAAACAGAGAACATAAAGAAGCACGAAACACATGAAACAGTATTTATTGAAAAACTCGTTGTTAGCAAAAACACCACCACCTAAAGTCTTTGACATCATGGTGAGGGATTTTTGACTTGCTTTTCTTGGCAGAATTGTTTTATTTCTGCCACGTTGGAAAGCTTTGGAGCATGACCTGGCTGTGTAAGGTCCTGCCACAGCATCTCAATGAAGTTCAAGATAGGACTTTGACTAGACCACTACAAAACTCTAATCATTTCTCTTTTGAACCTGTCAGAGGGGATCTTCGTTTTGTGCTTCTGTTAAATAACATTACCCACTGATGACTGAACTTCCCAAACTACAGACTGAACAAGCCCCTGCTGGATTTTTGATAAGGTGCAGAAGTCTATCATCTGTGGCAAATCGCCCAGCACTGCATCCCTAAACTACCACCCTCACACTAGCACCACCTGATAGTTTGACCGATAGAATGATTATGATGGTGGAATGATAAAATGGGATCCCTGTATTCGTAAAAGGTCATCTTCCAGTTCACAGAACATTATTTCAAAAGGCTTGGGGGACATCTAGTTGTTTTGGGTTTTTTGTTTTTATTTTGCTGTCAGTCAACCTTTAATTCTCCTCTTTAGTTAGCAATACGTTTCACATTGCAGCTCTTCTATGGATACCCTGTTTGCTCAGTCCCTTTCTAATGCTGGGATTATGAATGCTGGGATTATCTGTGTTTGTATGGGTCATTTTGTGACTTCAGGAATGAGTTTTTGTTGCTCTTTGTGAAGGATTTTGGTAGATTGGCCATTTCTCTATTTGGTGATAACGGCTCTCACTTTGGTTTGTCCTAGAGCCTTAGAAATCGTTCTGTTTCCCTTTTTAGAATTATGTATTTTAATTGTACTCTCCTTCTCAAAGTCTTTTGATTGCAGCATAATTTGCATCTTCCTGAGATATTTTGGCCTGCCTCAATGAGTGGAAATGAGTGGGGCTATTTCAGTGAATTTTATTTTTTATTTTTAATAACAGAGCCAGGTGTGTAATTGACCTTGATGATGAACTGAATGTGGTCTATTGGTTGGGTGATTCAGAGGCGATTACTTTTTGGATAAAATTTTCCTTCAGTAAATGAAATAATTATTTTAAAAGTTAAAAATTCAACCATCAAATCTTAACATCAAGTCTTGAAACAAATAAGTGTGATGTATATGCAAAAATGAGTGACAAAGAGAGGGGCCAAGCAGCTTAAGAAATGGTAACATTCTAAAGCATAAAGGAGGAACAAAGGAACATTGGGATGCCACCTCTGCTTTGGAATTTTCTCTGCACACATTAAAAGCTCGATCACCGGAGCGCAACTTAACATGTCGTGTTAACGCAGCACCAGTGCACCTTCACGCATGCCATTGTACGTCCAGGCATTTGGGAGACACTCCTGTCCAGAGTGACTTACAGTCATCAGTTACAGTCTGAGGGTTAAGTGTCTTGCTCAAGGACACAATGGTAGAAAATTGGGGTTCAAACCTGCAACTGTGAGTTGGTCAGGTCCACAGTCAAGTGTTTAACCCATTACCCTACAACCACACCTTCACACACACTATTGTACATCTACACACACGTTGTACCCAAGTTTATTAGATCGCTGTTTGTGATTTGTAATGATCATAAGACTGCTGAAATACAAATAACAATGGACCATCATTACCAGCAGTGAAACTCTTGGACTCAGAGCCCTGTTATTTTTTGCACAGTAAAAGAAAAACTAAATACAAGTAAAGTAAAATAAAAGTAGTAAAACAGTAATACAAGTATTCTTGTAGTAAAAAAATAAGGTGCCTCGTAGACAGTGTTTAACATTTGTAAGTATTTATAAAATGCCTGTAGTTCAAGAGAGTGTTGTGTGCGTACGCGTTAGAACGATAGAAAGGGAAAGTCGTTTGTTTATGTTCTGGCATTTCATCTCAATACTGTTGTGGTCCCCAGTCACCGCATTTGCATTGCACCAGTGCATTTAGTTGCTCCTCATAGTCAGGCGCTGGTACAAAGTGGTAAGTGGAGTGTGTGTCTACAGATAGTTCCCACTGGCACCTGCCTGTTCTTGAAAGGAAGTGGAAATTTGAACACAAAGAAACGGGCAAGTGCCTTTTGTCTGAACTGTCTTGATCTTAAATATAGGAGTGTCTGTCACCTGTTTGTGTGTATGTCTGAGTGTGTTTGCTTTTTTAATTAATTAATAAAAGCACTTCAGAAGGATTGAGACCACCTGCTGCTGCTTCCTATTTTTGTCTCTTGTTTGCTGTTGTGCTTTGTAGCTGTGGTGTAGGCCTCTATTATATTCGCCGCATCTACAGATCCATTCTACTAAAGACACCAAGATGAAGTGACCTGATAACATATACAAGCTATATGAAGCATGATTTTTTGTGAGTTAGTACTGCATGATGTCATGCGAACCTTTCACAGAAGAAATGATGTAGATTTCATGTGGGGTTTTTTTTTGTAGTACTAATATTGCATCAGTGAATGCAGGCTGTTCTTGACCTGTGTATGACCCGATCCCAAAGATTGCCCAAAGCCCTAAAGTCTGAGCTGTACAGGAACTTAAAAGGAATGTAATGGGCAGAGAAACTTGCTTACTCAGACTTTCATTACAGTGGTCTTAAAGGAAGTAGGGGTCAGGATGTCTGCTAACAAAAATATAGCCATTTTATCCAAAGTGAGTAGTGAACCTACATGTGTCGCGTGCGTGCGCGTGTGTTTCTCCCAGGACTGCTTGTGGCAACACTGAGATTCCCTTGAGCAAGGTACCGTCTTCACACACTGCTCCCTCACAGGTGCTCTGATGGGAAAACACCCTCATGTCTCATCTCATGTAGCTAAAAGTGAGAGTTACGGGCTTACAGGGGGCTGCCCAAGAGCACTAAATAAAAAATGAGACACCCTGAACCTTTCAAAACTCACACAATAGGGCCACATAGGCCATCAGAGTGAGTTCTGGGAAAAGGCCTGAGAAAACTTTCAAACTTGAATGGAATTCTTCTTTTTTTTATATCAGAATCACAATTTTATACCCATAATTGTTAACTGGGGAAATATATTTTCATAATGCAGAGCTAGCAATCTTTCACACAATCTGTAGTCAAAAAAAATAGATGTTCTGATGTTCTTTATATAAAAGAAAAGAATCAATTGGAGAAATGTTTGCAATATTAGTAGGAAAAAAAGCCCAATTTGATGGTACCGTTCAGCCCTAGTCCAGTCTGGCCTATGGGGCTTTTTTTGTGCTGCATATATGTTGTTGGTTTGCATATATGAATGAAAAAGAAACAGTTAATTAAAAAGTACTTTCAAGTACCATTTATCCAAAGCGCAATACCAAGAAATGGTGCTTTCTTTATATAACTATGTCCAGCAGCTAGGGTGGCTAATTAGAATGAATTTCTAATTGGTTGAGACGGCATCAGCAAAGCAACATGCGCCGGCCATGGAAGGGAATCTTTATGGGCTGATTACTATAAATACCCCCTCATGCCGAGGCACAGATATGAAACCGTTTTAGAAGTTTGTTCAGCCTCTAAAGATCAGAGTTACTGAAAGGACACAACCAGTTCAGTGTTCAGTGTCTCATTTGTGTGGCTGAGTTGGTGTCAGTGGAGAGACTGTACACCATTTTTTTTTTCACTTGTTCATGACTATTTTTCCTTCTCTGTGTGCAGTTTGTAGATATCTTAACATTTAATATTTAAAGGCTAGGGAAGTAATCCTATATACTTGTAGTTCTAAAGCAAAAGGTTATGTTATGCATTAAGGATTCGGGGCCTTGGTGCCATTTGATGTTGTGGAACGTGCCAATGAAGACAACTTGATCTATTTTTTACACATTGACATTTGAGAAAGGTGCAACCTTTATGATCCAGACTATTGTGTCATGTTTACGTTTTATACACCAGAACAGTACAGACAGAAAAAACACACACTAATAATTAGGGGTGTATCAATCTAATACAGTAACTCAAATACAGTGCTCAGTTCGCTGAGCACCCACGTATAGTGAAAAACCGTGTTGTTCTGATGATGTAAAACAAATGTCTAAACCCTAAATATGCCCCTACATATACTCCCAAAACATTTTAATTTCATTTTAAACTCAGTTTAATGCATATTAAGTATGTAAATGTAAAGGTAAACCTGTATTTGTCTCTTTTAATTTAATTTACAGGAATAAAAATACAGGGCTTTAAGTACAAAACGAAAAACAAGATCAACACTGAGACGCTCCACGGGGGATATTCTGATCTGCCACAGATACTACAAGTGGCATCAGCAAGGAGAAATAAATTATCAGAAAACTTTATTTTTTGAGGAAATTGCACAAAACCGGGTCGTTACCGCTAGCTGTTAGCATTAGCAGCGGGCGGCGAGCCAAAACAAAGACTCGTACACGAAAGAAATGCTGAAAATCTCTCTACCCACATGTTTAGACAGGGCACAACTTACTAATACTAAATAAACTGAGATAACCGGTGAAAATTTGGGTAAAAACACTAAAATGCGAGGACAAGACACAGAGCAGCCACAACATGCTGAAGCAGGCGAGTGCCAGCACAACATAATGTTCTCGGATTGGCTACTTTCAAATCTCCTGCCTCTAAGTACAGCGGTAGTTTACCATCTCAAGACGCACTTTCTATATTTATACAGTTGTATTTTATATGGAAATGTAGCTGAATTTTTTACGAATTTATGAATTTATATATAAATAAATAAAATGTGTGTGTCACAAACAAAGGGAGGGTATTTGTAGTTTCCGCGTTATTGTGGGGATTTCAGCATACCATTATCAGTTAGGTTCTCAGAAAAAAATTTGCGTTAGACTGAATCCGTATAAATCCATATTCGGAAATCTGCGTTAGACTGCTGATCCGTATAAAAGTGGGGTTACTGTATTCTGTCTCTGTATTTGTCCCAGTATTGATTCGATTCCCGATACCATTGGATCAGGTATCCAAAAAGCCTTAACAGCTGCAAGGCTGGTTCACTTTTTTTGATCTTGTCCCTAGACTGCACTCATTCTTACTTTTACATTTTTATATGTTCTTTTATTTATGTTTGTATTTATTTATTTGTTTTTTGTTGCATTTTTAATTTTGTGATCCGGTTTACTTGTTTGTGGTTTACTTGAGTGCCTTCAAAAGCGCCTTTAAATAAATTGAATAATTATAATAATAGTAATAATAGTGCACCTTGTAGGAATTAAACTACTGGATCCTACAACCAAATACAGTATGATCTAACAAAGAGGCATTCAACCATTCATGATTTAAGATGCAGAATTTGTCACATACGTACAATAATAGATTAGGTATCAAGATCAGTATTGGACATGAAAAAGTGGTATTGTGCCACCCCTACTAGGATATGGACTCTGAACAAGTACGGTGGCGCAGTGGGTAGCACTGTTGCCTCACACCTCCAGGTGTGTGTGTGTGTGTGTGTGTGGGTGTGTGGTTTGCGGTTTGCATGTTCTCATGGTGGTGTGGGTTTCCTCTGGGGTCTCTGGGTTTCTCCCACAGTCCAAAGACAGTTTAATTGGGGATTCTGAATTGACCATACCCCACCCAGGGTGAGTCCATGCCTCATGCCCATTGGTCCCAGGATAGACTCCAGAGACCTGCGATGCTAGTAAGGAATAATCGGTATAAACGAGTGCAGGGCAAGCTTAACCTAAGATTAGCATAAGTTTCCAGTATCTGAATGCAGGGTCAACACTGTCCTCTAGTTTAAAGAGAGGACATGCCTTGCTAGGGAGCAAAATGGCTTATAAAAGTGACTTGGTGATCAGTATCGGACATACAGTAGTATAGTGCCACCCTTACTAGTAAATTGATATGGGCTGTAAACAAGTGCAGAGCAAGTTTAAGTAAGATTTAGCAGAAGTTTGTGGTTAAGATCCGTATGTAGGGTCAACCCTGTCCTCTAGTCTCTAGGTCAGAGAGACAGCCCTGTGTGTGTCTGTGGATGCACATGTTGCAGAGGGCCTTGCTAGGCGGCCATGCTGTAGCCTGTAAGGGTCATTAATAGCTCCTGCCATGTTTAATTGGTTCAGGAAACACTGCTACGCATCATGTCCTCTTTCATTAATCAGCTTGGCCTCATGTTTTTTCCCTCCCGCGCTCCCTCTCCCTATTGCTCTGGCTTGCTCTCTTTAGTATAACTCCACATTAGCCTGCAGTTCCAGCCCTAATTATGGACCCAAATCTTTCTTCTGCAGGCCCTGACAGTGTAATCTATATTCAGTTAACCAGCACGCTGGTGTAGCCTCCACTGCCGTCTGGGTAAAGGGTAGCGTAGCCTCGTTTGGAGCTGTTCCCTCATGTTTAAGGCTGCCTAATTATTACCATGCAAACAGAATGTGATACTTTTAGCTTAATGAATTGTATTTTTGCTCTTAACTTTTTTTCTGGGTGATGAGACAAATTTGTGCAAATTGTATAACAAAATACAAAAAAAAAAAAACTACCTCTAACTTTTATGAACTCATTTGAAAATTGAACTAATTAGGACGCTCAGGATCATATTACAGAAATAGCCGTCAGAACCATGCAGAATTGTAGACGTCAGAGCTCTGTAAAAATATTGGCATGCTTGCCAACGCTTTAGTCATTTTAATTGATTGTAACCAGCAACCATAGGCTTGTGAAGCCAGTAAGATTGTCTTATGTCTTTTAAAGCCCATGAATTCTATGGATTTTATAAAAAATTCTACATATTTTACTCTTATTTGTGCGTGTATAGATGTGGGTATGTATCTGTGTGTGTGTGTGTGTGTGTGTGTATAGAATATTACACACGCATAATACAATTATTTCCTGCATTTATTTTAAAATACAGATTAGGTAAAAAACTGTTTTCTCAAAAGTGGGTGGAATTGTCCTGTATCGTCTGCATTCATCAGAAATATAATAGGCCTGTAATTTCCATCTTCACTTCCAGAATTATGAACGTACCATTTCACTGTTTGCTCCAAAGGCCTTGAGGGAATAGAAAGTGAAAGCAAGAGATACATTAAGCTTCGCTTTGAAATTGTTTGCAAAAGGTGAATATCTCTACCAGCTTTCAGTGTTCTCGCTCTCGCTCACCCTCACCCTCACCCTCTCTCTCTCTCTGTCTCACTGTGTGCAGCGGTTAGATAATGATGTTGGGTTTGAGACTGACACCTGTGTCCCCCACCCTGCTATGAACCGAACTCCTCCCGCTGCACAGCGCAACTATTCCCTCTCATTTGCATATTAACTGTTTGGTTGCCATGGCGCCAGGGCCATTTGTGCCATGTGACTGCATCAGCATGTGCCTGTATCTCCCCCTCTCTCCCTCGCTGCACATTACAACCACACATGCTGCTTGTGTGTGTGTGTGACATTGGATCTGTTTTTTTCCCTTTCTGGTTGACACATTCTTTCTTCAATTTTCTTCCTTTTCTTTTATTTTCTGAATTGTGAAGGGGTGTTTCATGCAAATACAACCAGCAAAAAGCATCTCTCTCTCTCTCTCTCTCTCTCTCGTTTCTTTTCTATTACCACCTTTGTCAGTTTCTCTATGTAGTTCAAACTCCAAGGCCTTGTCCCTCTCGTTTCTTTTCCTCATTCATATGAATACCAGAATCTAGTGTATTACATTTCCTTTTGCCTATAATATCCTCATTTTCTCTATAGGACATATTTAAGTCCCTGTCTGGCTCTCACCTCGCACCTAATGTGCTGTATTGTGAAAGACAATGTGGCCTTGTTTTAACATTGTCGGATCTAGTCTGGCTAGATCTTGTCATCTTTGCTTCCTTGAGGTTGTATAGGTCTGAAATAAACACTGAGGGGTGCAGTGAACCAAAGTAATGCAGCTGATTTTGCAGCATGTATTACATGAACTGTCCTGTTTTTTATAGCTTGGAAATTGTTCAAATATAATGTGGAATATTCTTTCTATCCATATAATTGAGGGTATAGTGGTAAGGCCTAAGAATGGGGAAACACATTTTCTGATTCCACCATGTAAATCAGATTGAATCAGAAAACTTGATTGATCCCAGAGGAAAGTGCTTATGTAATGACTGCAGACACACAAACACGGACAGAAAAACAATATAATATAAAGTCTAAATAAGATGAGAAAAAAAGCTCAATATGAATACCCTCTTCTATAACCAGAAATACTGTATATATCGCATACAGTCAAGTGAAAAACTACCATCACAAATGGTAGTCTGGAGTAAGGCTAGTAGAAAATACTAATTTATGCACAACCTTCTTGCTTTTCCTGGTTTACTAATGACTAGTCAAGCACCATATTAGCAGTGACATTACCAGTCTAGGTAATGGCAGTATGTCATAATTACTAGCGTAGCGTAGCTGCATAGCAGCAGTATTGACAAAACTAAGTGGACATCAGCCTACTTTCCTGTTTCTGCTTAAAGTTTAGTTTTCAAATGTTGACTAAAAAATAATACTCTGCTCAGTTTCTATATATCCTTTGTCTGAAGAACGAAGTATTTATAATGCATATCTACGTATCATGTTTGTGGGAACAAGTAGGGGTGGTGGTGGCCTAGTGGCTACTTTCAGTATACCACCACTGGGTTCCTGAGCAAGACCTTTAACCGCAAAGTGCTCCGGGAAGACTGACCCCTGTAGTTAGGGAATGGAAGTCGTTTTGGATAAGTGTCTGTTAAATGCCATAAAAATAAAATAAATGGAATTAGGGGGTACGTTAATTGTTGTATAAAAATGATTTGGGGTGGTAGTAGCCTAAAACACTTGCCTGTGAAACCAATGATCACAAAGTCACAGGTTCAAACCTCCACTTTCTACCATTGTGGCCTTAAGCAAGACACTCAACCATCAGTGCCTCCAGGGGGACTGTCCCTGTAACTAATGATTGTAAGTCACTCTGGAGAAGGGCGTCAGCCAAATGCCCCCTTTACCATGACGTTATGTTTTTTCGACATTTTCTATGCTGATCAGTCACTAATTACTCTGTCTGTCTGTGTGTGTGAGTCACTTTGGGTGCTTAGGGATGACGTCTTCGTTTCTCCCAGCCTCTTTACTTCCAGGTGAAAAAAAAAAAAGAGAATTGAAATTTCTCTCTTTGCTTTGCCCGTGCTATGCAGTATTAAGTTTCACATCTCTTATTGACTTCCATCAGAGTAGAAATAGTTTTGTCTGCAGATGCGCTGCATGTTTTAAGGCAGTTCCTCTTCACCCTGGGCCCTGAAGCATGTCATTGTCTGTTTTCCCTCTCTATGTAACAATATGCAGTAGGTTGCACCCTCCTTAAAGGGCCCATACCATAATATATATATTTTTTTTATCATATTTTATTTTTACTTTAGTATCAGTTTATGCCGGTTGTGAATTTGTGTTACAAAAAAAAAGTAAACTTCTGTTACACCTAAATTTAATCAGGACATCATTGCTCCTTTAAGACTGAAATATCTAAATGAACTCTTTGAGT
Organism: Brachypetersius gabonensis; assembly: GCA_037577145.1. Taxonomy (NCBI): domain Eukaryota; kingdom Metazoa; phylum Chordata; class Actinopteri; order Characiformes; family Alestidae; genus Brachypetersius; species Brachypetersius gabonensis. The sequence continues at coordinate 15,419,041 of JBBJLR010000042.1, read as the reverse complement.
TCTGAGTGGCAGGCTTGCACTGCACCTCGTTTAAAAACCAGCGCTTGCACACGCACACAAATATATATATTGCGTGTAAATGTGGTCTCTAACAGTGGAAGTAATCCTCAAAGGTTGTATATGCATATGCAGTGCATGTCTGAAGGTTATGATGTAAAAGCTGAAATCCAGTATTTTGGGGGTTAAAGTTGTGGAAAGTTAATGTAATAACTGCCTAGCCCCCTCTGGTGGCCTTACCCTTCTTACAAAGCGTGAGTGTGTGAGTGAGCGAGAGAGAGAGAGAAACGAGTCCGGATTTTAACGACATCTCTAATATTCATGCTGATGCATTTTGATGCGTGCTGCTTTTCACTCGGCTCGCAGCTCACAGCCCGGCTGGAGAGAGGAGGAGGAGAAGGAGGAGGAGGGAAAGGAGGGGAAAAGAGGGAAAAGGAAGAAAGAAAAAAGCAAATGGAAAACGGGGATACGAATCTACCGGCTTACTATAGAACCCAGAATTGATTCGTTTAGTGTGTAAAGGAGGAGTATTTTTGGTTCCATACCTTCGTCCCGAGATGTGAAAGGAGGAAGCGTGCGCGTGTCAGATAGAAAGAGAAAGGGAGAAGAGTAGAGAGAGAGGGGGGAGCCGGTTGAGAAGAGGAGTAAGAATGAGAGGAAGGCGGACTATTTATTCGTCGTTTCGTCCTCCCTTCGTTTGAGACAAAATCTAGAGGGAGAGAGAGAGAGAGAGAAAAGAGGGCAAGGCTTTTGTTAAAACTGAATAGAGACAAGGGAGAGAGAAAAGAAAAGAGAAAACGAAAAAAGCCATGTCTACGGTGAAGAGGCCGAGAGGAAGGGTGAGTGTGTCCCAGAGTGTTACTCTGTGTGTCTCTTTCTCTGTGTGTTACTCTGTAGCTGTGTGTGTGTGTGTGTGTGTGTGTGTGTGTGAGAGAGAGAGAGCGAGAGCGAGAGAGGGGGGGGCAGGAACTCGCGCCTCGCGCTGCAGACTCTACCAGGGCCGCCATCTTGAACTAACTGTTCCTTTAGCTGTAGCATTGTAGCTTTTAGCTTTAGCTATATAGCCTTTAGCTTTGTCAGGTCTAGCTTTTCCCTTTTCTCTATCTTTAGCTCTCTTGCTTCTCTCTGTTTATCTATATCTCCCCGTCTCACTGACGCACATTCTCTTTCTTTATGCATCTCTTTCTCTCCTTGTTTTCTCTGTCTCTAGCTTCTCTCTCTCTCTCTCTCTCTCTCTCTCTCTCTCTCTCTCTCTCTCTCTCTCTGTTGTGGTGCACTGTATAGCTATGAACAGTGTGCTATAGTGTGTGTGTGTGTTTGTCATTCATTGTCAGGTCCAGTGTGGTGTGGTCGCCCTGGTAGTGGTGTGTGTGTGTTATCTGTGGAGGTTTTATACATGAGAGACAGAGTGGAGGGTAGAGAGATTGGAATCACTGCAGTGCTGGCAGCCTGTAATTTTAGTTATTTATAGATGTATTACACAGCTGCCGTGCTCTCACTTTGGTGCATTTTCCTCCCTCTCTCTCTCTCTCTCTCTCTCTCTTTCTCTCTCTCTCTCTCCCCGTTCCCTGTCCCACCCTCCCCTCCTCTAATTCTCCACCTCCAACCTCTTTCTATAGCTGTTCCATTCCTTTCCTTTCCTTTTTTTCCTCCTTCGTTCCTCCTTCGTTCCTCCTGATTTTCCCTTATGACCGAAATGGATTAGCAAGAATATTCCAGTCGAGGGGAGTCTCTCTCTCTATGTCTCTCTGTCTCTGTCTCTGTCTCTGTCTCTGTCTCTGTCTCTGTCTCTCTCTCTCTCTCTCTCTCTCTCTCTCTCT
>JBBJLR010000042.1:15389188-15414845 GCA_037577145.1 Brachypetersius gabonensis | reverse complement strand
TGTGTGTGTGTGTGTGTGTGTGTGTGTGTGGGTGTGTGTGTGTGTGTGTGTGTGTGTGTGTGTGTGTGTGTGTGTGTAGCTCTTATCTGCACTGTGAGTGGGCTACAGAGAAGCAGTTGGAGAAGGACAAGAGGATCCAGCAGAAAATCAAACGCTTCAAGATCAAACAGGCTCAAAGAGCACACTTCTTTGCTGATGTAAGCGCGTGTGTGTGTGTCCAGCTATTTTTGTGGTTTAGCAAAACTTAGGTTACATTGTTTCACATGTATTGTAGTAATTCACTAGTATAAATTAAATTGTGTGTTTCTGAATGTTTTCATTACAGATGGAGGAGGATCCCTTTAATCCTGACTATGTGGAAGTGGACAGAGTCCTGGAGGTCTCCTACTGTGAGGACAAGGATACTGGCGAGGTAATGTGTTTTTTGTTTGTTTGTTTTTTTATTCTGAAACAAAACAAAGTCACAAAAGTGATCAATAATTGATGCCTGGATGCACCTTTATATACAATAGAGTAGTACATTGAATTTATTGGTTTTCTATGTCAAAAGTAGTGATGCACAATTGTGATATTTATTTCTGCACAAATATGCCTGTGCCCCTCAATTTCACTTAATGTTATCAAACTGCATTGATTTTTCATTCAGGCTGGTTAAAATGGTGAAATCGGGGTGTGTACATTGCAGAAATACCTATATTTATTATATGACAGTGACTGAACCTGTATGTGTTTTCTACATTTCTGTTGTTTTGATAGAGGCAAACACAATAAAAAATATTTTCTTTGGGTACTGTTTAGCTTTACAGTGGCTTCCATGTTCTAGGCCAAACTATCCACGATCAGTGTCTCAAGCGTTGGGCAACATATTACTAACCATCTCATGTATTGACTTTGTGTAGCCTTTAAAAACCTGAGACATTAGGTTTTTATCACCACTGCTGTGAATAATTCTGACTTGGTTTCTCTGGAACATGACATTTCACAGAATTACTTTGTGTACATGAGTTCTGAAGGCCCAATCCGTAAACTTTTTTCCTGCCACAATTGACTTGCAATATCAACATCTCCCTTTTCCACTGCCTCAGAATAGCCTTTATTTCTTGAGGGCTCTGACATGAAGTGAACTTGTGTTTTTGTTAGTTGCTATTAATGTGAACACATAATTCAGCAGGGTGGTAGTTTTGTCTGTGCTGAGCCAGCACATGCTTTGAATCGCTTAGGCACTCAAGAACATGAATTTGTTGGATTTATTTGCCTCTGACTAAAGATGTGTTTTTTGGAACACAGTTTTTTCAGACGGAGGGAAGAATTCTTTTGCATTATTGCGTTTCCTGACTACTTTTTTGGTCAGAAATGTTTATTGTGTGCGTGTGGCTTGTGTTACAGCCGGTTGTGTATTACCTGGTGAAGTGGTGTTCCTTGCCGTATGAGGACAGTACATGGGAATTAAAGGAAGATGTGGATCAGACTAAGATTGAGGAGTTTGAGCAGCTGCAGGCAGCGAAACCAGACTCCAGGAAAATGGTGAGAACTTTATCTCTCCAACTTCCTCTGCGTTTACTCTTAATCAGTTTCTGCAATATTAGCTTATGTATGTGTTCACAGAATTTCATCAGAACTAGAAGTTGATTTGACTCCTCTCTCCACTTCCCGCCCTTCTCTCTCTCCCTTTATCTCTCTCTTCTGTCCCCAGGAGCGCCCCCCTGCGAGTCACTGGAAGAAGCTTGAGCATTCAAGGGAGTATCGTAATGATAACAGTCTCAGGGATTACCAACTGGAGGGGGTCAACTGGCTGCTCTTCAACTGGTACAACAGGTCAGTAGTGACTCCTACTTTCTTTTATTTTTCAAGAAGCAAAAATGAAAACAAATCTCCATATTTTTATGTATTTCCAAATAAAAACCTACATTAGTGATTCTCTCTGAGCCAGAATTTCATTCAATGGTCATGTGAGAATGGAGGTGAATTCGAGTTAAATGTGGTTTTAATGGTTAAAGTTTTCTTGAAACAAATTCAGTGAATCAGTTCAAAAATAGCATACATAGGTATAGTTTTACTGTCCCGTTCTCATGATTTCATTGGCTTTGAGGGTAAAACCAGTTTACTATTCAGACTGCAGGCTTTGGGTCACAGTTAATGAAGGTGCATGCTGTCAGAGATGGAAATGTGGTTTCAATGGTTAATACCCACATCTTCTATTATTCGGTGATGTAATCAAAAAACCCTTTTAGAGGCAGACATAAAGGTTTAAAAACAATTAGTTAGTGGTAATAATATGGACATTTTCATTCCTAGTGTTCATTTAGGCAGAAACTGAACAGGCTTGAATTCTAAGCAGCAAATTTGGTGAAGTCAAATTGTTTCCCAAACCCTTGGTGAATCTTTGTTTCTGCTCCACAGCCATGATTATTTTGATGTTTGTGACAAACTTGGTCTAGTTTTTGTCCTTTTTGGTAAGCATTCAGTGTGAGGGCACAGTCCAGTGTGTTTGTGTGCACATGTGAGAGGGATGAAAAATAAGAGAACCTGTGAGAGGGATGAAAAATAAGAGAACTTGTATGTGTTAAAGTGTGACCGTGAGAAAGACAGAATCTGTGTGTGTCAGGGCAGGGAGAGTTTTTTCACACAAGGGGGATAGATGTGGATATGGGCGCCAGATTGTTAAGTAGTGCGGAAGAGGAGCCAGTGGGCCGTGCAGCTGACGGCATGTCTGAGCCCACATGCCTGTCTCTCACACACACACGCACAAGTACAAACACACACTAATTTCACATAGACACACACACACGTCTCGCTGCAGATTAGGCACAGACGTACACACCCATGCTGATTTTTGCAAACATTATTCATCTCAGTAAAGCTGTCAAATGTGTTTTCTTGAAACAAATTCAGTGAATCAGTTCAAAAACAGCATACATGGGTTTTACTGTCTAATTCTCATGATTTCTTTGGCTTTGAGGGAAAAAAACAAGTTTACTATTCACACCTCAGGCTTTGGGTCACAATTAATGAAGCTGCATGTTGTCAGAGATGTACAGTTCCTTTGTTTTGCTGCCAAATGATGTAATGACACATTTTCTCTCTTTCTCTGCAGACGTAACTGTATCTTGGCTGACGAGATGGGGTTGGGGAAAACCATCCAGTCTATTACGTTTCTGCAGGAGATCCACCGCACAGGGATTAAGGGACCCTTCCTCATCATCGCCCCGCTCTCCACCATAGCCAACTGGGAGCGGGAGTTCCGCACATGGACACACCTCAACGTCATTGTCTACCACGGCAGCGTGCTCAGTCGGCAGATGCTGCAGCAGTATGAGATGTACTTCAGGGATGCTCAGGTTAGAAAGCATATAGACACACTCGCCTCTTTAGAAAAAATAATTTTTTAATTGATCTACATGTTTAAATTTATGTATGGCAGCCAGCAGAAATGTTTCAGATAGCTACATTTAACTTTTCGAGCTGTTTGTTTAACATAATGGACCTCATAAATGTTTTTGAATTATTAAGTTATATCAATAATAAATCAAATTATTTGTTGAAAGGCTAAAGCAGAGAAGTTAATGTTTAAGCCTGTGCCCTGTTTTAAGAGCATTTAAAACAATAAAATGTCATTTTTAAAAACACTGACCGTAAAAGAATCTTGTGGACAGCACCATTGTGTGACCATGTGCTCTACACTGAGCATTGTTTATGGGCCACAGGCCAAGATAACCAGAATGTCCACAGTGTGGGAGTTTTTTTTTTTTAGTAATAACCCGCTGCAATGCAGTATATGTAAAGCGGGGATGGCGCATTAGCACATTAATGATGCACGAACGTTTAAAACAAAAGCACTCGTGTTACACCTCATATTTAACAGTTAGATTAGCGGGTTAATTGAATCAGCCCTATGCTGTATCATACACACATTCTGCTCGTCGTGAAATTCGAGCATTTTTACCATGTTACTTTTATTATCATTAAAAGAACGACCGTGAGTCCTCTCTTGGGGGTGGGGGGGGGGGTAAAAGCAGTGTTAGGTGTTGGTTGTTTGACAGGTGAGATTTGCAGAATAGTGAAGAAATGATTCAAGCACATGCATTGGGGGATATGAATGTCGTTGTCAGCTCATTGCCTGAGGCTTTGCCTTGATGGCAACAAAATGCTTACACATACAATCACACGCTTTAAAACGAAGGCATAGACATATCATTTAAAATGTCAGAAGCAAGCATTTTATTTGGTCTGCCTTAATGCCTTTTTCATACCTAAACCTGGTATGCCTTGGAGTACGGCTGCAGCAATTAATCGACAGAGTCTGCAAAGATTAGAAGAAACAAGTTGCGGTACACTACAGGAAACGTTATAAGCAGTATGGCTTAGTTATAATCTTCAAACTAACTTCATTACTTCTCTCTTTCAACCAGGGTCGCATTTTGAGAGGGACGTACCGTTTTCAGGCAGTCATCACCACATTTGAGATGATTCTTGGAGGCTGTCCGGAACTCAACGCCATTGAGTGGCGCTGTGTGATCATCGACGAAGCTCATCGCCTTAAAAACAAAAACTGCAAGCTGCTGGAGGGCTTCAAGCTAATGAACCTGGTACATAGCACACACATATATGTTCATATTTATTCCTTTCATTTAGAGCTAGTTTTGTGCTGTCTTTTAGCAGAAGCATTTCTGGTTTTTCCCACTGCTGACATGCTGCATTCTGATCTTTAGGAGCATAAAGTGTTGTTGACTGGCACACCGCTGCAGAACACTGTGGAGGAGTTGTTCAGTCTGCTGCATTTCCTGGAGCCGTCACGTTTTCCTTCAGAAAACACCTTCATGCAGGAGTTTGGAGATTTGAAGACTGAGGAGCAGGTGTGTGTTTGTTTAGGTGTGATTGGGTGTACATGTATGTATATTATTGTGGGGTTCATTTGTGTATCTGGGTTTTTTTTAAGTGGGATAGGATTGTATGCATGTGTTTGCAAATTAAAAAAATCTGATAAGTAGATAAAACACTTTTACTTTGTTTTAATACTTAAGGATTAATATTACATTAAACCTTAAGGACTCTTAGTGTTTACACTACAGTAATTCTCAATTTTTTTATCAACATTTATAAACATAATTTTTACTTTCATTACAGTTGCCAGATATTTTTTTTTGTTACTAAATAGTATTTCAGTTAATAATTGAATAATATGTCTAGTATTCAAAGGTTTAATTGTATTGCAAAGTTTATTGCTGTGTGTGTCTGTGTGTGTAGGTCCAAAAGCTACAGGCCATTCTGAAACCAATGATGCTTCGCCGGCTGAAGGAGGATGTTGAGAAGAAACTGGCTCCTAAAGAAGAGACCATCATTGAGGTGGAGCTCACCAACATTCAGAAGAAATACTATCGTGCCATCTTGGAGAAGAACTTCTCCTTCCTGGCCAAAGGAGCTGGCCAAGCCAACGTCCCCAACCTGGTCAACACCATGATGGAGTTGAGGAAATGTTGCAATCACCCCTACCTCATCAAAGGTAACATACGTGAACATGCTGAAAATACTGGTTAAAATGAATCATTCATAATTGAATATTTAATTTGAATAATTAATGGAATTAATAATTTAAAACATTTACTCAAATATCCTCATAGCTCAAAAGTAGTTGATTGGACACAAACTTGTCATGTTAAGTATGTTTTGGATAAAAATGCATCAATTGAAAACCATTTTGAAGCCAGATTTGTATCCTATTCTTAGAAATAACAGCATGTCCTATAGTTTTATAAATCAGTTTTATAAAAGTTAAGTCTAAGCAAGACAACTGCAAGTCAGTAAGTTTTGAGATTTTGGCATGCACAATCATAACAGAAGCTTATATTGCTTGTTGGATACATGAGCTCCAATGTAAAACTGAAAATGTCTGACTGTGTCAGTGACTACATTTGTGATGAGAGAAAATAGTGAAAATCTACATTAATGCATCACATTAAGGCACTTTTTCATTCTAAGTTACACATCACCTAATCTTGTCTCTATCATTTTCAGGGGCAGAAGAGAAAATCCTGGAAGACTTCCGGGAAGTGTGCAGCCCCTCATCCCTTGACTTCCACCTGCAGGCCATGGTGCAGTCTGCTGGAAAACTGGTTCTCATCGACAAGCTGCTGCCCAAAATGAAGGCTGGTGGACACAAAGTTCTCATTTTCTCCCAGATGGTTCGCTGCCTCGACATCTTGGAAGACTACCTCATCCAGAGACGGTGAGAGGCCGTGTCTTAAAATCTTAAAATTGTCTGCTTTTTTTTTTTTAGTGATGCCCAATTCTAGTATGCTTTAATTGTTTAAATTATGGCCAAAATGGGTCTAGTCCAGTTCCAATCCTTCATTTATTTTGCTCTGTTCTATGGTAGAAGAGACCTAACATTATCCAACCTGGAGCAGTGAGGCATGTTTTCAGAAGGTACCAAAGCGGTCTAGATGTCCACAGTGTTGAAGAGTGAAGAATTTGAATTTGAATCATTCTCTGCTCCAGTGTTTCTGCTGTTTTGCTGCATGCCCATTTTAAGATGAGCTGTGACTGGTATCAAGTTTTATTTCTGGCAGTAATCTCAAGCGTCATGCCACCAAGGCCATGCTAAATACACTTGAAGTTTTTTTTTTATCATGAGCTGCAACCACTTGAAAATGAAACTGTCTCAGAGGGTTTCTGCTTTTTAGTGACTGCACCACGTCTGGTTTTAAACCAGTGATGCAAAAGCAGGCTGTTCTATTCTCTTGAATCTGAATGTACCATTTTTTGCATGTTGTGTGATATAAAATCATAGCTGTATTGTAATATTGTATTTTAAAGCATTGTGAATATGCTATCTGATTGTATACCAAAAGTACACATGTATTTTATTAAAGCAAACTACATGGACAATTGGGATGTCTGACCATTACACCAATCGGGACATTACATTCAAATCCATAGACTTTGATATGGAGTATTATGATGTTGGACACAAAGGTCTGGATCACAATCTCCATTACAGTTCATCCCAAAGGTGTTAAATGGAGTTGAGGTCAGGACTCGTCCAGCCATGTCTTTATAGAGCTCGGTTTGTGCACTGGGGCACAGTCAGGTTGTAATAGAAAAGGTTCTTCCCCTAACTGTGTCCTCTACTATGGGAGCATGGTGGTGTCCAAAATGTCTTGGTCTGCTGAAAAATTAAGGCAGTCCTTCACTGAATGTAAGGGGCCACCTGAATTCAGTAATTAAGAAGTGCTGCAAAACATTTGTCCATATAGTGTATCTGGTCACCAGTCAATATTAAATGCACAATAAATGATGAGGTAGACTAAAAATAAAACACATCAGGTCCAGATTATACTTTGCGTGATGGTCAACATCAAGGACTTTGTGTGATGCTCAATATCAGATTGGGAGATGATGCCTAAAGACCACATTAAGCCATATTCAATTTATAATGACTAGTCTGACAACCATAAAGTGTTTTTTGTTTTAGTTTAGGAATTGATATATATTTGCGCACATATTGTAGCACAGTGACAAAGCTGTTTTGTTTTGCTGTGTTTAGGTCTTAATAGTGACATGCTTATGTCACTATTACGTGCAATAATTGACATGGTATAAAGTGCTTCAAATGGTTATGTAACTGCTGAAACAATAGTAAATTGTTTCAGCAGTAATTGTATTTGTTTATGTGTAGTATTTAAGTCTCTTATTGAATACTTTCTGGAGTTTGATTTTGACTTTATATTAAATTTTGTATTGTATTTCTTACTGTGCAGTCGGTGCATAAGCAGTTTCCTCCAGGATCTATAAACTATATTAAAAAGCACTGGATTCGTTTTTTTTTTTATGTTTTGATGACCTCAATAGTAAACACAGTAAAGTGCCGCCTGGTGGATTTGTGTAGAAGTGCAATTGCAGAAAAAAACTCTTTTCCTCCGTTTTTTAAAGAAAAAAAAAGAGTTGGAGATGGAGGGGGCTGAACGTTGATTAGTGACCACCTGTGTCCATAATGAAATGAATGCCAGAAACCCGTAGAAGTGGGAACAATTTGCTGGTCTTCTCAAGGAAATGTGCTGTTTTATTCCCACAAAAAACACAGTGCATTTAGGGTTAATATTTGGTATGGCAATATTTCGCAGGTTTGCAGTTAGTATGTTTTCTTTATGGAATGTGAAGTCTCCTCACAAGTATAGTAATAGCATTGCATGTGTATGTATTTGAGTGCATGTGAGTGTGGAGAGTGAGAGGGCTGTTGGCAGGTCTAGCCATAGTTCAGTAGAAGGGCACAGACCCCCTGGAGAGCTCACATCAGACACAGAGAGCCTAGAGCTCTAAACAGCCTGAAGTAGGTCAGCGAGAGAAAAAAGGAGGGGGAGGGAGAGAAATGACATAGCAAAGAGGTATGATGTGCAGGAGTGTCAGGATGAGAGAATGAGGGAAAAGAGAGAGCAGCCTTGTTCATGTACCTGCCACACTTTTATACATGAGGCTGTACTCCAAATCAGCCATTTACAACAATACAGTAAAAGGCCGCTGGGAGCGATTTCTCTGAAACAGATGAAGTACTTTTCTGGGGGTTTTTTTGGTCTGAAATAGCATTTTCTGAACTTTCTGTTAACTTTCTGTTTGTATTATATTGTCTTTGTTCAGATACCTCTATGAGCGGATAGACGGGCGAGTGCGTGGGAACCTAAGACAGGCAGCCATAGATCGATTCAGTAAACCGGACTCGGACAGATTCGTCTTCCTGCTGTGCACAAGAGCCGGCGGACTGGGCATCAACCTCACTGCTGCTGACACCTGCATCATCTTTGATTCAGACTGGAACCCTCAGAACGACCTGCAGGTAGACACGTACACACCAATTACAAGAACTTTTATTTATTTATTTTTTTATGATGTCGTTGAAGCAATGACTGTGTATATATTGCAGGGCTTGAAAGAGCATCTGTGTCTAGGCAAAAAAAAGGCAATTTTGTGATATGTTTAAAAAAAAAAAAAACTAGAGCCTATTTTTATAGTGTAAAAAATCACTCTCACTCTCTCTCTCTCTCTCGCTCTATGTATGTGTATATATTAGGCATGCAACGGTACATGATATACTGTTCGGTACACGCTGCACGGTTCGGTACGCCCTTGTGTACCGCGGTAGTTTCGTTTTGCACTTCCTTTTGAAAATGGCGCTTAATGCTTGCCATACTATTAAGCAGCAAGCTCCAATGAGCGAAAGCCCTCCACTGGGAGTTAGTGTACAATCACTGTTGTGGCTCCACCCACTCACCCTCCCCCACACTGACGTAACTGGATCTGAGCTTGCAACTCGGCACACAGACGCGGAAAAAACGAAAACAAACAAACAGTGGCGAGGCAGACGTTTGAAGAAGCACCAACTTCGTACAAATCTCCAGGATGGATCTTTTACGGGTTCACTGTAGAATACAATGACCAGGGAGTCAAAACAGTTAATAGTAATGTCACTGTTTGTAAACATTGCCTAACACGTGTCCCATACGCTAATGGAAACATGAGCTATATGGCTAATCATCTCAAGCGTACTCATGCTGAGATAATGACTCCTGAATGGAGGACAGACAACAAGGAAACTGTCTCTATTAATGTAGATGCTGTTCCTTTCATGTGGTGGAGGGCAAATGAGATAAAGGTCCCCCATGTTGCAAAAGTTGCACAACGTCCTCTGTGTCCCAGGAACTTCTGTTGTGAGAGAATTTTCTCCACTGCAGGACACTGCGTAAGTGCAAGCCGCTCTTGCCTTGCAGCTGACAGTGATGAAAGGCTTATCTTCTTACAGAAGAATCTTATAATAGCAGAGAAATAAATACATCATGCCCATAATGGCAGTAATTGATAGTGAACTTTACATCATGAATGTAGATGAAGTATCTTTGCTTCAAAAAATATATAATTTACTGTGTTGTGTTTAGAGCACTTTAAGAGGCACTTTAACATTTTTAAAAATGTTTTTATATTTTGCAAGTTTGAATTTTATGCATGTATACATATTTTAATCGCGAGTAAGAGGCAGTTTATTAGTTTTGTTGTGTTATTATTTGTAGTGTTATATCAGCTCCTCCCTTGTAGTTCTGGGCTCATTCCTCACCTTTCTTATCATCAGTGATGCCCCACGAGGTGAGATCTTGCATGGAGCCCCAGTCCGAGGGAGACTGATGGCCGTCTTTAGCCTCTTCCATTTTCTGACAATTGCTCCAACAGTTGATCTGATTTCACCAAACTGCTTGGCAATTGCCCCGTATCCCTTTCCAGCCTTGTGGAGGTCCACAATGTTGTCTTCTGACAACTCTTTGGTCTTGTCCATGGTAGTAGTTGGAGTCTGACTGACTGTGGGGTGGACAGGTGTCTTTAAAGAACTCAGACAGGTGCTACTAATTAGGATTACTAAGTGGAGTAGAGGTGGACTTCTTAAAGGCAGAGTAACAGGTCTCTGAGAGCCAGAATACTTGCTGATTGTCAGGTGTTCAAATTCTTATGCGCAGTAGTGCAATACAAATAAATTCTTTACAAATCATACAATGTGATTTCCTGAATTTTTGTTTTTACATTCTGTCTGTCACAGTGGGAATGCACCTACAGTGTGAATTTCAGAGCCTTCCATGATTTCTAAGTGGGAGAGTGCAAAATCGCAGGGTGTTCAAATACTTACGTTCCTCACTGTATGTGTGTATGTATGAGAGAGATTATTATTAGGAAAGAAGTGAACGAAGCAAAGCTTAAATTCATATTTGTAAACCAATCCCTGGCTATATATGTTTTCTAAAAAGATTACTTCATTCTATTGATGTTATTTGTTAGTTGCCTGTATTTGTGGAATACAGAATTTCATTACGTTACATTACATTTTCTTTCTGTTTTCTGTCTAGGCCCAGGCTCGCTGCCACAGGATTGGTCAGAACAAGGCGGTGAAAGTGTATCGACTGATCACACGGAACTCATATGAGCGAGAGATGTTTGACAGGGCCAGTCTCAAACTGGGGTTGGACAAGGCTGTGCTCCAGAGCATGAGTGGACGGGACAACAGTCTGGGGGGAGGAGGGGTAAGCTGCTGAATTAAACAGAAAAAACAGATCAGTCTTCATGATTATAGCCTGTTCTGATATGAAGGAGGACATAAACCAGTATAGCAGTCTTGTATGAAAAAGGTCACCCTAATTCAAAGTGTATTCTTGAGATGTTTTGTGATCATCTACAAAATTGTTTTTCCTTTAATTCTGATGTGTAATAAGTATTTATTTTCCATATTTATATATTCCAACATGTTTGTTTTTGGCGTCCTTTGTGATTGTTATGTTTAACGAAAGTTCATTTAGAAAACCCAGAGCTTCCTTTACTTTTCTTTTGTAAGCATTTCTTTTGTCAGGCATTATGATGGAAGGTTTCTCTGAGGGAATGTCTTTGCAGTTTTACAAAGAGTCATTTCAACACTTAAAACAAAAAAAAATGTTTGAAATTGGCAAGGATTACAAACAGCTCTGCAAACACTTCCAGTTAGCAGCTGTCGGAAATATTGGCAAGAAATGGAAGTCAAATTGAACGCACTAAAAGCCAGATCTTGAGGAGTCATAAATGAATCCAGCAGTTTGTCAGATCTAAAGTACAAATTTACATTTCAATCCAATGAACCAGCAAAAGATTTTTTTAAGCTGCCATACCTTCTAAAATCTACCTACCTAAAACTACCAACATGTTTTTACAAACTAATTTGCATACAATTGCAAGTATAAGTATAGGCAAACATTTTCATAAACATGGGTTATACCAGGGAATGGAGGTTTTAAGATTAGGCTTCATTAGTACGCCAGAATAGTTACTCCCGTCGTCCAAACAGGCAGATCTTTTTGCACTTTTGATTTGTGCTCAGATATACCATGTAGATATCTTCTTTTATCCAAGTATGAAAAATACAAATATATAGTAAAAATATGTAGAAAATATAAGAGCACCCCTGTGATGGACTGGCAACCTGTCCAAACTGTTTCTACATCTTTAATTTTATAACCACTGAAATGGGCTCCAGCTGGGATAATGAATGAACGTTGAGAGTAAAATATTACATTTTATTCTATTTTTCCACAGTCTTCAGGTGGAGATTGCCTTTGGTCAAGTGTTTGTCCAATAAAGTACATAACTGTTAGAATGACTGAAGAGTTAAATGCTTTACACAAAAATCTAACACTGTTTGTTTATATATATTATAAAAAGCATTTCTTTCATATGTTCCACATAACTGACACTAGATGGTCCTTATTTTTTGTAAACCTGCTTAGTCTCTCTCACATACTCTGTTAATCTTTTATACAGCAGATCCAACAGCAGCTATCTAAGAAAGAGATTGAGGATCTTTTGCGGCGTGGAGCGTATGGTGCCATCATGGACGAGGAAGACGAGGGTGCAAAATTCTGCGAGGAGGATATCGACCAGATTCTCCAACGCAGGACTAAAACCATCACTATCGAGTCGGAGGGGCGGGGGTCCACTTTTGCCAAGGTTTGCTTAATGATTACCATTTATATTATATAGACAAGTGGTCACCAACGTGGTGCCCACAGGCACCAGGGTGCCCCCAGGGACCACATGGGTAGCCTGTTCTAAAAATAGCACAAATCACCAGTGAACAGCATCTAACATTTTCTCCTGTTGCTATTCTTCTTTAATCACATTTGCATTTATATTGGTTTGAAAACCGTATCTTATAAAAATCTTTTAAAACGTGTTCATTAGGGGTCCAAGGACAAAGTCCGTAGGAACCCTATTGTAATTGCACAGATTATTTTTTTTCTTTTTTTTTTCTTTCATTCTTGAAAAAACCTGAAAACCTGTATAAGCCAACTACTTTAAGGCCGTTGCTCCAAATCGCACAAAATTTGGTACACGTCATCTACGTAAGCAAGTCGACACCAGAATTTCAAGCAGGTGTTCGATTTATGAAACGGCGTTGATGTTATGTGTCAATCAATGCTCTGGGCGTGGCCAACAATTACACTAAAGCCAATATCTTTGCAGGACAACATCGTAACATAACCAAACTCTGAGGACTATACATAGACATAATGTCTTGGACACTTGCAGAAGATGGCACAATTTGACCTATAGGGGGCGCTATAAATTTCACATTTCTATATCTCAAAAACTGCTTCAAGTCAAAATCTGAAATTTGGTACACGTCATGTCGGGCCACTCCTGAGTCAATCACTGAAATATGTTAATGATTAATTCAAAGGGGCGTGGTCTATTGGCTCTGATATTTCCGTAAGTAAATTACCACTCGGGGCCTAAACCAAACAAGTTTTGTAGAAACCCTTTGGGGAACTGCTCAGGTCTGCGTGTCGAATTACAGATACACGAAATGTTGTATGTGCACAATGTTGTAGGTGGCGCTGTAACGGGCTCATCTCCGGAACATTAAGGGCTACATTCAAAATTCTTTCAATTACATATTCTCTGGAAGCTCCTGCATCAAATGTACATCTCAGATTTCCATATGGCCACACCCACTGTCCGCCATTTTGGCTAAACCTCAACATCAAAAAGTTAACTTGTCCGAGGCCGTTTATCCGAATTGCGCCAAATTTGGTGTACGTCATCTACGTTGACTGCCGCAAAAAGTTACTGAAGCAGATTTTTGATTTATGCATTCGTTTTGATGTTACGAACAAATACATTTTAAGTGGGTGTGGCCTATATTTACTCTGAAGCCAATATCTTCAAACAACAACATACCATACCGTAACCAAACGTGGAGGCCTTTCGCAGACATAATGTTTTGGCAAAATTCAAAAGATGGCACTATTTGGCCCATAGGGGGCACTATAAACGCCACATTTCGGTATCCCAAAAACCGCTTATAATCCTATTCTGAAATGTGGTATACTTCACCATGGGGCACTCCTGAGTCAATCCATGAAATATCTCAATGATTGATTATAGTGGGCGTGGTCCATTTGCTCAAAACCGTTCTCTTTTTGTGGGGTCCGAGCACAAAGTCAGTAATTACTTTCAGGACAAAATCTTCACAGATCAACATCGTATCATAACCAAACTCTGTACACTATATATACACACCGAGTTTTAAACACCTACAAGAGAAGGCACATTTTGTTCCATAGGGGGCGCTATAACTTACATGTGTAAATTTCTAAACAACCTCTTACACATCAATTCTTACACATCTGCGACTGCTTTTCGCACTGGACGCATTTGTTCAACTTGCTCGTGCTCAACGGCGCCCGAGATGCGGACTGCGCTGTACCTTGGACCCCGTTAATAACTGCTTGCAGTTCTAGTTATACATTAAGTTTAGATATGTTTAGGTGAACTCTGTTCTAGTGTATCAAACTGGCAGCCCTTCATATGACTCAGTACCCTTGAAGTTACTCTGAGTTTTAAAAAGGTTGGTGACAGCTGATATAGACTATTGGTGTAATGGAATTTGTAACATGGTCCATATTTAACAGTCACATAGAAATGAAATGTACGTTTTTAAATGTAGCTAGGCTGGTAGAATGATGGATGTTATTAGGTAATGTCACAAGGTAGTCTTTTTATTTTAAAAAAATACAACAGTATTTATATAGACGGTGTTAAGAGTGGTAGCAAAATCTACCTGCTAATCTTCACCTCCACCCACATTTGGTTTGTGACAGGTGTTATTTCTCACCTTAGCTGTAAAACGGACAGATGGGAAACACATACAGCTCACTTAACATGGATACCCTGATATATTAAATACCTTTATCTAGAGTTATTTGAAGGTTCTTGAATCTTCACACTTGTTCCAGTAAACACTGGCCATCAAATATGCACGTACTGTACAAAATTTTGTATCAGTGTCTGCATACATGAGTCAGAGCAGAAGATACTAATACTGTATGTTGCTATTGTGGGAAAACACCTCTCTTTAATCAAGAGACAATGCTAGGTCTTAATCAGTGTGAAACTTTGTTCTTACGACCCACAGGCCAGTTTCGTAGCATCAGGGAACCGGACAGACATCTCTTTGGATGACCCCAACTTCTGGGACAAATGGGCCAAGAAAGCTGAAATTGACATGGACACAGTCAATGGCAGAGTGAGTTGATTGTGGGAGCAGTTGGGTGAGATCTTTTAAAAGAACAAAGGTCTTAGTTTAATAAAGTTTATAAAGAGTAGATCAAATTATAGTGATTATAGTATAGTAATGTGCCTAACCCCACATTTTCTTCTTAATGACACATCTGATGTTAACTGAAAGCTTGTTCAATACAAAATGGTATTAACTGGTTTTATTGTGGCAAGGAAAACAATCACAAAACACTGGTTAACCCCTGGGATAGTCTAAAGTTTCTTTGGGCCCACAGTCTTACTAACATAGTTAATTTAGAATTCAGCAAGACTGAACAGAACACAACCAGAAACCGTGAATGTCTGGAAAAACTTGCTATTCAGAATTGTTAATTGGAGAAGAGACTGTAAATGAATGGGCTATAATGTACAATGTACATCTGCTATCTGTACTTTGTGGAAATGCTTTTTGAAATGCCTGCTACTTTACTACGAAGAAATCTTGCTTTGTAATATACTCAATCACTAACATGAACAAAAAATGTCAATATGATGACTGAGACAATCCGATATGATGACAGTCATATTACAACCAATATGATGAGTGCAAAACAGCAATCTCACATTTTTTCCTTAAAATCTCACTTTTGAATAACAGAACAGCCTAGTGATTGACACGCCAAGGGTGCGGAAGCAGACGCGGCCGTTCAGTGCCACTAAAGATGAGCTGGCTGAGCTGTCAGAGGGCGAGAGCAGCGGAGATGACAAGCCAAAACTGCGGCGCCCACACGACCGCTCCACTAGCTATGGACGCACTGAGTGCTTCCGTGTGGAGAAGAACCTCCTGGTGTACGGGTGAGTGCTGTTAGAAGAAGAAAAATCAGGTTAACCTCTTATTTATATGCCAGTCAGTCAAGGCATTGTTTTTAAATTATTTTTGTAATTTTATTCTGTAGGTTTCCACTAAAACAATTAATGGAAATTTTCTCAAACAAGACCTTTTTAATCACTGTTGATTAAATCAAGAAAAGTGGTTGGGAAAGAAAAGACTTCTTTTTTTGTTTAAAAAGCTGAAATGAATTTGAACCTGGTTTTCTTGCATCCAAATGATTACATAGACTCATAAAGGTCCAAAGTCCACTGGACACTTGCTGTGTCTGCTGGCTGCTGCTTGTGTGGATGTGTGTCGGCTGGCTACAAAACTAAAGGCCTGAATATACTGCTGCAGCGTTGTATCAGGAAGCGTTTTGTGTGAAACTGGGCTCTGCGTCAGTTGACGCACGCAGTCATTATAGATATAGTCAGTTAGCCGCCGCTCTAGTGATCCAATTTCACTAGGTACCCGGTTCTGGAGATCTTCGAATCGGTTCCCATCCCTACACAGATATGGTGCACAAAATTATACGGTTAAAATGGGACATTTATGTACTTTTTTTGGTAGGGCTGACTGTTTCAAGATGTCGTTACATGTCTTGATCGTAATCATGATTGACTGCAGCTATTAGCTTCTTAAGGCTTAGATAAATCGGGCTCGCTTGACCTCAAGATGAATCTTGGACAGTGTTCCACTGGCACACTAACCTGGTTTAGTAATGGCTAAATGAAGCAAGTATTAAATGATTGGAGTGGCCTTCCCAAAGTCCTGATCTCAACCCCATTTAAAAACTTCCCAGAAGACAAAAAATGTGGTTGAAGCTGACCAAAAAATGCTAAGGGATAATTTGCTATATTGTATAATTATATGTATAATTTTGACCCTGTGTGTGTAATGTCACTGGGATGTTTTCTAAAGCCCACTTAATTCAAATGAGTGCTCTACATTTCTGGATAGTTGGCAGCCCAATTTTACCATGATGTCCATTGTAAGTGTAGGGAAACATTTGCCAACAACTGTCCTACTTGACATTTATTAGCAGCCGTCTTTGTTTGTGTTCTTCTTAAAGTGGTAACAGTTGTGGTGTGTTTACAGGTGGGGCCGCTGGAGGGACATACTGCAGCATGGTCGTTTTAAGAAGCAGCTGGTGGAGAGAGATGTGGAGTGGATCTGTAGAGCACTGCTCGCGTACTGTCTGGTGCATTACAGGGGAGATGACAAGATCAAGAGCTTCATGTGGGATCTGATTGCCCCGACAGAGGACGGCAGGACCAAGGAGCTCCAGAACCACTTGGGTAGGTCAGAGAAGCACAACTACCCGACAGACGGGTAAACTAAACTATCGTTTATGCGAATGTTTAAATTACTGACTGCTCCTGGATTAATGGAGGCTTCGTCCACACACATCCAGATATTTTTGAAAAGTACTTGGTAGTTTACGTCTCCAATTTCTCTCATGGAAAATTGAAAACTTCATAAAACATTTTTTTGTGCATAAAATTTCTGTCAAATGTATTATTTTATTTATTTGTATATCACATTGTACTGCAATGTTGTAATGCCCCATGCTCAGTCCTTTAAAATGGGCTGCGGATTGTAAATGTAAAAAAAAAAATATATATATATATATAAAAAAAAATCTTTATAAATATCTCAGATTTGTGACCAGGTAACCAAAGTGAAATGTGGGAGGAAACATAAACTTCAGTGGGTTTTCAACTTTTCTACTTAATCAGGACTCCGCTTTAGAACGATAGCCATGGGCGTGTATACAAACTTATAGCATCAAGCAATTATGGCAGAAATCAGATTTTGAACCTGTGTGAAATGATATTGCAGGTGTCCGATAACACAATGCTGTCACATCTGTTTGACTTGCATAGTATATTTGGCATGATTGACATTCTTCTTCCAGAATGTGACATCAGATTTTATAAAGTGTTTTATGAATTATGTGTGTGTTTCCTCCAGGGCTGTCCACACCAGTTCCTCGAGGGAGGAAGGGGAAGAAGATGAAGATTCAGTCAAGCTCGTTTGACATTCAGAAGGCGGAGTGGATCAGGAAACACAACCCAGAGCACATGCTCTCTGACGATGGCTACAAGAAACACCTCAAGCACCACTGCAACAAGTATGTGTACTGATCGTCCCCTGTTGTTTAGGTTCTTAATTTTAAACTCCCTGTGTATTCCCATACTTGGACTGCCTAGTGGCTAGGGAGTAGCCCCTACGAACGGGAGGTTGTGGGTTTGAGTCCCAGGACTGCTAGTGGCACCATTAAGGTACCCTTGAGCACGATATCGTCTCTACACACTGCTCTTTTTTGATGGCAACCCACTGCTTTACTTGGTGAATGGGTTAAATTCAGAGAGAGAATTTCACGCTGTGTACCGTGGTGTGTTCACACGTGACTGTAAGAGACCACTTTACATGTAACACATGTACGTGTAACAGGATGCAAAACAAATATTCTATTATATTTGCAAGAAAAAATGCAGTAATCAACTACTGATGTCGTTAAAAACCGGGCACAGGGCTCAGTGGAAACCAATTTTGCACGCCGAATGTGATTCCACCTTTCTCTTTTGGCGCTATGGTAGCAACAGATGGTGTGCATTTCCAAAAGCAGAGTAAACTTAGCTCAGGACGTCTGAGGTGTGTGCAGAAACACTCAGTTTCAGCTTCTGAATGGAGTGGTTAAGCACGCCATGCTGCTTTCACTTTCTGTAAGGAGCAAAGGATATATCATTTGTAGACAGGGCAGCTGTTGGCCTAGTGGTTAGGGAGTTGCCGCTGTGATCAGAAGGTTGCGTGTTTGAATCTCACCACTGCTAGTGGCACCACTGAGGTACCCTTGAACAAGGTACTGTCCCCAAACACTGTGTGTGTTCCTGACTGTGCACTTTTTAACTTGAATGGGTTAAATGCAGTTTTGTGCTGTTGACACTGTTTTTGTGTGACAAATGAACACTATATAGATTATGCCGATTGTTTGTTTTTTTTCATTGCATGACGAAGTTCATAAAGATGTACGAATGTTATGTTTTTATATGATTAAAAAAAAAAGTTGAATTCCTCACTAAGCATTATAGTAACAGCCGGCACAGTGTTAGTGCGGTCACTTCACAGCAAGAAGGCCGGGTGGCCTGGGTCTTTTCTCTGTGGAGTTTGTGTATCCTCTCAATGTCTGGGTGTTCTAATAATGTTTTTGTTAAACAACGGCATGTTTCATTAATTAGTCTTGTTCCATTGGTTTTACTTCAGTACGGTGTGCCAATGTAGAGAGGAAATCATAGTCCAGTGTAAATCATTTTACACTGGAGTTGTGTATTGTGGTGAGAGCAAGCATGCTCAAACCATTTAATAAATTACACTGAGGCTTGGGGTTAAGAACAATCAACTATATTATCATAAATCAAGCTGTTGCACCATTGCACTTAGCTTTAATAATAGAGTCTGAAGTCATTCTATAATGTCATTCATCCAATTGAAACTGAGTAGCTGAGCTTTACTGGCCCAATTTATGATCAGAATGAAGAGTAAAGCTTGTTTTTTGCATTGGTTTGTAACAAACTGCACTGACAAACCCATGAAAGCCTTGAAATGTTGTTTGGCTAAAATTGTTTGGACAGTGTCATGCTAATTACTTTGGATAGATTTTCTTGACATAAGAAAAGTTCTATATGTGTTTTTTTTTTTTTTAAATCACAAGTTTGATATAGCTGTCTGGCTTCGAAAAGTGTGTGTGTGAGAGAGAGTCAGGGAGAGGACACGGGCGGTTTTCCACCACAGAAAGTTCTCCATTGTTCAGTGAGAGCTTTACTGCCACAGACACACACACAAGCACAGGCACCCCCTCCCCACCCCCACACACATTAGATGTGCAGGGACACACTCGCCAACTTTGCCTACATGTGCAATTTTCCGTCAGGGCTGGAATGCCTCCGTTGTAGGCAACAACTGTGCGTGCAATAACACATTTTTGCTTGTCTGTTATCTAGCTCATATTTGGTATCCATATACAGTGTATATGTATATGTGTATATGTATTGTATATGTACAGTTTTGTAAACTACAGATTTTGGATAGATATATTGGGTTGCCAGATAATGAGGAATGTGTCACTGTGTTTGCCCAATTTTTTTAAGAAGTCCACACACATTAATGCTTACTTTACTCAGAATGTCTGAATGATTTAGCGAAGATTCGAGAGTTTTTCGCAGTAATATCATGCTCGCGATTTGTGATTGCTTTCTATAACTTTAGCTCCAGGCCTTTTTCTTTACCAAGAAGACGGGAACATCCATTTTTTTTAAATTATATATCAGACTTGGCGTTTGAATGCTTAATGTAATTTGACATTTTCCCCACTTCATGTTCACATTTCACATTTTCCATATCTCATATATAAAATATAAATAAAAAGTAGGTCATTCGGGCATGTTTCAGGCTTTGTTGCACTGACTATATCCATCCAGTCCCATATGCAAGCATTGCTTTGGTGTTTGTGTGTGTGAAGTTTGGTGAGGACGGTATTGAGTATGCTATTTTCAAATCTCTCTCTTTCTCTCTCTTTCTCTCTGACCACCCCCAACCCCCCAACTCTCTCGCTCTTTCTCTCCTCTGTGTAGGGTGCTGTTGCGAGTGAGAATGCTGTACTATCTGAAACAGGCGATCATTGGTGCACAAAGCCAGAGTTTGCTGGATGGAGCTGAAGCTAGGTGAGCCCAACCTTGACCTTTCACCTTCTCTGTGTGCCATCAAGTCTAGAGTCTTTTGTGAATAGTCCAGTTTTAGCTATGTGCTTTGCTCCAATTAACAATATCAAGAGATTAAACATTTTTCAATGCTGCGTAATATGTTGTAATGTGATACACATTCTTGATACTCGTTTCTGTCAGTTTGATGTATTTTTTTCTACATGTAAATCATGAGCATCTGTTACTGTTGTTACAGATCGCAATCATAAAACCATGCGATTTGATCTGAATATGTTCAGAAGCTTCTTTGTCGTGCGGAGGCTGCTTAACAGCACCACCTGCTGTTCCCAGACAGAATTACAGATCACAGATTAATCCCACAGAGTAGTCTATAGCAAAATGGATCTTTAACTAACTTGTTCTCTATGCACGTCAGATCTGCTTGAGCCTCTTCTTGATAATGCTGTGGGTTCTAGACTTTATCCACATGTAATAACACTGCGTCATCCTTTTCAGTGAGGTGGACATTTGTGTTCCCGAACCGGATCATTCTGATCTGCCTGCTTTATGGTGGGACTCTATGGCAGACAAGTGTTTGCTGATAGGCGTCTACAAGCATGGTAAACTAATACACGCACACACGCACATGCACAAGAAGGTGCCTCCCTAATACCGATCTGTATGTGCATATTGCACAGATGCACCAATGACCAATTATTCATTTTTGTGGACAGTTCTTATTTATTTATAGCTAAATTTGCTTATAGAAGTTTTAATTAGAACTTTTCAAACACACTAGCACATTTCTAGTTCTTTTAGCCAGCTTTGTAATTTTCCATTCATTGTTCTTTTTAATGGGCCAAACTTTGTTTACAAAAGGGCAGTCGCTACACTGAAAGTAGGAGCCCACTGGCCGTTTAACAGAACAAGTCACTCATAATTGTGCTCCATTTTGGTAGCAGAAATAGTGAAAAGCAATTTTTGTTTTTAAGAAACATCACAAATTAAGGAGATAAAATGTTTACTACTTATACTGATGACATGTCTTTTTGTTTTTGTGAGATTTTGAACAAAATCAGGCCTGCCATCTGTTTGCCTTATCTTTGTGTTTGTGTGGGTGTGGTCCACAGGTTATGAGAAGTACAACACTATTCGTGCAGATCCTGCTCTGTGCTTTCTAGAACGGGTCGGCCGTCCAGACGACAAGGCCATCGCTGCTGAACAGAGAGGAAATGACTTTATGGATGGGTGAGATGAACATACAGTTACACACACACAGTTACACACATCCTTTTGTCACACAAGAACTCACATCATTCATGTATTAAAAAAAACAAAACAACTTTTTGCTTGTTCTTGTTGTGAGTCCTACCGGACGCTCAATATTCATGTCTGTGTGTGCAGGGACGTTGATGACCCTGAATACAAGCCTGCTCCGGCTTTAATCAAAGACGATATGGAGGTAAGAAAGCTGCAGAACATGCAGGCTTATTCAATATGCAGAATTAGTGAAAACATTTTGAATATTCTTATTATGCTCAATGTAATCCATGTTCTCCTTTCTGTAGGATGATGCTTCCTCTCCAGGTGATTTGGTCATAACAGATACAGGAGGAGGTGTGTGAACATCATCTTTTTTATGCAATAACACTACATACCCGGGTTTTACATGTGTTTGTGTGATGCTTTTATTTTTAGTCATGTTTTTAGTTTTTGTAAGAGGGGAAAAAATGTTGCAAGAGGGTGTGTTTGTATGCTATTGAGAAAACAAATATAGGAGTTTCATGGTCAGTATAAACTAGTGTGTCCTAGTTAAGGGTTCAAGTGACACATGTGAAGCAAATGTGAATGATGCAATGCTCAAACAGTACAGTAAAGGTTGTGGTCATGTAATGTAACTGACCTTATTTGTGTGTGTATAGAAGGTGGCTCGGTGTTAGATGGTGGAGGTGGTTCTCTCGGAGCAGGGACAGGAGCCTACTGGCCATCTCCGTCTGCATTAACGGCTCGACTGCGCCGCCTTATCACAGCCTCACAGCGCTTCACCAAGAGCAGACAGATCCTTCAGATTCATCAAACCCAGCAGATCATGGGCCCTTCCCTCTGCCCTCTGCCGCCCACCTTGACCGACACACTCAACCCCAAAATGGTCGCCAAAATTGAGAGACAACAAAGGTGAAGTATGGCTTCTGCTTCCAAATAAACTTTTTGTTTTAAGCACAAAGTGAAACAAAACATGTCTCCAGGACCGTGGTGCAACACAAGAACAGACACAAAACTCCCCAAGACCACAAGTACTCGTAGATAACATTTAAACATTTTCCTTTCTTCTATTGTGTAGGTGGACCAGGAGAGAGGAGGCCGATTTCTACCGAGTGGTGTCTACATTTGGGGTGGTTTTTGATCCAGACCTAGGTCGCTTTGACTGGACCAAGTTCAGAGCCATGGCTCGTTTGCACAAGAAAACTGATGAGAGTCTGCAGAAATACCTCTGTGCTTTCACTGCTATGTGCAGGAGGGTCTGCCGTCTACCAGTGAGGGAATGCGGTGAGTAGTGTTCCCTCGAGCACATGTTTATGTTTATCTGCAGGCATGACACTGCTGTCCAAATTACTACAGGCCAGAAATATGGAACCTAGTCAGATTTGTTGTTGGCTCATTGTTGGCTGTAGTAACAACAGACGCATGAGTATACTGACCAGAGAGTGGCAAAACAATAAAAACTAAGCTTATACAGGTGCTGGTCCCTTAACATCTGTAATATTGCATAATCCAGCTAGCAGAAGGATTGTGCAATGTTTTACAACAGTGTTCCTCTTTTTAGCAACTAGAATAGAATATGATTGGTCACCAGATAACGTGCCAAAAGTTCCAACAGTCATGTACAGTTAAAATCTTTTATTGGAATTCACCATAAATCTGACATACATAGTGAAAGTTTTTCCTAAATGTCTTAACAATTGAGCTTAATAATTCAGCTTGTCATGTTATAGTATGCCGCACAGACTTTCTTGTCACAGGTTCTGACTTCAAGAACAATTGTTCCTGACTGAAAAAAGACAATGAAATCTGAAGAGTTGTGTTCAGAATTCACATTGATTTAAAACAACTTATAGAAACGTGACTTGACTGATTTGAAACATTTCTTGTCGTTTTGCCGCAGAAAGTCTCTCCTACTGAAATCAAATATGATGAAATCGTATTTGAGCTGCCAGTTTTAAGTTCTTCACATAATCACCCAGAGCAAAACAAGTTACTACAAAGTTGCTGCAGATGTTTTCTCAGATCATTTTCTTTTATTACATGTATTACATTCTGTTACATCTCTAAAGATTCATGTTTATTTTTGCAACTTCTCTCTGCCTTCTCTCCTGTTCCTCCCCCCAGATGTAGTGGACCCCTCTCTCTCAATTCAGCCAATCACAGAAGAGCGTGCGTCCCGTACACTGTACCGCATAGAGCTGCTTCGACAGGTGCGTGAGCAGGTGCTGCGGCACCCACAGCTTTATGAGCGTTTGACACTGTGCCAGCAAGGACCAGACCTGCCCGTTTGGTGGGAGCCAGGCAACCATGATCGGGATCTGCTGATTGGTGCAGCCAAGCACGGAGTGAGCCGGACTGATTACCACATACTGCGCGATCCAGAGCTCAGCTTCATGACTGCTCAGAGGAATTACAGCCAGAACAAGGGGGTTTCGTCTCAAGCCCAAACCCAAACCCAGGCACAGTTGCTAGGGCAGTCCCGCACACCGACTCCCTTACTACAGAACCAGGCTTTTGGGGTCCCAGCATCACCACTACTTGCTAACTCTGCCCCCAGAGAAGAGGATGTCTTGCCCAAGGAGGAGCAACTTTCAGAAGTGGAGCAGGAGAGCAGACAAAAGGAGGCACTGATTGAGGGGTGGAGTCCTTCCGTTAGGCCTCCTACGCCCTCCGGAGCGGTGATTGTAAAAGAAGACATAGAGGAGAAAGGTGGAGAAAGTGAAAAACGGATGGAGGCTGCCAGAACAAAACCACTCACACCGAACTCTACAGACCGGAAGCAGAAGAAGTTGAGCAAGAGGAGCCGTAAGGAGGCCAGAAGAAGATCTGGCTCAGATACGGATTCAGATGGATCTTCATCGAGCTCCTCTTCAAGTTCTTCATCAAGGTCCTCGTCTTCATCGTCTTCATCGTCACGATCAGGATCCAGTTCTTCATCCTCCTCTTCGTCTTGTTCTTCTGGCTCATCTTCGTCATCATCGTCATCATCTGAGGAAAGCGACAGTGAAGAAGCTCAGAAGAACAGTGAGTGGTTGAGTTGGTGCCTACTAAAACTGCAAGCATTGTGTTATGTAGATGTGGTTCTCAGGTCTGGTTCTAGAGATCCCTGGAAGGGTTCATTTGTTGCCTGATGTGCTGATTCAGGTTGAACAGTTAAAACATCAAAACATTCAGGTTAGCGAATCTCTGGGACCATCGTTAAGAAGCACTGGGACCAAAATGTCTTTCAATTTCAAGCATGAGCTAAAGGGCCATAGATGTGTTTCCTTTTTTAATGAATCTACACCAGACACATTACTGTGTGAAAACTATATAAAAAATTAAACATCCTTTTTTCATTTTGCTGTGACACAAACTCGCACCCCCTAATTCCTGAATCTCTCAGTTTGAGACTGAAATGATATATTTGCTGCTTGTTTTTTTGTTTTTTTTTTGGTTTGGTTTTTTTGAGAAACAAACAATGCACTGACATTTTCATGGCTAAATTTAGCACCACCAAGCACAGTTGACAGGCAGATCAAGGCCACTGAGCTATTGATTTGAAAGAAACATGCTCTTCTACACAGTGCTGATTTAATTTCAGTAAGGTCAGCTCACTTTGTGAGTGGATTTTGTTTTTTTACATTGTGCGTAGCTCAGATTATTCCTTTTATCTGCATTATGGCAAGTTGTCTGCATACTTTAACAAAATGAAAATGTGTGTGTGTGTGTGTGTGTGTGTGTGTGTGTGTGTGTGTGTGTGTGTGTGTGTGTGTGTGTGTGTGTG
>JBBJLR010000042.1:15332722-15343099 GCA_037577145.1 Brachypetersius gabonensis | reverse complement strand
TAGTGTTAGGAGACGTGTGTGGTATAAAAGTATTGTATGGTGTGTTCGAAGTGTGTGTAAAAGAACTGTGTGTTTGTTGGCTCGTGTGCATGAAACTGTAAGAGTTGAACTTTGGTTTGTCATGACAGGAGCAGTAATGCGGCCATTTACTGAATCAAAATAACCAGCCTACTATACCAGAAGTCTCTCTTACTGTATTTGGGCTCACTTGGTTTGTTTTGCTCTCAAAACCTGCCTTGAACTGTATGTCTCGCTCTTGCGCTCTAAGAGCCGATGCTTTGTATTGAATCAGAAGAGCCGACTCTTATCGAGTGAGAGCCGGCTCCCCACTTTATTTCATTTCGCTGCTCCGCTAACGGCAGAGTTTGAGATAGGATCATACCATTATGTGAAAACAGAGAGGACGAGAGACGTGACAGTCAGGTGGAGCGTCCGTCCATCCGTCTGCAGATGCTAACTGAGGAGAAACCGCGTCAGCCCATCCAACCTGAGGCCCTTGATTTTTCTGAATGTCAGCCTGCACTGTGTACATACTGTTTGTTTGCCGAGTTTTGTTCTGTGCATTTGTTTGCAGTGTTAAAATTTAAAATTTGATTAAAATATTGAAAAAATAATGCCTGCTTTTGTAACAGAACAAATACACAGAATTAGGGAATTATGAGGCTCCACAGAAAAACACTACTTGCAAAAGGGTTTATCAACACAAAGCATCATATTTGCCAAGTTAGGCTAAAATACGAAGCTACAGATGATTCTAAACTAAGAGCCGTTTGGAAGCCGAAAGAACCGGCTCTTCTTTGGGAGTCGAGTCACAGGAGCCGGCTCTCTGAAAATCACTAGACCGAACACTAGCCCGCTTCAATGTTTTGATTCTATTGGTCGTATCTCGCAGAGTTACGGGGCACGGAGCTGTCACTCAAATAAACTGCTGGCAAATGAGTCAAAGGCCTGCCCACACGAGAGATCTGTGCCAAAACTACAAACGAATCCTTAACCAGCAAAAGTGTAAAATGCGGCGGAGTGACTGAAAAGCCAGCAGCGAAACTGAAAACTAGCAGCAAAACTGAAAAACTAGCGGCGAAAGTGAATATTGAATGAATTTTGTTTGATATTAGGGAAGTTTTAGGGAAGTATTAGGGAAGTTCAACATTTTGGCACAAATCTAATTCCATATGATCGCCCCCTGGTGACTGTTAGCTGTAAAAATCCATAGATAAGCCGCACATTGTATAAGCAGCAGGGTCCAAAGCAAGTGAAAAACAGTATGATAGAAGATAGAAGATTTTGGTTATATCGCCCACCCCTACATGTAGCACAATCTTTCATTTGCTTCTTTAAACAAAACTGACAAAATTCTCATGCAAACGTACCAAAGTTTCAAACTCCAGGGTCATGTGTGATAGTTATTTGCCCTGGCAGAAGGAAAAAGAAGAAAAAACACAGCTAACATTCTCACAGTGGCTTTAAATTAGAGGACACATACAAGAGGAGAGATATAAACAGAACTCTGGGCAGCTGTCTGCGACACGTCGCACCAGAGGAATGTTATGGAATCCGTGGTGTGTGTCTCTTTTGGGACAGAGAAAAAAAACAGTAGCATACCTAGAAGAAGCTTGATCAGATTTAAGGAGAGAGAGAGAAAGAGAGGGCGGGGGATGAAAAAGGGAGAGAGAGGGAGTGAGAGAGGGAGGTAGGGACGGAGAGAAAGAGAGGGGTGGGGTGGAGAGAGAGAGAGAGAGAGAGAGAGAGACAGAGAGAGAGACCTATTCAGAGTAATTGTTCCAAAGAATGAAATTGACTCATGGGCAGTGGAGAGTGAAATGACATTGGTAGATGAAATTGGCTATTCTGTTGCTTCTAAATGTAGAGACATTGCACCCATTAATGATGCTCATCAGCACATTTACTGAGAGAAGAGAAATGCTGTTTCTCTGAAATCGGTCAAGGAGAAATTGCACGGCTAACCGTATTTGTGATATCGGGGAAAACAGTATTTTTGGCTGAAATACGCAGAAGTGAAATAGAACGTAAGAAATTGATCGTTTAAAAAGGCTCTGAGAGTTCTGCTACCTGAGCACTGTTCTGGGTTAAAACTGTAGTTTGTTGTACAAATCAAATCCCAGTCAGCTACGACATGATTGGTTCCTGAAATGTGTTTGCTTCTTGGCCTCATTAGCTATGAAGCTAATGAAGCAAACAGGTAATGAAAGCATGCACCTCACAAATTAGCATTATTCAATCAAGCAGCATGTCTCCATCACACTGACACAAATTACACCAGACAACAGAAATTTGTTTCATTACATTTTCTAGTGTTTCTCATCCAATCTCAGTGGTAACGTTTATTTTATGTAGCTTCAAGGGTTTAGTTAGAAATGTAATTTTTAGAAAAAACTAAACTTGCCAGCTCAGCTGACAATCTTTTGATATAATTATAACTTTTTGCATATTAATATGTTGTTTGTTTGTTGTACATGTAAATAACAGGGGTGCCAACTCTCACGCATTGAGACAGACGCATCAGTGAGACTAACATAAAATAATAGTAGTATTACAGCAACCTTATAATGAAAAATATACATACAGTTTAGTTTATCTCTAGAACCATTGAAGGTAGGAAAAAAACTGATGTGATTTTCTGAATCAGCGTAAAACTTGACTAAGAAACATAAAAAATTGCAATGAAACAGACCTTTCATGTGTTACCCAGAGTTATTGACTCAGTTGTTAAAAAAGGCAGCTACCATTCCACACAATACCATCTCACTTTCCAAACTGGGAGGACTGAAGACTCTTCTGAGTGCAATTATTAGATTTCTCTTACCAATTTATGATTCAGTACTCATACATGCACCGAACCTTCAAAATAAATACTACTGGATTTCTTCAGTGTAACAATTTACTTGCAGTTAACAAAAGTAGCATAAACATTAGTAATTACTCTCTCACCACAGTTATACTTGTCCAGTGCAAATTCTTAATCTGTATTCGTCATATTGGGATGAATATTCACCCCATTTATGGAACCAATTACAAAAAGGAAAGGTACAAAAGTAGAGGATAATATTTACTATAATAATTGTCTATATGCAACACTGCATTAGGAGAAATATACATGTTTTAATTTAAAGTTAGTTAGTGGGCGGTCTTAAATGTTTTGTTTACTGTACTTCAAATAATAATGTAACAGATTCTTGAGCTAACTTACTATCAGAAGATCATTTATCTCAAAATATGAAGGCAGCCTGTTAAGTTAAATGACTTTATTTGTATGTGGTAGTGCTGTCAGTAGTTGGATATAGTGTTTTTCTGTTGTTGCCAAAGTGTTTACTTAGCAAATGGTGCAAATAGCTAGAAAGCGAAATGTTAAAGTGAGGTTTGTGCTAATAGTGGACCTGACCACTAAATGATCATGTAAGCTCTGGCGTTTGTCTTGAAATCTGAAAAAAAAATTCAAATACATTTTATTATCACTTAATAAACATTTAATAGAAAGATTTCTTTAAGATATAGAAGTGAAAGTTATAAGTCAAACATCTTGAAATGTCAGGCATTTATCTCGTGCTGAGATATGGCCAACACTCTGGATGTTTTAATGTCTGCGTAGACGTTCCCTCTCTCTCTCTCTCTCTCTCTCACTCTCTCTCTCACTCTCTCTCTCTCTCTCTCTCTCTCTCACTCTCTCTCTCTCTCTCTCTCTCTCTCTCGCTCTCTCTCGCTCTCTCTTTCTCACTCTCTCTCTCTCTCTCACTCTCTCTTTCTCTCTCTCCCTCTCTCTCTCTCTCTCTCTCATTCTTTCTCTCTCTCTCTCACACTCTCTCTCTCTCTTTCTCTCTCTCTCGCTCTCTTTCATTCTCTCTCTCTCTCTCACTCTCTCTCTTTCTCTCTCTCTCTCTCTCTTGCTCACACACACAAAATTAATTAAGAATGACTTCTAATCAGTGTCATATGCATGTATAAATATCCACCGCCTTCATAAGAAAGCAGGCTGGGAGGGAGAGAGATTGAGAGAGAAACACTGAGAGAAAGGAGTGCTGTTTGACAATGAGATAGAAATTGAAAGGTCTATTAAACTGCTGACAACACATTCAATTTCTTGTTCAATACACTCTAAAATGATTCAATTAAAGTCAATTAAACAATACACTGTGAAAGTTACATTGTTAATTAGAGGTCAAATTGAGTGATGATTAGGTAGAAGACAAAATATTGTATTTTGTGTTCGCAATTAAGATGAAGTGGAAAATTAAATACTGTTACTGATTACAGCGATGGCACTGATCCCCTGTCTGCATTTGGTTTTCTTTCAGTTTTTATTATAAGGAGAAATTCATATCAGGGCTGTCATTTTGTCCCCTTTTAACATTTTTAAATATGCTTTAAGTGCCTTAATATTGTTCATTCTAAATATGAAGAAGAACACATGGACTGATGAGCACAAACAAGCAAATGTTTAAAAAAAACATTCAAGAAATTTCAAGAAACTTTCTTTTGAAATCTATTTATTAAGAATTTCTAAAAATAAATCACATCACTTTTCTATATAGTCACCTTCCTTTGCAATGTCAGATACAATGGCGGGGGGGGGGGGGGGGTTGTCAGGAAACAGGGGGAGTGTAGGGTGGGGTTGGGGAAAGAACAAAAGAAAGAAGTGAAGACCGACGTTTCAGCATCGACCACAAAAAAACAAGCAAATGAATTCACGACTGGTTTATAAAAAAGGTCGGGTTGCAGAAATGCCCTGATCCAGTGGTTCCCAGACCAGTCCTTGAGTGCACCCTGCCATGAACATTCGTGTTTACACATCCCTGCAACTCATGAACAGCTGGCTAATTAACTTATTAGCTGGATCACGTTCAGGGAAAACACTAAAAGGACAAGGTGTTTGCCAGGACCGGTTTGGGAACCACTGGCCTAGCTAATCTCCTGACTTGAATCTCACTGAAAATTTATGGAAGATTCTGAAATTCAGTCCAACAGATGGACCCTCATAACCTTGAGGGACTGAAGACAGTTTGCTAAGAGTAATGGGCCAAAATCTAACCACAATGCTGCCAAAAACTTGTTTCTTTCTAAAGTAGATGTCTTAAAGATATAACTGTAAGTGTCTTGGCATCAAACACATTGTGTGTGTAAATCTTAAGGGGGTATACACACTGGAATGTGTTTGAGTGTGTGTTTGAGTGTGTGTGTATGCACACTCGGACCCTTGTTTCCTTTGCAAGAATCATTTTGACATTAATTTAATCTGATCACCAATGTATTGCTGCACTGGTACGATGACCTTTATAGATTTAATGAAAGTAAGGAATGCACAAAAATGTCCGCTCATATTTATTTGACTTGATCCTTGTCCCACTGTGTGTTTGTGTCTATTAGATTTACAATCTTTGTGTCTGCTAGCCTGTGTTCTTGTTTGTGCGTTCACTGGTGCATAAAAAAAGATTCCAGCATTAACAAGAGCCATTAAAAAGCAAGTCTCTCTTTTATACTCCATCTTCTTTTTTCCTGAAATGGACCATCTTTTACCAAGTTCAGGAATAGAGCTATTTAAGCATATTAAATACATCATCATAGCAGTGATGTTTTTGTACAATGATCTACAAATGTTAGCAATGTACAAACATTTTCCCAGACCACCGTCCACCCCCTTCTGTCATCCTGCTGCATGTTGTCTGTAGCCCACTTGCTCAGTAAAAGGACTCTTTTATCTTTGGCTTTTATCTATCCCTCTGTTCTCTGCCGGAGTTTGTTTGCTGCTAAATCAAACCCTTAATTGACCCGTATCTGCCTCCTAAAAGCCTTATTAAGCCTGAGTGTTTGTGTTCTGTGTTCACTTGTATAACTCAACCATAACTGATACACACACACACACACACACACACACACACACACACACGCACACACAAATCTCTTCCTTTTACTTAACCACAGCATCTCCACAGTTGGAGTCAGTATCCTTAAATGCAGTTGTGTGTGTGTTTGTGTGTGTGTGTGTGTGTGTGTGTGTGTGTGTGTGTGTGTGTGTGTTTGTGTGTTCTTGACAATGCATAAGACTGGAGTAGGGTTCCCAGTATCAGTAACAAGACAACATTCAGGAAGCATATCCTTGGTGTGTGTGCAAGTGTGTGTGCGTGTGTGTGTGTGTGTGTGTGTGTGTCTGTGTGTAACTCTAATCTTTTAGTTAGAGGTAATTGAGAAATACCCTGCACAACAAATTTGACAAAAACTAGAGAAAATATTTAGTAAATATACTTTTTTTATTTTTTGAAATAAGCAAAGGAACTAAAACACAAGCAAAAATACTTAGATGCCCAGTCTACACGACCAGAAGACTGAAACTCAGCAACTCCTTTCAAGGTTTTTCCAATTTGTTTATTGCACAGTAAACATTGTTTACCACTGGCAGGGCAATTTGCTTGGTATAAGCATCTCCATTTTCATTTACTTCAATTAGTTTTTGTATATTGCAGGGAGTTTAAATACACTGTGGGGATCAGTGAAAATGCCTCTATTTTAGTGCTAAGTATACAGATCATTACAAAGTGTATTGTCAGAATATCAGACAGATTTTCAAAACTTTCATTTCATTCTGGGCAATTTCCATTGGTTCATTCATTCTAAACAACAGAGAGTCAAAACATTATTGCCACTCACATTCGTTGTTACCAATGCACATGACAAGGTCTGGGATCCACTATATGGTGGCAAACAGTTAGTTCTTACTGTTAATGTCTTGGATGCAGGAGAAATGGGCTGTAAAGACCTGAGCTGTAGTAACAAGTGCTAAACTGTTATGGCCCAATAACTGGGTTGAAAC
Organism: Brachypetersius gabonensis; assembly: GCA_037577145.1. Classification (NCBI taxonomy): domain Eukaryota; kingdom Metazoa; phylum Chordata; class Actinopteri; order Characiformes; family Alestidae; genus Brachypetersius; species Brachypetersius gabonensis. The sequence continues at coordinate 15,336,279 of JBBJLR010000042.1, read as the reverse complement.
ATCTTCATGGACCAACGTCGCCTTGCTTCTGGTCAGAAGTGGTGAGCAGCTACTGAGGGTGGTCCATTAACTGACGTGTTAGACATCCAAGGCTCATCAGTTTGTGAGGAGAATGAAAACCCTCCTGTCTGGTCCAATCCAACAGAAGATCGATCAGAATCAGAAAAATACTGATCCTGCGGGAAACTGCTTATCCTACAGACCCAAAGAGAACAATATAAAACATGGTGTAAGTTCAAATTAAAAAGCTTAGTATTAAAGACACCCAAGGCTTGTGAGGACAATGAAAACTATCCTGTCTGGTCCACTCCAACAGAAGATCTATCAGAATCAGAAAACTATTGGAAAATGCTTATACTATGACTGCACAGACACACAGAGACAAGAACTTTAAAATAAGTGAAATGAAATGAAAATGAAATGAAAATGAAATCTAAATAAACTCTCCAGAAATATTTAGAAAAGGTTTAGTACTAAATACACTATGCTATGTACAACAATTGCTGTGGTCAGTTAGAGACCTTGACTGAAGTGTCAGAACACAAAGTGCATCATACCCTGTTTGAAATGGGACAGAGTAGCCACAGACTGGTCAGAGTGTCCATGCTGACACCTGTCCATCATCAAAAGTGACTATAGTAGTTATGTGAGCATCAGAATTAGACCTTGAAGCAATGAAAGGTTACCTGGTCTGATGAGTCTCATTTTCTTTTATGTCACATGGGTGCTTTTACACTGTTTACCATAAGAATACACATTACCGGTCAAAAGTTTGGACACATCTTCTTATTCAATGATTTCCTTTGCTTTTATTAATATTTTATTAATATTGAAAACATCACAGATTGCTCTGATGGTAGCTTTGCACACTCTTGGCATTTCTTCAGTTAGATTCATGAGACCTGGAATGGTGTTTAAATAACAGGAGTGATTCATCAAGAGGTCATTAGTGGAATTTCTTGCCTTCTTGCCTTCTTTCAGGTTGATGGTGGTGGTCAGGTTGGTCCACAGTTAGTGATCCTCTTCCACTACGGTTCTACTGCACATTACCGCAAGAACCACTTATCTAAGTAAAAAAACAGTCCATTATTATCTTACTACAAATCATATTCTGGTTTGTTTAACTCTATTTTTGTTTACTGCATAATTCCATGTGCTCCATCATTTTGTTGGTTATCAATATTAATATACAGTAAAGAAAATAATTAAAAAACAAAGTAAAAACACTGAATGAGAAGGCATGTCCAAACTTTTGACTGGTGGTGTATGTCACCAGGATGCACAGTTGGAAGAAGGAAGCCGGAGGAGGGAGTGCGATGCTGTGGACAATGTTCTGCTGAGTCTGAGCATTCATAAGGACATCAGTTCGACACATGCCACCTACTGAAACATCATTGCAGACCAGGTATACCCCTTGGTGTTGTTGGCAATGATATTCCCTATGGCCTCTTTCAGCAGGACAGTTCTTAAAGGCTCTGCTGCTAATGTCTTGGTGCCAGATACCCCAGGGCACCCTCAGAGGTCTTTTTTGGAGTCTAGGCCTAAGTGGGTCAGAGCTGTTTTGACAGTGTGGAGGGCCAGCAGCATAGTAGACAGGGGTTATAATGTTTTGACTCATCAGTGTATATACTGTAGAGTAGGGATTTATTTCTTTAAAAGACTATCATTACAATCAATACACAAACAATATTTGATGATTTGCTTTGTAAGTGAGGTAGATTAACTATTTCAAACAAACTACATGAGAAAACCAGTATTTACAGTTTGTATCCAATACTGTACTTCAGCTAATGAAACCCTTTAGTGTATTAAATAAGATTCTACTGATGAAATGCAAGAAATCAGGAACCGAGAGGTAAGGAATCAAACCCATGGTCTTATAACTAATATTTCAATTGGCTTACAAAGGTAAGACAGCAGGAGTGGCAGGCTTAGATAGCTTTTAATGCTGACACTTCCCATCCACTGCATTTCTACAACATCCAGTGACATTGTTCTGAAAATCGACACTAGTATTATTACAGCTACATGCCAATAGTTAGACAGATGTCTGCAGTGTATTCAGGGTGACATGACCGATGCCAAGAGCACAGAGACGAACAACACAGTTTAATGGAATTTCTTACAGAAAGGGAATGGAATCATAAATCCAGGAGTCAGACGGGAAAACATGCTTTGAATAGGAAAGGTAGGTAGTACCAGCTCTGACCTGTAGAGGGCACTGAAGTGTTATACTAATAAATGGATCTCGGACAAGGTTGCAGTAATTCAAATACTGTGCTGAGAGAAGGAGAGGGTGAGAGAGTGAGAGAGAGTCAGGCAGTACAATAAATAAATAAATGGGAATGGCCCCAGTGCTCCCATTTGAACATCAAAATAATCAAAGAAAACAAGATTTTTTTAATGGAATGGATGCAATTACAATATTACTGCTCTCTTCAATTGGTCTATGAGCACAGATGAGCAAGTGAATCTTAACCCTCAGTGCAAGTATCTCTCTCTCTCTCTCCCTCTCTCTCTTTCTCTCTCTCTCTCTCTCTCTCTCTCTCATGACTCAGTGTGATTTCAGTTCTTTTTGGACTCATTCTTAGCTTGACAAAGAGCTAATTCCCACATATCCCACATGTAGATCAGCCAAAACATATTTTTAAACCTTTTGTTTCTTTACTGCTAGCAAACACTAGAAGTAAATACTAAATTCATATAAATAGATTGATGTTCTCTCAACTCTTCTCAAAACTGCATCCAGTTCTTCTTTACGGTGGCACAGACTTGTGGTTGTGGCTTAGGCCAAAATGAGGAAAGCACTACAGCTAGAGAAGCCTGCTTGTGGAACAGATTCCTCTATATTTATATCAGTCATTGCCCCTAAATCTCATTCAGGATCAGCATTCCCGTTCTTGAGGTGGTTTGTGAAAACAGACCCTGTTGTCTGAAAAAACGGCTGCCTGCATCTGGCTACACTGTGAAGTTTTATTCAGTTTTATCGCTCACAGTTAAGTAGTTTGGGAACGTATTTATGGAAAATATTGACTTCCAGTGTTTGACAGAAGCCTTGTAGCTGCAGTGCTGAACTCAGAAATATAATTTGGACCCCAGATATTTAAGCGTTGACTCTTGGAGGATCGGCTGTGTCTGGAATAAGTGGAAAATGTAATATTATTCTCCAAATCACTGTTTTAAAGTTTTAATGGCAGCGATGATATACATCAAGCACACTTTCTAATAAACCCTTCTAACAGCAATGTCCCTTACTTTCTCCCAAACAGTACCAATATCACCAGGGCGATGACATAATGATGGCTTCATGCTGACACTATGACAGGCTTGGGAAACTAGTTCTTGTTTGGACTTCTCAAACAAAACTCATATTTCTGAGGCCATCTTAGTAAAGTTAACTGAAAGTAAAGATAACTGTTTCCAAATGTTTAAGTGAGCGCACATCTGCTATGAGACTGACTTGGCGAGAGGCCGGAGGAGCAGAATGTGTGTGTGTGTGTGTGTGTGTGTGTGTGTGTGTGTGTGTGTGTGTGTGTGTGTGTGTGTGTGTGTGTGTG
>JBBJLR010000042.1:15253367-15279132 GCA_037577145.1 Brachypetersius gabonensis | reverse complement strand
AGTTTCACCTTTTGAATGGAATTTCTGAAATAAATCAACTTTGTCATGATATTCTAATTTTATGACCAGCACCTGTATATGCTTAGTATTCTACAGGCACGTTTCCTTAGGTATACAGGAACCTAAACTGTACTGTGATGGAGCACAGTATTCATCTTCCAGTGTATCTCAGTCCAGTAAAGGTGTTTCTGATGTGTCAGCAGTGCAAATTTCTCCCCACAGTTTAGGGCCGGTCGTCGTCTCAAAACCACGCCCATGGAGTCGAACTGCGGATTTTTTTTCTGTCTGCACTGCTTTTTTCTGTGCATTTTTTAGTAATGAGATGAAAACCGAACCGATTGTACACCTTCACATTTCTCATGACGTTAAAGATCATTTTTGTCAGCGTCATAGAAAACTCACAATTGATCTTCAGCCCAAAGAGTAGTGTTTCCAGTTTTTAGTTTGTATCTCCATTGCTGTTTTCGTGCACAGAGAGTAAATAAATGCCCCTTTCCATGTTATGATGACATTTTGACCAACCAAAAAGCAATAACAGTATGGGCATGAGCCGCTTAACTTGTAATGTGCCAATATTGTGTGCTGTGTTGTGCTTTGCTTGTAGATTACCTGGTTACCTACTGTGTAACCCTTTGTAATTACTATGATATCAATATCTGCGAAGATGTTTCTGTGTAAATTTAGACTAGAAGTCCTTTAATTTCTGTGGAGAGTAGTATTCATTAGATTAGACATAGTGTAGCCATCTGGTGGCTACATATGAAAATAGATTGATTGCATAGAGTGGTTGCAGCAGAGTGAAAGCAAAGCACATCAAAACTGCCTCCTGATGGAAAACTGCTGGTTCAAATTCTGAGGAAGACACTAAGCATGTACTTCAAAAAGTCAAACTGTTTTCAAGTGATGTTCACAAGTCCATGTGAGTCCAAGTACAGTCTTGAGTGTCTGGGATGCAATTCCAAGTCGAGTAACTGGGTTGGCGAGTCCAGTTTTCAGTGATGAGTTCTGAGAATTTTAGTTTAAACTCTTTATCAGCTGCAGAAATCACATTGAACAAAAATAAGATTCAACCTGTCAGACTTGACAAATAAGTCTCTCATGAGAAAAACCTTCAGTCTGAAGACAAAAATCGAAGCTCTACTTTGATAACTCTGTAGTTTGCACAGCACGTTTGCAAGCTTGCCAGTGCAATAATTAATTCAACAGATTATTATCATTTTAAAGGGATATGATCACCAGAACTTTGCATTCACTTAGTAGCATAACTACTGTCCAAACTTCAGGCTAGCACACTTTGGAATGAATGCACACAACCGAAACATTAACTAGGAAAGCCCCATTAGCCTTAGTTAACATCCTACTTAAAGGTGCCTTGAGCCTAAAGGTACATAAACGCCTACCTCATGTGGTCCAGATCATGTGGAGCCAGAGCAGGTGTGAGAGGTACCTCGGACCATGCTTGGGACAAAAGATCAGAACGAATGAGGTGATCTTAGTCCAGATCAAACTGAACCATGGTTTGGTTCATTTGCAGTGTGAAAATACTGTTTTGGATGGTTTAAGGTCTCAAATCAATTACAGGAAGCTGAAGCAGATCACTGAGGAAAAAGTAAAAATGAGCCAAATCATGGTTCAGATTTTCAGATGTGAAAATGCCCTGAATGATTAACTTGAGTCTCTTGTGTAAACTATTATGGACTAGTAGATGAGACAGTTGTCGATGTGGAGCCTGGCTGGTAAGGATCAATCAGATTGGCCTAGAAGTTGAAAAGGAATGGCAAAGTGAAGAAGTTGTATGCTGAGCTCAGGACATGCAACATAAAGACAAAGCTTGGACCAAACTGCAGGATTTAAAGTCAGCTGGAAATTTGGCCAATACAGAAAGCTAGAGCACCCCCAACTATAAATGGGATAAATGGGTTGTATAATGTCCTTTGTAAACCAGATATTAAGTCTAAGAATTTGCATTAAGAAACTCATCTCCTTTCCAGTGTGCAGGAAGCACAAACTCTAATCCAATCCTTGTGTGCACTTGTAGTTCCAGAGAAGTGGAATTCCAAATAGACTTTGTAAACCTGGCCCTCACTAGGGGCAACCAAATCGATTCCAATATTTTTTTTTTTACACAGACACCACATTCTGAGCAGCACATATTCCACGCTGTCATGAAAACATTGTGGGTGCCAGAAGCAATTATTTTTCTATATTAACAGAGGAGGCTCAGCACTATGCAAATTAGCAAAACTAGAACAAGGCATAATTGGATGGAGGCAGCAGAAGACCAGAGTTCAGCAGTGCTTGTTCGGGGTCTTCAAAGGTGGCGAGTTGCCAGTCAAACATAATCTTGTGGGATATTTTTATGACTTACAGAGGAACAACACAGGAAAATGTGATGCCCCATTTCCCATCTTGCCAGGAACCTAATTGTCTTATGAAGGAGAACATCAAAACACAATATAGGAAGTTGTTCCAAGCAACACTGAGGAAGGTTGTGGTCCTGGAAGGAAATAAGTGACCGCAGAGGAGAACTGATAAACAATATGACATTTAACCCAAAAAGGTCTACAGATAAAGAGCATGTTTGTTGGTAAGGACAAAACAGTCATATCTAACTTAATAAATATCACTAACTTAACAAATATTTACTCCTTGTTGTCACATTGCCTGAAAAGGAATCATTTTGGGGATCTACGAAGGATAACTTTGTTCTTGGATATCACTGTTTTGAGGATTAGAAGAAGGGATCACATAGCAGAAGATAATCTGGCCTATAGTCGCCAGTTTGCTTTAGAGCAAGTATAGTTTTCCCCATCTTTTCCTCTCCCTCCACTGAAACATGTTCTCTTTCCTCCATCTTGAACTACATTCTCACTTTCTCAGTCTTTTTCTAACCTTGTCTATAGAAAGTGTATGTCCATAGTCCTCATTACTGGAAGAACTCCTTCAGTCCATGCAGGCTGTAAGTGGAGACAGTTTTGATGGACATATGCCTACCATGCCATGCACATTTAGTCTGTAGGACCATAGAAGTCAAACCATTGTTTTATAACATTCTTATGTATAAATGTGCCAGATGGAACCCAAAAGGGTTTTTGAAGCAACACATTTGGTTTTCGAAAGGACCTTTGCATCCTGTTCACACTTCTGTAACATTGCAGTATTGTCTATTGGAAGTGAAGGGAAAGTGACCATTCTGTCATATGTGAACACATAACAGCACGAAATTCTACTTTGTATTTAACCCATTCACCAAGTGAAGCAGCAGGCAGCCAGGAACACAGCACCTGGGGACAGTACCTTGGTCAAGGGTACCTCAGCAGTCTTGGTAATCGAACCCATGACTATCTGATTGCGGGGCGAACACCCTAACCACTAGACCTCCTTTGCTTGCATTGTAGCCTCATCCCATTCTCACAATACTGTTACATTGCTGTATTGCTTATTTACTCTCTTTCTTTGTTCAGTGCTGCCAAATGCCTCCTGTGCAATAATCATACTTATGGTACAATAGTAGTATATTGTTGTGGTGCCTATTTATTGCATTGTTTGTATTATTTCTGTTGTAACTGTTGCTATATGTTGCACCATGGTCCTTGGAGAAGCATCTCATCACACTATGAACATGTACACAGCTGCTGCTGACAAAAATGTAAGCTTGAACCTTGAAATGAATGGTTCTTTAAAGATCTATTTGTGTAACTGAACCTTTTATATGCCTTAGAAGGTTCTTTCTTAACCATACGGCCAATCCAAGAGCCACTGAGAAACGTTTTGAATGTAGATCTGGTTGCTTTAATTAATCAGTGCAGAGTGAAAATGAGGGCTGAAGTCATTCATACAGCCATTTACACATGTTTGTTTTGTGTTGAGAAGTTCTGGATGTCTGGATTCGCTTTGCCTTCTGTGTAGATGAGAGTGTTTTTGGTTCTTTGGGTCTATATATAGGGTCTCTCTAGGCCAGGAAACCAGTGCATTATATTATTTTATATGAACATTCAATCTCTCCAAACACTGAAAGCTATAAATATAGCACTAAAAGCTAAAAACACAGATGTGCGGCACCATTTTAGAAGATGGCATTAGTGGTGCAGAAATAAAAGCATACTTAAGCCCCTATATATCAAATACTTTAGCGGTGTAATTGCCTCTCCACTGCCATCCTTTGGCTCAAGCTCATTTAGCACTGTTTTTAATTGGCTGTTGAGTGTGCGTGTGTGTGTGTGTCTGTGTGTGTGTGGTGGTGAGAGCTTGGGCTAGCAGGGTGTAATTAGGATAATAAGCGTTCCGTGCTGTGTATAAGGAGTGTGCAGGGCAGGTGAAACAGCAAGATATGGCACGGGACAGACTTAAGACTAAGGACAGGTGGAAGACTGAGATAGGCCGGAGAACCTCTCCTGTCTGTGAGCAGCTGTGTTTGTTTTGTGTGTGGGGAACAAAAGAGGCTGTCAAATTTCTTGTGATTGATGCTCTTGCACTAGAATAGTTAGCAGCATATTTACATGGACCCCCTGTTTGGTATCAGTGTTACGCTCTCCAGTGTCTCTCGTCGTCGTTGTTTTTCCCCCCACTTTCTCTAAGTGTAGTTGTGTTCCAAGTGTGAAATTCAATCATGTCTACTATCGCTGGCTTATATAAAGATGTACGGCGTGATAGTTATTGTGTGCTGTAATGAAATCTTTCCTGTTCTAGCCTCTTACCGCTATGAATGTGTGAATAAACTGCAGATGGAGCGAGCGAGAGAGGGCTTGATTAATCCAAATGCTTGTTTTTCATTTACACGGGCTGGGCCAAACGGGGCTGAGGAGAAGTGAGAGACGAAATGTGTTGTTATGTTTGGTCAGTATAATGAACTGGTAGCTCGGGGTGGTGTGTGTGTTGATTTGAGAAGCAATGGAGTGCCTGCTCTATTCAAACACTGAATGATGGGGTTGCCAGGTTCATTTCTCCCAGTTCAGAAAACAACCTTTCCTCTCGTCTTCGTTGTCCTCCTCCTCCTCCTCAGCCCCTCCTTCTCCCTTGTTCAGCCCCCATCCCCCCACTCCATCCTTCTCTCCTTTCATGAACCATTTCCATTCTAAGCACAGACTGCATTTTTATGGACTGACAAATGGAAGAAGAAGTGCCTTTCTTTTTTTTTTTGGTTTTGTTTTCATCACCCTTTCCATTTCACAGAGCGAAAAGGGGTGCAGGGAAATGGGACGGCCTGGCTATGTATGCTTAATTAAGAGTCACCCGAAAGGGCAGATCAGATACAATAGCGATTTGAATAGAAATACTAATGAATATGTAGTAATTAGCAATCTGATTGTCGAAAACAGCAATGCACAATGCGACCGTGTCTGTGTTAGGTAGACTGATGGCTCTCAACACAGATCCTTTTAACCCTGCTTTAAATGCAGCTGCCATGGCTTTAGGCAATGCAGGAGCATTTAAGGTGTTACGATGTTTGCCAGCCCACCAAGGCAATATGATTCACACAATACCGAGCACATAAAAGCGAAATAGATCTTTCGCTTTGTCTTCCCCTCCCCCCTTTTCTCTCTATAATGCTGGCCTTGACCAGCCTTAACTGCTAATATTAGATAGAGACTTTGTGAATTTATGGCTCCAGTATATGTAAGGTTGCCTCTTGGCTAGAGATAATCTCTACATTCATTCCTTGGTCTACCATGAGATACAAGATTTAACCCTTTCATCACTCTTAGCGCATGCTTTTACTATTGTTAGTGAGTGTTGTGCCCTCTCAGTGCATTCCTGTTCTAATTAGTCTGAATCTGGGACAAATATTCACACAGCCTACTAATCAAGGCAACTAATTATACAACTTAAGGTGAAAAAATATTCATTCAACCTAACATGAAATTGTGGCTTGGTTTCTGTGTCAAAGCAGCTACATTAATACCACGAATTAATGAATGCTCAGACTAGATAGACACATATGCATACATATGATACATATAGTTTCTTGGACAAATTCACTACAATTTCAAATAAACACTCAAGCGTTAAGTAGGTTTAGTGGGTAAAGTAGTTATATTTTTATTAAAATTTAATTCTGAGAATGTTTGGTGAGTTCATTTGAGTTGATGCATCAAGTCTTCCACTGACTTGACTCCACATGTTTGTTCATGAGTGCACTCACCGAACAGGAATGACATTAAAATCACCTGCCTAATGTTGTGTAGGTCCCCAAAACAGCTCTGACCTAGTAAGACATGGACTCCACATGACTTCTCAAAGTGTGCTGTGGTACAAAGATGTTAGCAGCAGATTCTTTAAGTCCTGTGGGTTGTAAAATGGGTTCTTCATGGCTTGTCCAGCTCATTCTACAGATGCTTGTTTCGATTAAGATCTGGGGAATTTGGAGGCCTAGTCAACACTTTGAACTCTTTGTCAAGTTCCTCAATATATGTTCCCGAACAGTTCTTGCAGTGTGGAAAGATACATTATCCTGCTGAAAGCGACCACTGCCATTAGGGAATACTGTTGCCATGAAGGCTGAACTGGGTCTGCAACAATGTTTAGGTGGTAAATGTCAAAGTAACATTTACATGAATGCCAGGACCCAGTGCTTCCCAGCAGATCATTGTCCAGAGCTTCACATTATCTCTGCCAGGTCTTCCCACAGTGCCTCCTGGTCTTCCAAGCAGTGTAGTACATGCACCTGGTTGTGCAGATGTTGTGAAAAAAATTGCAATTCACCAGACCAGGCCTTCATCTTCCATTGATCAGTAGTCCAGTTCTGATGTTCATGTACCTATTAAAAACTATTTTGGTGGTGGACAGGGGTCAGCATGGGCACTCAGTCTGTTCTGCTTCTATGCAGCCAAACACAGCAAGCTGTGATGCATTGTGTTCTATTCAATCATAACCATAATTAACCTTTTTAGTAGTTTGTGCTACAGTAGCTCTTCTGTGGGATTTGACCACATAGGCTGGCCTTCCATGCCCTTCATGCATTAGTGAGCCTCGGGCACCTACAAGATCTGCCATTTTGGAGATGATTTAGCGAGTCGTCTAGCCATCACAATTTTGCCCTTGTCAAAGTCTCTCTGTTTGATTGTGTTTACCCATTTCTTACCCATTTGCTTTTAATACATCAGTTTTAAGAACTGGCCATTTACTTGCTGCCTATAATATCCGCACCATTCAGAGTTTTGTGTCGTGACTGATGGTGAAAATATGGTATACCATCACATATATATAACTTGCACCATCACAATGTTTTTGCCAGAAAGTATTTATGAACTATGTGTTTATTCAAGACTTGTGACGTCTGTGGATGGCTGCCGTTAAAGGCAGCCTTCTATTTAAGTCACTTTATGTCCAGGGGTTAGTTTATTTAAGAGTGGCTGCCAGTAAAGGCAGTCTTTTGTGTTTGCCACGTGTCTGGGGGTTTGTATGTGATCAGCAGGTTGGCTCTGAGCTAGTGAGAGCTCAGAGGCACCTGGTGATTACACACAGGTGCTCCACATTAGAGGACTCCGGGATTAGAGCTCAGGCAGGAGCAGCGTGAGTGCATGAGTGTCCTCAGCTGTGCTCATTAGGAACTGTGAGTGTGTGTGGTGCTCTGTGATTGGTGGAGAGACTGGTTAAAGCTTGGTCAAACCAGAGTCACAGTGCGTGGTCACCAACTAACTACCATCAACCGTTGTGAGTCTGAGGGTATGAGTGAGGGGATAGGAGAGCAAGAGGAACTGTTCTCTAACAGTGAGAGGTTCTGTAAAGATAGGCCCTACGGGTACAAGGCAGTCGAGAGCCAGTGGCTAACCACAGTGGAGATAAGTGGGCTAGGAAGAGCCCGCTCTGAGCGTTCCAGGATTGAGGCTGGCTTCGAGGGGGTCTCATCCCACTGACGTTCTTCCGGCTCCTCTGCAGGGCACGAACTGGGTCTGGGTTTGCTCTTGAAAATCTTAAATAGAAAATCATATTTTGCTCCATTATTTAAATATCTCTGGAAAGAAGACATCCTAAAGTGACAATAAATTTTATGGTGCCATCTCAGGCTATTTATTTTATTTATTGTATGATATTTTATGATATTTCATCATAGAAAAGTAACATGACTGACAGTAACAGGGCTGATGATTTTAAGCTAATTTGCCTCTTGCCTCTGCTCAAGGTCACAAGAGCAGATGTCATACAGTTTGAAATGATAGATATGGTAACAGGAATGACGTGGTATGATGTCCACACCCCCAACAGTCCCACAAATTAACAACATTCTACATTATAGAAGAGAGAAACTTTCAATGTTAGAATTTTTGTGTCAGTAACAGGGTTGACTTGAAATCAAAGGACAATGATTAAATAATTGAAATTTTATTAAGATGATGTGTTCATGCTAAATATCTTGCTTAACAATGAGATTACTTTTAGAACAATATACAAATGTAAACATTTTCCAACCATTTTCTATTAAGTTGACCTGCTGAAAAATTACTTTCATAGTGAGGGACAGGTCAAAATCCCTGCCTTTAACTATGGACAATAATATTTCATTTTGATGTAGTATTCATGAAAGACATACTAATGTTATGTTTTCAAATTATGCATGTATCTGATATTATAGTGATTTTATGACAGATTATTTCTCTGAGACACAAAATGTAACGATTCTAGTGACCCATATGTATATCACTAAATTAATAACTTTGGATGCTGATACATGGAGAGAGATCATCAGGAGCTGCTGTGGGGCCTATAAATAGGGACGTTCCCAACATTATTGACTGCAGATGTTTCAGAGCATGCACCAGCTACAAACTGGACACCAATTTGACAATATGTCAATTGTAATGATCATCCAGAATTTCATCACTAATCAGATAATAATTCAGCAAATAATATAGTAGCATTGATATACTGTGCATCCCTAATTGAAAAGATACAACCTGTTCTAAGAATGATAATTGTACAAAGTCTGATCACAAGCCCACAGAAATCTTGGCCTTGATGTGTCAAAATATGCCAGTAAGTACTGCAAGCGGTGGTTTAATGATAGTCAGTTAGCCACTAAATCAGTGTATTGACAGTGAGTTGTCGTATTAAACATAAATAGACGAAAGTGTAAGGTGTGTGCGTCTAGTATCTCAGTCAAGTCATGTAGGATGAGACTGTCAGAGATGCTGGAGTGTGTTCAGAATACACTAGAGATGCCTTCTTGGTTTTTGATGGCTATTGTCCTGGGACAATATTTAAAACAAATGCTGGATCTGATGTTGGAGGAAGAAAGGTAATTCATCTGAACCAATTCTGTAACAAATCAAGCTTGAAATGCGAGAATAGCTAGATGTTATGATGTTAGCTGTGCGTTTTGTCCTATGGGGTTGTGGTGTTTAAATAAAAACTGCTCATTCAGTGACTGTGGAATGATAGAAGTTAACTGTAGAGATAAATTGTTAAACATCTTTTTGTAAATCAGTATCCAGATTGATTAGTTTCAGTCCTCAGCATGCCATCATTTAGTCAAACACAAAAATATCCGAAACAAACAAAATCCAAGAAGATGTGGAGAATTATTTAATTATTTAATCCATTCAGGAGAAGAAAAAAACAAGTGAATTTATGTGAACTGATTACTGCCATTTTAGTGCAACATGAAATAATCACAACTTATTTCACTTCAGATGTAATCAGTCATGACAGAGAAACCAAGCACTTCATCAAACCAACCTTTCTTTTTTTTTACACTACACTCACAATATCTTCCCCCCTCTCTCCCTTTACATCTCTCTCCCTGTCCCATACACACAGCCACACTCACACCCACACTCCTACCCACCCACACACATCCACACACCCACACCCACACCCACACTCACACACACACACACTACCCATACCAACAGTTGGTACTCTACCTCTGCCCTGTCTGAAACATGCTTGTCTATGGAGGACAGACCAGTTTCCCTCCTTTCTTTCTGGCCCAAACCAAACACCAGCAACACCAACAGAGAGGGATTTTCCATTACAAATAAAATAAAACAAAAATATCTCCCTAACCCTGATCTCATAACCGTTCTCCATCTTTCCCTGACTCCACCAGGCCCCTGAGCGAGGGAAGCTAACACGCAGCAGAAGCGATTTCCTCGTCAGCGGAATGTAAACACAGGCTAACTAGCTACTTAGCGTCCGCACAGCTGCAGCAGCAAAGAACAGGCTCGACATGAGCTTACATGTCAAAGCAAGAGAAACAGTCCAAGGTGCTCATTTCGTTACACATAATGTGTAATTGCCGCTCTGTGCGGAGAAAAGCTATAAAAGAGTTTTTTTCCCCCTCCTTTTCATCCGTGCTCAGTGCTGGCTCAGTGGGTACGAAGCCTGTCCACTCGCTCTTGTTGCTAAGCACAGCCAAAGCAAACAGAGGCAGCGAGTTAGCAGACACACAGGCCTTTCCCTGTTTACTCACTGGCCTATTTCTGCATCCTCACACCACATCCATGGCCAAACACAGTCGATTAGCCTAGCCGCCAGGAAGGCAAATTTGATCATATTACGTAACAAGTGTTCTTGTTTTCGAACAGGAGATCTCAGACAAACTTTTCGCCTTGTGTCCTTTGGGAGGAACCTGAGAGGAAGGTTAGAAGGAGGGTAAAAAAGAATGGAATATGAGTAAACAGTATTTGTAATGTCTTACAATGTACTTTTCTTTCTTCTAAATGGATTTTCAAATGCTGTGACTGTGAACGAGTTGAATAGATTTAACTAGCCTGCTTAGAACATCATCTTTATATTCTGAGGTTTTAGAAAATGTCAGGTATATCACAATGCTACATTATTCCACCAGAAAACAAACTGGAGTTTATATAGACAGTATTAAGGCTAAAGCTGGAGGCCTAGTGGTTAGAGAGTTTCGTCTGGAATCAGAAGGTTGTGAGTTTGAAGCTAGCAGGGCTGCTAATATGCTATGGTACCAAATCTGTTACAGTCCAAGTTGGTTGTTAAAGTCTCCTCCAATAAACAAAACTTTGCATGCTTCTATTGGTACATTATGTCTTATTCTAATTTCCAGTATTTAAGATGAAATAGTTAATATCTACTGTCCCACGTTAGAGTGATACTGGTAATGTTGGGAAGCCAAAAAAACTAACAACAAAAAATAATAAACTACAGCCCTGACACCACCATAACTGCATTACTGCCAGTGTTTTAGCTCAGTGTTTTCTGAAGTCCCACCAAAGCCATCAGTATGGATACCATTTTGTCCTTCGTTTCCATTTGCTTTCTTGTTCCCCCAAACAATAACATGGATATAGACTTTTTGTTGCTGAAGCTTACATAATTAACAAGAGTAAAGATGTTGTGTCTGTGGCTCTCTTTCTCATCTTCCTGCTGTTTCTTCTTTTTCCCTCATTCTGTACGGAATAGTTTTGCAGCATAATTAATTATGATGTTGTGAGATGAACAATGGCTGTGACACGGTGTTGTGCGCAATAATGCAAGAGATTTATTTTCCCTGTCTGCATCAAGGCTTTCTGTGCTGTTCCTGCAAAATGAATACCCCCCCCCTTTTTTTTTTTTGCACATTCAAATTATGGATGAAAATGGGGAGGAAATCGCAGCAGAGGCACAGGGAGAGAATCAATGTTGCTCTTGTAGGGAGATTGTAAATGTGAAACGGCAGGAATGAATCACTCTAATGGCACAGCTGACATCTCGACTCAATATTACGTTTTCCAAAGTCATATGAAAGATTGATTATGTAACTCCCCTTTTTTTTTTTATTTACTTGCTGGAAAAGGATCATTTTGCTCTAAAGCCACTGGGAATCAAAAGAAACTAGGAAAAGAAAGAAAGCAGAGTGATGAAGAAGAGAGGAACGTTTCGATTTCTCCCAAAACAAAAAGGACACTGCTTGTTATGTATAGAGCATGCAAACACTCATCTCAGCATACTCCAAACAGGGGCTCTAGAGTACACACACACTCGTAAAATGCATGTATATGTGCTGTGACAGTGTTTAGACCAAGAGACTACACTCTACGGGAAATCATAACAGCCATGGCTATGATTCTTCAACTCGTCCTTGTTGATGAACCATATGTTGTATGAGGCAGAACCAATTTTGGGTCTTCTGCTTCTTAATTTTCGCATGGCCAGCCAATTATAGATGGAATGTCCAGTTAGGAACAGAAGTGTCCTTCATTACAAGTTAAAGAGAGTGTGCTAAGCCTTTACATTTTTAATTATCCCTGTTCTGGAGTTTGCTGGGTTTAGCTCCAACCTGCATCTAACATGCTGCTGCCTCAGCTGACCCCACGCCACCAGGGACTTCTAAAGAAATTCATTAGCCTGAGCAGGTGTTGCGTGAACTAGACTTCTCAAAGAAGTAGATCTCAAAGACCAGGGTTGGTGCACACTGTTCTGAAGCATAAAACTGAAAATATATCAAACAAAACAAGAGGATGCAGGTTCAAAGAAGAAAGACCAGATTCAGAGGTCATGAGTGTAGCCTTAAAGTCACTTTTCGAAAAATGCCTACTTATTATAGTTAACTCTGATTTCAGTAAATATAAAACAGGCAAACTGTTTGTTCTCCTACATGCTCGCCATTTGCTGCTCTTTCTCTATAAAGCAGTTATTATTACATGTTTTTTTAAACTCACAATAACTTCAGGAACTGTCAGGGACTTCTGAAAAAGTTAATTAGCCAGAACAGATGTTCTAGATTGGGCCAGGAACTTCTCAAGGAAGTAACTGTCTAGAACCAGAACTGGTGACCACTGTTCTGAAGCAAAAAGCTGAAAGTAGCCTATCAAGAACAAAAAAATAAATGATTAAATCTCTGAATAAAGGCCTCAGTTGTCCAAAAAATGGCTTCATAATCACTCTTTGAAAGAGCCTAGTTATTATAGTCAATCCATGCCCAAAATCTAACCAGTATAAGCTGTTAAAACCCCAATAATAAATAAACAGAAAATAAAGAATACATTTGTTTCTTCCATGTCTGTTATGACCTTCAAATGTCTGCATTCAGAGTTGACATCAGATAAGAAGGAGCACAGTGTTACTTTAACAAACTGAGGTATTACTCTGCTTCTTAGAGAAAACAGTGAATAAGAGAAACCGAAAAGGAAAAGTGGTGAGTTGAGTCCCATAAACTGTTTTATACTTTTCACAAAAAAAACCCAAAGACAGAAACTAATCAACTGCTTTAGTTGTAACAGTAAAAGCCCATTTGTGGATTTTATGGGATAGGCCATATGTTCCATCAAAACTGCAACCTCCATGCAGAATTAACACCTGCAGCACTGAATTAACACCTACACAGTTCATTTAAATCCAGCTGGACCCAAAGGAACGCATTAAACACTGTGGATTTTACTATGCAAAGAGTTTCTCTCGACGCAATACAAACAGATGTACTCAGATGTAAAGTCTGTTCCCTGTTCTGGTGGCACATCAGGAGATTGTAATACTGGCTTAACTGCATGGAACTGGATAATAATCTAGATGGTTCTGGATTCTACTGGCCTACAAACAGATGATAACTTTGAATCTGTGGAAAGGACAAATCTTAAAATCATGTTTGGTTAGTAAGAATAGCATTTTTTGCATAATTGATGACAAAGTCTTAAGGTTGTAAAACCCCTGCTCGGTGGCCACTAGAGGCCGCCCTAGGCTGTGGACTCTTATTTTGAAATTGTGTATGTAAACCGGTCAGGTGAGTGTTCACAGCCGGCCGGTGTTTAAGTTAAAGTGAATATTAGTTCTTACTGGTTCCTGAGTTACTCCTGTGTGTATTTAGGTCGCTCCACCATCTTCTGTCCTGAGTTTGCATGTGTCTAGTCTCCTGTGTTTTGGTTTATGTTTATGGGGGTAGAAGGCAGACTGACAGCCATTCTGGACTTTTCCTGAACACATAGATTGCTAGTGTACACACACACACACACACACACACACACACACACACGCACACACACACACACACACACACACATACAAGGAAAGAGAAATACTTCAAGCTTTTCATCTTTACCTGACAGAGTTTGCACTGCACCTTATTTTCATTTGTTTATTTTTCCACATCCAACTGTTTCATAGCCATTGTAAAGTCTTTGGCCTTGCATGTTTCATCTGTTTGTAATCTCACAAGTACCACACACATTTAACAGGCAATCCCTGGTAGTAGCGCCCTGTTGTATAATGGCAGTTGACAAACAGCTTTCAGGTGCACTAGTCACCCTCTGGCAGTAATAACAGATTAGTGGTGGTAGCAATGCTGATAAAAAACAAAATAGTCACATAATGGTCAGATAAACTATACATTTTTATAACTTAATGTCTGTTTGATATCACTCATGACCTGTCACAAGTTTTATGCACAAACCCCCCAAAAAATACTATACAAATGTAAGTTATGAGCCCTTTAACATCACAGGAAAGAAGGAGAGAGCATCTGTGTGTGCATCTGAGAGTCCATGGCAATGCTAACAGGGCAATAATTCCATTGATTATGATGATAATTGGTTGGTGGAGAGAAACAGTGTCTAATCTAAACAGAACTCTGGTGTAATTTCATGCGTTGGGGGAGATCAAAGGGACGGCTTGGGACCACAATCGTCTACGCCCAGTGGACTCCAGCAGCTGCCAGCTAATCACATTTCAGCAGTTGTCAGCCGAGGGGGTACGACTGAGAGCCAGGTCATTATCAGATCGCCATTCTGATATGTTATTTATTGCTGTCAGACAGCGTTTAATGTTTAATGTTTAATTCAGCAGTGGAAAATGGGCAGCTCGAAACCCTCACCACCAACAGGGACAAAAGAGGCTCCTGGACCAACGCCAGGAGTGAGGAGAAAGAGGGAGGGAGAGACAGAGGGCGAATGAAAGGAGGTGGAGAACAAGAGACAGACACATTGTATATCAATAGAAATGTGGTGAGAGAAAGAGGTGGGTGGGGTGAAAGAGTATTGATCTTGGTAATAGTATCAATTTGCATCTTTTAGTAGAAATACCTATCTTTCCTCATCTTTCTCTCTTTAACTTAAAGACTTCAATTTTCTGACTGCCAAAACCAGCAGGGAAGGAAGAGTGCGTACTGAGATCTACTATACACTGCACACTCGGAGAACTGGTTAAATGGGGGTGATTTCCTCATAGGGATATCTTAGGAATGAATATGCAAAGGGGGTTCTAGCTTTACAGTATGTTTTATATCCATACATAGAGCATATTGAGCAGTCACAGTTCCAAATAAATTTTTCAATTGAATTAGATTTGCCATGGACTCTTTCCTACTCTTCATTGCTATTAAAGGACTCATAGCTTACTGTTTGTTTGGGTTTGTGCAAAAAACTAGGGACAGGTCATGTTTTTCTTTCTGTGGGCGTTTGTTATTACATTTAAGAATGCAAACCATTTAGGTCAAAATTATGCAGGCTAATTCTTTAAGATACTGCATACTCAGAGTCTCAAACAGAAGACCAAATATCCCGAAGAACCAATATTCATGTAACTATAATAACAATATTAATATCAAAATTGCAGTATGCAGCAAGATAATCACAATACTAGTATTGTGTTAAAATCGTACATCCTTAGAGTCAGCTCAGCCAATCAGACTTGCTCATTGTTTTCCAAAGGCCTCCAGTTTAATTCCAACAAGGGACCAATCAGCTACCTTTAACCCAGTTCTTCTACACATGCACATTTCCCAATTAGCCGTTCCCTCTGGCTTTCTGTGGACTGCCAAGGAAGAGAAAGAAAGTTCTGCCCAAGAGCGTCATGTTCCTGAAATAAGTAGCTGATGTAAAAAGGGTCAGTTGCTAATCTTTTTCCCTGAGTAAAGCTCTCATTCATTATGTAACAAGGTCCATCTGTATTCAGGTCATGGACCCCGAGTATAGAAGTGCACAGAGCAAGATCCACTTCTCAATACGGCTGTTTAGTCTTACTTCTTCATCCCTCTCTCCCTTTCTCTCCCTTCCTCTCTCTCTTTCTCTCTCCTTCTTTCTGAAGAACTTCTGCGACTGTTTTCCCCTTCATGTCTGTTACACAAAGAAACCAAGCTGAGGAAATCATCGACATGTTCCCGTATTAAATATTGAAGTCTCCTTTTGTTCCTCAGTCTCTTCACATATTTGCTTTGATAATGAAACAGATCCTTTAGCAGGGATGTGGGTTGGTGACCTTACTCTTCTGTTGAAAGGAATTTCAATTTGAAATCCAATCTGGGCTGTAATGGCAGTCGAATGAGGCTTCGTAATGTGTGTTTGTGTTCAAAGTGCTTTAGCAGACCTCCTGGAGCTCTGCTTTCTGAGAGAGAGAGAGAGAGAGAGAGAGAGAGAGAGGGAGAGAGAGAGAGGGAGAGAGAGAGAGACAGAGTGAGAGAGTGAGTTTTTACACTCTTAATTGCCATCATAGCTCTGAAATATGTCAGCCTGGTCAAGCTGTCATCCTCTCAACGGCACATTATTGTTCAATAGCTTTAAAAAAAAAAAGATTTTAAATTTACATTCGAAACCTGAACTTACTTGCATGCACTAACAGAGATGGATTATCACAAATTCAGTGCTTTAGAGCTTTACTTTTTTAGACCCTATTGCTGGGACCCTCTTCCTTCAACTCTGTTTACACCCGATCATTTTATGCGAGGATTGTATCCTGGTAAGATTTTAGTCATATGCATTTAGTCAAATGCATTCAGTGATAAAAGCTGCTTATCAGTCATTTAATCTCCACTGACTTGGTAACACGTTTTTGCTTATTTGTGCATGTTGCATGAATGCAACCTCTTGATAGGTGCCATTGTTACAAGATAATCAATGTTATTCTCTTCACATGTCAGTGATTTTAATGTTGTGACTGATTAGTGTTTGTAGCCATGCTGTGAAAACGTTCCAGTGGCGCTAGCTGTGTAGCCTAAAGAATAAGAGCCATTTAGCATAATCATCTAGCATCACTTCATTTTCTATAAGGCTGTTAGTGTCATTTTTGCCCTTTAGAGGTTGTAGTTATCATTATCACTTCATATGCATTGTTTCTCATGTGTAGCTCTGCTCGCATTCAGTTCTTTTTAATTATGATGAGACGCTACAACTTTACTATGCTTTTGTCATGTTTACACCCAGTTTCTTCTATATGTATAGCATCTGGATTGTATCTTGTTAAGAATTTATTCATATGCATTTGTACTTGGTCGTCAAAGACTGAAATCCAATTACTGTGTGAGGAGTAATATGCAAATCAGCTCATATCCAGCAACAAATCACCTTTGCTGCTCCTCGTTTTTCTGTTCTATTCAGAAAGGAAACAGTTTGCACTACACAGTTAGTTTGTGCATGAAGTGGTTGTTAGGAATAATTATTCTCCTCTGTCATCGTTATCATGAACCACATGCATTAAAACACAGTGTGCCGCAGCGAGAGGGTGACAGATAATAAGGCGAGGTAAGGTTTAAGCAAACTGATGTTTTATTCCAGCTAACTGGCTCATCCAAGACTGGCTATGGACTTAAAACTAAACTCAAAAGAGTGCAACTGGCATCAGGAGTTAATGTGGCTCAGACCAAGTCATTCTCAATGAACTTGTTTTAAAAGCATGCTATGTGAGGCTTGGCCTTATTTAGATATAGGAGAAAGAGGGAGGGTGAGACAGAGGGCGAATGAAAGGAGGTGGAGAACAAGAGACAGACACATTGTATATCAATAGAAATGTGGTGAGAGAAAGAGGTGGGTGGGGTCAAAGAGAATTGATCTTGATAATAGTATCAATTTGCATCTTTTAATAGAAATACCTATCCTTCTCTCTTTAACTTAAAGACTTTAATTTTCTGACCACCAAAACCAGCAGGGAAGGAAGAGTGCTTACTGAGATCTACCATACACTGCACATTCAGAGAACTGGTTAAACGGGGGGGATCTTTTCATAACGATATCTTAGAAATGAATATGCGAAGGGGGTTCTAGCTTTACAACATATTTTATATCCATGAACATACATTTCTCGTTAAAAGCATGCTGTGTGAGGCTTAACCTCATTTAGATATAATCCTTATATTTAGACCCTTTTACATCTGATTCCTTCATGGATTCTAAGTCTGGGATCTCAACGAACGACTGGTGTGGCTGCAGGTTTTTGTTCCAACCAATCAGAAACACACCTGATTCTGCTTGAATGAAATGAAAATCTGCAGCCACACTGGTGCACTAGGCAGCTGGTGGTCTGATGGTTAGGGATCTGCCCCTGCAGATTGTGGGTTTGAATCCCAGGACTGCTAGTGGCACTATTGAGGTACCCTTGAGTAAGGTACCATGAGTAAAGCGCTGTGTTCCTGGCTGCTCGCTGCTTCACTATTTAATAGGTTAAATACAAAGAAAGAATTTCACCCTGTTCACACTGTGCGCTGTTACATGTTCACCTATAACTAATGGACACTTTAACACCTTTGTGGATAAGATTTGACAGACTGATTTTTTTTTTTCTTGGACACACTGTATTTCACACATCTGTAATACACTCACAGTGTTCCATTATCTTTGTTGTTTTTTTTAATAACTGATTGTATCTTACAGAGATAAGCTTTGAGTTTCTAACTCTCCCTGTTCTAAAGCTCTACGCAGCACTTCAGGAGAACTTAACAAACAAGCGGAAACTAAGTGTTATTAAATGAGGATATTCACCCACTCTTTCGGGCGGCTGGTGGCCTGGTGGTTAAGGCATTCGTCCTGCGACCAAGAAGTTGTGGGTTTTATTCCTAAGACCATTAAGCACCTCTGAGGTACTCTTGAGCAAGGTACCGTCCCCGCACTCTGCTCCCCGGGCGCTGTGTTCCCACTGCTTCACTTGGTGAATGGGTTAAAGACAGAGAAAGAATTTCACACTGTGTGCTGTGGTGTGTTCACGTATGACAGAATGGTCACTTTCACTTCACTTAAAACCCGGATTGTGGCCAACACTCCGAAACAGAGAGCATAAGAGAGAGCTCACATGTGCTTGAGAGAAAAGTGTGAGTGAGCCTCTCACTCACAGCTCGAAAGATAAGCTCAGAGATAAGTTTATGTGGGTTTTGTAGTGTTTTTCATGCTGATTTCAAATTTTTGTTTAGTTGTTCCCCACACATAGAGTTTTTGTGATAAAGCTAGTTATATATTCCATGATAGTTGGTATAATGATCATATAATAATCATATGCTGAATGTTTTTGAAGAAACAGTGGTAGCTGACTGACACTGATCATTATATCTATGCCACAGTGAGGCCTGTCTGACTTCACACTGAAAATATTGAAACAGTTACTTGATTGGTGCCTGCGGTTTAATAAAAAATGCGTGCAAGTCTATTGCAAATCTGTTATTACTTATAATTCAAAAAGTTGATGGGACTGAAAAAAGGTGTGTTGTGGTTTCTGATGATTACAATTTTTTTTTTTTTTAAATGTGTAATCCGTGTTCATACGATCAACTCATACTGTTTCTGTATTTTTCATAGATTGATGGTACATTTGTGTATTTTGAACTGCTGCTAATCTTGTGCACAAATAAAGCACACAGTTACATTCCAGATTTTTTTAAATTTACAATATGTACATTTTATTTAGATACAACAGGTATATGCAATTTTTTCTTTGCATTCTTTACGTGCTGACACTAATGCAACATTTGCACAGTTTTTGAATAGTAAATTGTACATCTTTGTACCAAATAGCCCATTTTAACTTCCATCTTAGGGCTCATATATATACAATGTTTATACATATTTACTCTATATCCTGTAAAATCATGCACCTCATCTCACTGTAAACATATCTATAGCTGAGATGACAATAGAGTTCTCTTTCACTTTGACTACAGCTCAGACCAGTGTGATGAGAAGCTCCTCAAACTGTAATATGGCACAGTAATGTGGTTTTATCCAACTAGGAGGGTGTGCTGGTATTTATCACTCTAAAACAGTGCACCAGGCTCAAACCAGACATTGCTGTCGTCTTCTATTCATACAGAGTCTCTGTTACACTCATAAGTCTCAGTCTTTCATCACAACCTTGCTGCTTGTTTTTATTCGTAATCATACTGACGAAACCAATGTTCCTCACATCATAACTATAATTGTTTCCTTAGCTATTTCTTATTAGGTTCCTCAGTTCTAATGATGTACAATAAAGCTACATTAGTGCTAATAGCTCTCCCCAGTGCAGAGCTTTCAGTCGGCTAATCTTTCCGAGTCCATTACAAGCCAGGTCCATGAGGTCCACACAACAAAACATATGATGGAACAGCTGGACGGCACACATTAATAACATCAGGCACAGGAACCTCGAGTAAAAACAGTCAAAGACCAGCTGAACTATCATAACCAGCATTTACACAATCAGTGCCGCATTTAATAACTGACACTCAGTTTATAATATCTCTAAAAATAAGAGAATGGAAGTCTTGCAAAAACGCCAATATATACATACTGTATACATATACAGCCCCAGAGCTGAAATATCATAACAACCAGAAATACATACAGCACTAATAAACTTACCGGACTGCCATAATGAAAATACAATAGCATACAATTATGAAATCCCTTCGGGATCCTCACTAAAACTGGTCTTTGGCCTATTTAAACATTTCAGTTTCAACATAAGCCCTCTCAAATGAATTTAGAGTTAGTGCGTCAAATGTTTAAACAGGTTGTTACCAGCGTATGTTCACTAAACTTGGCATCTGAAATGTTCAATAAGCGAAAAAGGGCCCCATTACTTTTTAAAGTGTTTTTTTGCCTCACGACGACTACTCAATTGAGACTGTATTTTCACGTTTTGATTGGATAAACTTTCAAATGACAGTGCACTTAATCTACAGGTGCGCAGCAGCACAAACAAAGACCTTGGCCACAGCCTCTAGTTGTTAACACGGTTGATTTTGTAAATGTGGTTTATAAACTGGAATTCACTTTTTGACCCTCTGTAACATTTTACAGACATATTTCTCACGAGAACATATTTAGCAGGAGAGTCAAAATGAAATTCTAAGTATGCCCTATATTTAAAGAGTTCATGCGATTTGCATTTTTAGTTTATTTCTTCAGAAGAGCTTAATACTGAAAGTAAATTTGACATTTTTGTGATAAAAGCGGGACACCAGGCTCAGTCATTCCCCCTCCACTGACTTGGCAACACTTTTTTGCTTATGTATGTTTTTTTTTTTGCTGTTTAACTGTTTAAATCTAAGCAGAAAACATACTTGCTAAAATGGCTTTTAGAGTCATTTTACTCTTATCTTTGTTGTGTTGTTACTTTGTAATTCTATTTTATTCTACCTTTTCTCCTTTTTTGCAATATATTTCTACATTACACACTTTATATTGCATGCCTTTACAATTGTTCAGTGATTTCATCAGTAAAGCCTTATGAGCAATGGTTACAGGCACTCTCAAAACTATACAAACATTTAGCAAAAACCATGAAAAATGACGTTTTTATATTTGAAACAGTCTATAACACTGAAGAGAAAAAATAACAGTATTATTACCATAAAATGCGCATATAAAGAGAAAGACCAAATAGATGATAGACAACACAAGAAAAGAAACAAGGACGTAACCTTGAAATAAAGCTAGGGAGTGAATAAAGCAAAACACTGATAGATTATAAAGCAAAAGATGACCTATCGATGCAAGAAAACAGTAAAGGAAAGTGTTTGAGAGAAGTTCAAAGGAACTGAGGAACGAGAGAGTTCTTAAAGGGCTGGCCATAAGCAGGTAAATGAGATTTGGGTGTCAGTATTTGAGCTGAGGTGGAGCACTGGATTTGCCGCAGAGGGTGTATAAAGAGGGCAAACAAATGATGCAGAGAAACAGATGTGTACAGTGTGTACACAGTGCACCTATATGGTAAGTGGACCTGATAAAACGGATGATGAGTGTAGATAAAGGGTAGATGGGTATTGAGAACGTTGCAAGCATGTCAATATCTGTTAGTTTGTTTGCGTTTGTGTGTTCCTGTCATGTGTGTGAGAGTGAGTCAGTGAGTGAGTAAGAGATCCAGAAAGAGCCTAAAAGAGCTTATGTTGCCTGAAGTGTTGTTCACTCTGCCTGCACCTGTTTCAGCTCGAGCTGATAAAGGTGCTTGACATCATCAGTATAGCGGGGTCCATTTGTAACCAGGTTACCAACTATCTCCCATCAGTAATTGAGAGCATGTGGTCACACTGCTGAGTGTATCAACAATATAAAATGCTGTTAGCTTTCCATCAAGCTGCCTCTGAAAAGACTTAATAGCTATCATCAGAGAGAGAGAGAGAGAGAGAGAGAGAGAGAGAGAGACAGAGAGGGACAGACAGAGAGAGAGAGAGAGCAAGAGAGAAAGAAAGAAACAGAGAGAGAGAGAGACCAGGAAGGTGGATGAAGCATCTCGATTTATTACCATTGCTATTGTGTGTGTGTGTGTGTGTATTTGCACACATTGCTGTTAACATATCTCAAATCTTATCTTTTGAGGTATAATACGCAAAAACATATTGTAGCTGCAACAACAAAACCTTTATCTCTGAAATGGTAGCCTTAGAGGAGAAAATGCATTACATTAAGAAAGGTCTGGTGATAGTATTGATCCTACATTCCGTTGAAATGTACAGTTGTAATGTGATGTAATGCAGCAAAAATATACTTTCAATGCACTTCTGCTGTTCCTTTCACTCCTAAGATGTTCACAATATAACAGGCAGCTGACATTTTCAAATGTCTTCTAACAAAATTCTAATAAAACATAGGTTTCTATGATAGAGCTACTTGAGGCATGGTCCTGGAAACTGCTGTGTTAAATTGAGGTTCTTCAACAAAAAATGTTCAGAGTATATGCAATGATATAACTGATTACCACATGCATGATTTTTTTATAGTAACATATCTATTAATTGTGCAATACATTAAGTGATCAGCCACAACAGGGTCATGGGTGCACAAGGCTCACTGATGTGTGTGGGGAGAAATAGCTAGCCCTTCTTGCTCAATCCCACTGAAAAGCTACAGTAGCAAATGAATGAAAAAATTGTTAATGCTGG
This sequence comes from Brachypetersius gabonensis, assembly GCA_037577145.1. Lineage (NCBI taxonomy): Eukaryota > Metazoa > Chordata > Actinopteri > Characiformes > Alestidae > Brachypetersius > Brachypetersius gabonensis. The sequence continues at coordinate 15,256,136 of JBBJLR010000042.1, read as the reverse complement.
TTATAATTGAAAGGTGTCAGCGCATCGGACCTATCAGCGTACCCATGCTAATCCCTGTCAGTGGTTTAAATGTTGGTATATAGTCATTGCATCAAGGGACAGTTTTTACTGTGCCATGCCTGAGTCTAAAAACAGAATTAAAATAAATAAATGAATAGAAATGGATACATAAACATATAACACAACATAACAGAATCGTATAAACATCAATATTATTGTGTTTGAATGTAACACAGGGTAAAGACAGTGTTTGGAATTGTTCAGCTCAATTATAGCTCTTGGATAAAAGCTCCTTGAGTGTTGAGGTGCAGGCTTTGAGTACTCTATAGTGCCTCCCCGAGGGTTGCAGAGAAAACAAACGATTACTGGGGTGGGTTGCATCTTTCAGGATGTTGATGGTTTTGTGTAGGCATCGAGTCCTTAAGATGTCCTCTTGAGAGGGCAGGGGGAGTCAGATGATCCTTTCTGAGGTCCTTATGTCCTGCTGGAGACTTTCTCCGTCTGCTTTTGTGGAATTTGCATATTATGTCAGGGAGTATGTCAGTACACTCTCAGTGGAGCAATAATAAAAGGTTCTAATCAGCTCCTCATCCAGGTCATCTGTAAGAAATAGAGCCACTGTTGAGCTGGCAGCAGGATGCACTGTGGCAAGACAGAGGCAGCGTGATGCTCTAGGCAATGTTCTGTTGGGAAACTTTGGTTCCTGACATTCATGTGGATGTAACTTTGACATGTATCACCTACCTAAACGTAGTTGCAAATCAAGTACACCCTTTCTATCCAACAGTATTCCCTGACTGCAATAGCCTCTTTCAACAGTGAATACGCTGAACACTGAAAATTGTTCAGTAATGGTTTAAGGGACATGACAAAGAGTTCAGTGTGTTGACAATCTGGCTGAGCATCTGTGGGATGTGCTGGATTCTAACTTACAAGTTTTGCTACTACTGCTTTGTACCAGATACCTTTGCTCACCTTCAGAGGTGTTGTGGAGTTCATGCTTCAATGTTTTCATGTTTTTGTGGCATGAGAGGAACATTACACGTTATCAGACAGGTTTAAATGTTATGTATAGAAATGGAGTATGATACATGTGGGACGTGCAGTATATCTTAACACATCCTAACAACAAGCATGTGATGTGTGTGTGTGTGTGTGTGTGTGTGTGTGTGTGTTTGAAGCTGTTGTCTGAGCACACACATACATTCAGTGTATGTAAGCTGACCTCGCTGAGTGATGGTTGATTGCTCTGTTGGCATGTGAGCTCTCAGTTACATGATGGGAACTTACGTCTCACCATGTCAGTATATTGCCTCTCTGTTTCCCCAGTTCCTCTTTATTCTCCCTTTCCTTCTTTAAAGTCTCCTTAAAATTGTCCCTTTCTCTGTCTCAAAGACACTAGAAGCCATTGGTGAAGCTGATCTATCCACTCCTACCTGGTAAATGTCTTTGCTCTATCCTTTCTAATCTGTGTACAATTTAATGCATGGCGATTCTTGCTTCACTGCATTCCTCTTCAGGCAGTCGACTCATTTTTATTCCCGTGTCCGTAACTTTTCTTTCTTCTTCTATAACAACCCAAGCAGTTGCAGAATAATAAACCAGGATGTGTTAATCCAGGATGTAAATCATTTATACTATATTTGAAGAAAGTCCATATGTTTTAGCTTTGTGCGTTGAAAAGTCCATGCAAATTTTTGCCATGTTTAAAAGACCTGAATCTCCAGCTGCCAGCAAGCTCACACCCAGCCCTTTTAAGTCAAGAATCTAGATTTACATCATAGTGTACAACATCTTGTTCCTGGGAGCTAATATAAAACCACATACAAGATTTCCACATTCATCAATCTCTGTTTCATCAGGATCTCTCATATACTGCTGCCACTCTGACATGATCTAATAAAGGATTCTTGTTAAACGTAAGGAGACAGTGAAATATTGTTGGATGCTGAAGGTATGGTATTTCTTATGACTGAACCTGCTCTTATTTATAATCTTAAATCTTGGGAGCTGAGCTCACCTTCAATGGGACCGAGGTGGGGACCATATAAGTTGAGTGTGTCCGCTGGTATGTGGCAAAAAGACTTCAAGAATTCTTGTCTTTGTGTCTCTGTGCGTCTAACATAAGCAATTTCCTCAGAAATAAAAATTCTGATTCCACAGCTGATCCAGCAAATCGTGTAAATTGCAAGATATGACTGTACACAACATCCTTATGATGTTAAAGAAAGTGAGAGTCATCCAGATAGACTTCTAACCAGAATTGCTGGTTGAATTCTGATGCTTGTATGTCTGTTGTAGGCCCTTTTGATTGTGGTTACACACTCTGACCGGTCTGTGACTTCCCAAACTCAGATGAACTGTGTGTTATAGCAAATTACTGACATAATCAGCATAAACCATCAGTGGCTTCTGTCACAAGTAGCCATCGAACACATCCTAGATCTTAACAGGCACAGCTGTAACTACAAACAAGGAGGCAAAGCAATTGGTTTCTAGCAAGTATGGACAAGTAAAAGTACACCTCAGCTTAGTACTAACATAACATAGTGATTCTCATGCAGAGGATAGAGCTAGATTAGCACTGCTTTAATGATTATAATTGACTTTTTCAAAATGACAAAGATTTTTCCAAAGTAAAATGCATTAGCATAAGATTACTATGTCTGATGAAGTAGCACTGAAAAAGTACATTTACACAAGTCTATTGTTCAAAAGATTATTATTATTAAAAATTATGTTGCACTGCTAGATACTTTATATACATAT
>JBBJLR010000042.1:15220409-15235994 GCA_037577145.1 Brachypetersius gabonensis | reverse complement strand
TGTGTGTGTGTGTGTGTGTGTGTGTGTGTGTGTGTGTGAGTGTGTGAGTGTGTGTGTGTGTGTGTGTGTGTGTGTGTTATGTCTGCATAGACACAGAGGGCTGTGAGCACAATTTAAAGAGAGCACAGGGCGAGATTGTGCCGAGTTTGAAAGCATGAAACATGGACTTTTAAAGAAAGTCAGAATTATTTCAAATAACGCTACTTTGAGCTACCCAACTACTACAAAGGATGTGTGTGTGTGTACATGTATATGTATATGTCCATGTGTTTGTGTATTGTGGCTTTGGTAACAGTGAAATAATTAACGAACATATCAGGTCCGGCGCAGCTGCTGTTGCTGTAACTCAGTCATAAACATTAGCTCTTATACTGATACACTGTCTCTCTGAGCAAGAACAAAGTGTCTATGTTTTAATTGGTATTTCTCTGTATGGACACAATGTTCCCTCTGCGATAGGGAAATATCAAAACACTGTGTGTGTGTGTGTGTGTGTGTGTGTGTGTGTTTGTGTGTGTGTGTGGGCTTGTGTTTCTGTGTATGCCTTTTTTTATCTTGCTCTTCCTTCTTCTGTCTTGCCTCTTGCTGTCTTTTGAAAGGTGCTGGGCTTTTTGCATGCAGAATGTTTCTATAACATATAGGGCTGCCACTATGGCTAATATTTAGATTATTATTTGAGTCATTTACAAATGTAACCACAATCATACATGTGTTAAAGAGATGGTGTGGGTTTCCTGCCTTTCAGTGCTGCTCACCATAGCTAATTACTAATACAGAGCTCCCTCTTGTAATGCTTATTCAGACTGCTGGGTTGATAATAACCCGCAGACACTGTGTGTATTCAGACTGCAAAGAAATCACAAAACGAATTAATCGAGACTGTACATTTCAATTTATTTTTAAATTTGAGTGGGGGCCCCACGGTGCTGCAATGGGTAGCACTGTTACCTCGCACCTACAGGGTTAGGGATTTGAATCCGGGTGTGTGTGTGCATGTGTGTGTGCACTCCCAGACCCCGGGATAGACTCTGCACACCCACGACCCTAGTAAGGAATAAGTGGTTAGAAAAATGAGTGAATGAATAAATGTGGGAATAAATGAGTGGTGGTTTTGTGCAGAAATGAGCATCTCCAAGTCAAAGCATAAGTTAATGGGAATGTGTTTCATCAACTGCCCATTGGCTTCTATGATTTATGTCAAGTCAAGTAGAAATGATACAACCTTCCATCAGGACCGTGGTGCAACACAAAGAACAAAAAACAAAACACAACTACACAAATGTGGGCAGGACAGGACCGCATTTTGAGCAAACAGCTTTTCTAGTTTTACAAGAAAACACACCAAAAATATTGTCTGTAGCAGCCAGGTTTTCTATAAGTAATTGAGATTGTTGAAAAAAAAAGAACAACATAAATCTTGAGTATTGTATAAAATTATATTTAATGATTGTATAATTTTTTAATTTTAGGGTATTTCTCCACCTTTCACCCTGTAACTGCTGGGATCCCCAACTCCCCAAGACCCTGGTTTAAGATAAGCAATTCAATTAATGGGTGGATAGATGGATAGATGGATTGCGAGATAGCATTGAACTTTTGATAACACTTTATTTAGGGGGTTTACTCTGGATGCTTTGTAAAGTCTTTCTTTTCATGGTCCTATTTTCAAATCTGACTGTTTATATTACCTTATATTGCCAAATCCTTAGTGAAACACTTAATATTAACTTAACACCTAACCCTAACACTACTACTTTAATAAACTGTTTCTCTAGCTAGTTTGGGGTAGATCATTCATAGGAGCTGTCCAAATAAAGTGGGAAACTTGTTGTATATCTGTTGCATTTGGTGACATTTACCAAGTACTTAATGCCTAATGAGCCTCTCAAAACTCTGGCACTGAATGTGATCAATAGGGTCTTTCTTAATTTACTTTATTATCACTTAAGGCATAAGCACAAAGACAAACCTCTTATAAAGGGTGGACAAGAAACCAAAAAAAAAAAAAACACATGAAAAAGGACTTTAACTTTGAAGTATCTAAAACAAAATTACAAAGACAGCAAGGCAAGCTTGTCCTATTGAGTTGAACAGTAATTAGCCGCATGTGTCAGCTATTAAAGAGATCTAACAGTTAGCACTTTCATATGCAACGTTTTCAAAGGAACATCAGGCAACTAACAGCGTTCTGAAGAGCCTTTTTACAGGAGCAAGGCTGCACATTGATTTTGGGGTTTGCTTCTTGGAATAATGCCTTTCATGTCCTGAGTAATATGTTGTATGATATGACAGCAAGAGAAAAAGCAGAATTTTCTGTTCTTTTCATGAATGTTCAATAATATGTATTACAATATCGATTGCGTAGGTCGTCAAAGGTATAAATCAAACAGAACAGGTGGTTCTAATTAGGACCTTACATGATGTACATCAGATGGCCAGAGGTTTTAAGGCACTCCTGATAAATCCAATGGATGTAACTACTTTAAGGTGCGCAGAAACGCACTGGTAGGACGTAAGGTTAGCATGAATCTGAATCAGAAATGTTATTGATCCCAGAAGAAATTGCTTATGCTACGACTGCACAGTCACACAGAGACGTAGAAACAGGAACAATATAAAATATACAGTCTAAATAAATCCAAGAAAAAAATCAATATGACTTACACAATGCTATATACACAATCCTGGCTATCGATACTACATTTAAGTAACTTACGGTAAATAGAAAAGTGGCCCCTTATGGTCACGCGTGAAACAATGTGAAATTCTTTCTCTGTATTAAACCCATTCACCAAGCGAGGGGGCAGGGGGCTGTCACCAATGATGGCCATCCAGAGAGCAGTGCGTTACTAATAATTTTACCAGTGTGGCCAAATAGAACATATGACATATCATTTGCAGACTGACATGCCATGTTCAATAGGCAGTAAAATAAACAAGCCTAAGTCTTCTTGGCTCTCTACCTTAATGAGTTGCATCGTTTAAGAAAGATCTATCTGGTCATACTCATGGGCAGCATTCTGCTCAATCAATCAGCGTGGCTTTTATTGAAGTTGTTGTTCTTTGTTCTTTTGGAAATTTAAAGGATTCATGTTTAGCATATCCTCTCGAAAGTCTCTTGGTTATTCAGTCTGCATCTCTGACATAATCAGCTGAGTTGCTCAATTATTGGCCATCCTCATAAATGTGCATCGACGCAGAAGTAAATTAAATGGCTTCCCAATCAATTATCTTTTCAGACGTGCGCTCAAAAGGAATCACCAAGTGGAGCTTAATGCCTTTCTGGAGCCTGATGAGATCCTGTCAGTGAACCAATCCAAATCAATACAGACAGGCACGGCCACGTTTAACCCTTTATTCACAGCCTTCAATCAGTGAATGATTATGGAGTTAGAGAAGCTACTCTACTAACAGTAAAGCACGATGAGCCGGCTGCATATTGCCAGCTAATGACTGAAAAATAGGGTTGTACAAGACAAAGTCAATATTAATTTGCTCTTATGCGTAAAGTCCTCTGCAAGCTATTACACACTGATTAGTCAAACACCAAAACTCGTTATTTTTACGTTCAGAAAAGATTTTTAATAATATAATAATAAATTGTATACAGTAACCCCTCAGTTTTACATGGATCAGCATTCGCGGATCCAGTCCAGCGGTGGCAGTAATACGCTGAAAGGTTGTAAACCGAAATTGAAGTGTTGGAGCATATTTGAGGGCATGTTTAATATGGGGGCATTACTGTAATACTAGATGCTAAAAAGGCTATGTTAATTACTGAATTAATGCCAATAGAAGTCAGCACTTTTGAAACATTCTTCCTTAAACAGTCATTTCCATGCTTATAGGCACTCTTGGTAAACATGGGTAAAAAATCTGAGAAAAAAATGTATTTGTGCTTAATACGCCAAATGTGAAAAAAGTCAATTTAGTAACAGAAAACAAAATACCCTCATTAAAAATGTTTAATAACCCAAATGAGTCATGAAAATGTAATTGTAGTGTGTTCCTGTTCATATTTCACTTGATAAGTCCGTGTGAGATTTTGGCAGTTTTTAAGTGGTCATCACTGACTTTCTGTTGGGGTATAAATACTAGGTGACACCGAAGCCAAATTCTCTTTGTTGTTTATTAAACTGAAGAAGCAAATAAATAAATGAAATGACAAAAACTTTTAATAGATATGTAAAACAATTACTTATATAAGCGAATACTAAAATAGTCTGATATTGTCCATACGGAAATATAGTCTCTTAGGATCATAACAAGTTTAAAGCAACCAGTGACTCTATCTAGAAAAAAGTTTATTTAACTCCCATACACCGTGAGGATGATGCTTAGAGAAGAAAATGATCTGAGAATGAGGTTTGGAGAAGATGGTAACATCATTAATTCTCTAAGATGGCACTTTTAGGCCAACATGTTGTTAATCACAACAGTGAGCAGTTTTGCAGACACTGTTGGAACTGTGACTGGAACTGGGTTCTATGGTCAGATGAGACAAGACTACAAACACTTAACATGAACACTTAAGCTGAGTTTTTCATATTAAAAGAAGACATTTTTAGCAAAAAAGAAATATACCCACTGTTATGTATGGTGGTGGGTCTGTGGTGATTGTAGGATACATACCATCATAAAATATAGATTTTACATGAACATCAGGTTGCTTCTGCCAAAAAACTAAAACTGGGTTGTGATTGAATCCTCCTATAGAACAGTGATCTCAAACATACACCCATATCTACACAATTATCTTTTCATTTCTTTATTCCTGTCCTATTTGCATGTGTGGTGTTCTGTTTTTGTTCGTTGTGGGTCTGTTTTTGTTTTTTTGTGTTGCACCATGGCCCAGGAGAACGTGGTTCAATTTCACTGTGTACTGTGTATATGGCTGAAATGGCAAACACTTATTTGACTTTACTTAACAAAACAGAATCAAGCTTTGAGCACAACCATCCTTTTCCCCCAACCAAAAACTTCAGTAACAATGTGGGGGGGGGGGGGGGATTGTTGTTTTTTTATAAGGATTTTTATGATCTTATACTAATTGTATTGCAATAAAAGATTCTGTTCTTAATTTGTCCCAGACAAGTGATCTATTACGTAACCTTTATGCCAATCATTTTGGATCTGACTGTTCTTAAGCTATCTTTTGTGCATGTTCTAAAACATGATGATGTCGGCTACGTTGACCACCTCTGCAAATACCTCCTGTACAATATCAGCAGAATCTAACCATTTCTCACCACGAAAGCCACACAGTTACTCGTCCAGTCTCTGGTCATCTCTAAGCTGGACTACTGCAGGTCTCTTCTGGCTGGACTGCCAATGAAGGTAACGAGACTACTTCAGCTGATTCAGAATGCAGCTGCGAGGTTAATCTTCAATCTTTCTAAATTCTCACACATTACACCTCTACTACAGAACCTGCACTGGCTCCCTGTGGCCGCTCATATTAAGTTCAAAAGCTTAACACTTGCCTTCAAGGCTAAGAATGGACTTGCACCTCCGTACTTGTCTGCACTGATCAAGCAGCGTGTCACTTCTCGTCCTCTCAGGGCATCAAGCACCGCTCGTCTTGAACCTCCGCTGCTCAAAAGAAGAGGAAGACCAGCAACTAGACTCTTTTCGGTCTTGGCCTCCCAGTGGTGGAACGAACTCCCTCTTGCAGTCAGATCTGAGCTGCGGAGCTTTACAGGTTTAAGAACAGTTGTGGACTGATGCACTAATGTACGTTGCTCTGGATAAGAGTGTCTGCTAAATGCCGTAAACGTGAGATAGACCGCTAAATTTGATTCAAATGTGACGTACAAGGACATAAGGTGCAAAATGGTTAAGAGGATAAATGCTAACATGCTGTATTTACACCTGCTCTTTCTTAACTGATGCACTCACAGGTGTGCTTCTAATTGACATCGCGTTTGTCTCTTGTCTGCCATGAGTTTGTCTGAAAGCATTTAAAATCCTCTGGAGCAAAACTCGTTCTCAGACAGGCCCATCTGCGACTTTTAACGGAGCACACAGACCTGCACGCCGCTAGTCTATCAGTGTCACCAGCAGCCACTCTGCTAATTAGACAAACAAGCCTCTGCTTCAGCTCTAGTTAACCCATCTCCATGGCGTAGGAGCGAAGAGGCTGTGTTGTCAGGGACATTTGTGGACCATCCAGCAAATGAAATCTCATTAGGAATAAATCTTCTCCTCATTTCTATTCAGCGGACATGCATAAGACTGTGGCTAAAAGAAAAGGCCCATAATCAGGTACATGGTCATTTAGTGTTTAACATAATATCCCTCAGATTATCTTAATGAGAGCAGTCGCTTCCAGTCCAGCAACGTGGAACTGAAGAGCAGAGGACAGTGTCAATCAAATAGTTTTTCCTTTGTTTTGAATGTGCTCTTTTGTGTGATGCCATTAAAATAATTGTGTCTGAAGAACGTATTCCTTTCAGTTTCAGGGGCTTAGTGAAGTTAGTGAAGACAGAAAGTGATGCCTCAGAAACAGCTCAGATTTTGAAAAAAATGGCATGAAATGATCAGGATGTTAACATAGTGTTCTTTTAATGAGCAAGGAAATATTTTGTTACTGTCTTGTCAAAAACATTTGACAGTGTCACCATTTAGACAGCATTTCATCACAAATGGATGAATGGGAAAGGTTTATAATAGCATCAGCATCAGCATCAGAATGGCATCAGCCACAATTTATTTATCAGTGTATTTACATCAGTGGATGGTTCTTTGGAGAACCGCTTTGCAAAGGAAGTGTGAGGAACCATTTGAAAGCTGAAGTACCTTAACATTGCAGATCTTTAAACTGCTATGGAACCTTTACATTACATGAGGGTTCTTTAAATTTTAAAATGTTTTGTATGCCCACAAATCTCTTTTTCAATAATGCTTCTTCAGGGAACCAAAAGTAGTTCTTGAATGGGATCATTCAAATTGATCTTCCATGAGCTGTGAATATCCATTCATTCAAATATCGGGACGCTTGACCATAACATCAACATTCCATTAAGATGCAGAGACTTTAATATAGAGTTGGTCCCCCTCTGCAGCTAGAACCGCTTTCTGTGGGCCAGTCAAGTTCTTCCACACTGAAGTCATTCAGCCATGTCTTTATGGAGTTTGCTTTGTGCACTGGGGCACAGTCATGCTGGAACAGAAAACACTCTGTCCACATAGTTGGAAGCATGGCGTTGTCCAAATTGTCTTGGTCTGCTGAAGCATTAAAAATGGAAGTAAGGGTCCACCTGAATTCAATTCTTAGGCCCAAAGACTGTTTGTACCTGTGTTTCTCATTTGGGTACATTTTCTAAATCTAGGGAATAGAGCACTATTGCAGTACAGTCTTCAGTAAGGGTCATGAGAAAGGGTGTGCATGGTAGGCCACAACACAGCCAAGTGCCACTTAATGATTGGGACATGGACAAAATGATCACTCTTCGATGAACCAATAAGTTAGTGCTACACTTTGACCCCCGCTGTAAGAAATGAAGGTGTGGGAAAACGGCAGACAAAGACATTGTTATTGAAGTCGGTTAACAATCCTTCAGTTTGGCGTAGGAGGTATGAGTTAAAAAAACAGTTAAGACCAATGCACCCCCTCACCCAGGCCACTTTGGGCTCTAATGAGGCATTAACCAGAGGTGTGGGCAGACTCTCTTTACAAAAACCCCAGGTCAGCATCACACAATGAAGACCATGACAAAGACACAGCAGAGCAGAGGTCCACACCCCAGTTTAGCTTAACTGTGCGCTCAGCATTCGTGCAGAAAAAGGGCCTCACTGTGTCGAACGTTAAGCACGTTTCTAGCAGAGGTGTGGAAAGGCTCTCTGAAGGCTTCATTGTTGTTTTTTTGCTTTCTAAATAATTGAAATCTAGGCCTTTATCTGATTCAAGCACAGATGGTGTGTATACAGATGCATTTGCATTCATTTATAGTTAAAAGGCCTTAGCTGATTCCAGATCTCCTCAGATGATTGACATTTATAAATACTGCTACGGTTTTAATAGCCTGATCTATGCAGACGGCTTTAAAGACTTACAACTAAAATGCCATGGCATGCCATGTTAATAACTTGCATTGTTTTAATATAATAACGTATGCAGTTATCAGATGTATGTCTGAAAATAATAAATAAAATAGGTCCACCTTTGCAGCTATTTTGGAGACAACTCCAACAAGATTTTGGAGTTTCTGTGGGAGTTTGTGTCCATTCATTCTGTAGCATTTATGAGATCAGGCACTGATTTTGGATTTGAAGATCTGGATCACAATCTTAGTTCCAGCTCAACCCAAAGGTGCTGGATGGGGATGAGGTCAGGACTCTGTGTGGCCAGTCAAGTTCTCCCACACTGAACTCCTCCAGCCATGTCTTTATGGAGCTCGCTTTGTGCTCTGGGACACAGTCATGCTGGAATAGAAAAGGTTCTTCACCATATTGGGATAACAGAGTTGGAAGCATGGCATTGTCCAAAATGTCTTGATCTGATGAGGCATTTAGATTGTCCTTCACTGGACATAAGGGGCCTAGCCCAAACCCTGAAAAACAGGTGTGTCCCAATACTTTTGTCCATATAGTGAAGCTAAGAAATGTGCATGCACAGCCAGGAACGGAAATGAAGATTATTCTATCTCACATATTCTATAGTATCATTAGTTAATATAATTTTTCCTGCCCCATGTACAACTTCAAATAGTCTTAGAGTTTAGAGGTGGGCAAAAGAACATGAAAAGGTGAAAAAAGGTTCATTTTGATTTCAGTTTATTTTTAATAGTGAAGCTATAAGCATGAGTATTATAATCTTGGCAAATTGGAGCACAATATGTGAGTTTACTGAAACTCAAGACGTGTGAGAGTGCTAGGGAAGTTTCCTAAGGAGAAACATCTGAGTAACAAGAGACTCTGATCTTTTTATCCAGACAAAACTACAGAGACGTTCTTTGTTTTATTTTTCCTATTCAAATTTTTGAAATAATACATTTATGAGACGTATGATTTTCATCTATTTTAAATATTTTGTCTGCTTTGAGATTTTGAGATGCATTAATTCATTTTATGATGTCATTTTTGATGCAAGAGCCATTTATAGGTGTATTTCTCATTCTGCAGAAACATTTATTTATTTTGTATTAGTAACCTATCAACTTGCATCAACAAAAAAAAATCACAAAATTGTATGCATGCATCTTCTTATTGAATATATTAATTCCTTTTCTATTTCTATCATTTCTCATTTGCTTTCACATCTAAGACAAAGAAAGCTCACAAACCATCGTTAACTGTGGGCTCCTTTTCAAATAACAGCTTTATATAGCAGTTGGTGATTACTTCCAGTACACAAGTGTCAGTAATCAGCTAAAATGTAACACTGAGTTGAACTCTGTTAGAAGGCCTTTCATTTTCTTCTGTTGAAAAAAGCCATTGCCTCACCACATAACCTTGGGAGATGCTAGAAAACCAGCCATAGATCCTCACACAGGAAACATACGCTCAGGACAAAGAGAATAATCTTGTTTTTGTTACTACAAACCATCATGTTAAGCACTGATGTAAAGCCAATGGCTCAGGAATTTGCACAAATGACAACAAGTCTTTCTTAAATCTCCTCAAGCGCAGAAATGCAGAGAGCGAAACGCTAATGGCTCTGCTAAAATTTGATTCGACAAACAGAAGAGGGGATGTTTGGGTGAGTCATCCGTAATTTGCTACATAACTTTCAAAGAACATTATCAGCAGCCAGATGCACGTCTGCAGAATATCATAATGTAGAAAAAGAGAGCTGCCAAAACAGAGAGGATTTAAAGCCCCACGTCAATTAAGCCTGCTTTTGGTTTCTTTGCCAAATGTGGTACGAATAAAGAACTGCTTGTTGAGTGGAAGTCTTTGGTTCAGCTGACAATAGGTGGTCACGGCTGCTTTTAACACTGTGTCAACATTAAATGATGAGAGGACCGTTAGAAATGGTCTAAAAACATCTGGTAACATTTGATGTGCCCTTGATCTTCAAAATTCTCCTATACAGTTGCTTTTAGCAGATACAAGGTTTTGCTCCGACAGTCACAAAATACAATATACATGACTATACTGACCATATACACAAGTGGGTGACAAAAAGGGAAAAGCAACACAAAGTTTCAAGGTTTAAGTTTATTTTTATAGCACATTATCATACTTGAAAGGTTATTCAGTGTGCCTTACAGAAATAGAGAATAAAATAGAATAAAAGATGAAAATGAATAGGATATGGAAGAGATGAAGGAAACAAAAGAATGCATAAAAGAAACTGAAGGTGCAGCAGAAGTGCAAATATTTTAAAGAGAATAGTGCAGTTTTTTAGCAGCTTTTTAAATCTGGTTACAGTTGGTGCAGATCTAATGTTGATGGGTGACATTAATATCAAAGTGTTTTAATAAGGTGTTGCACATCAAGAAAAGCTTTATAATGCTTTGGCATAGATTCTACAAGTCTCTGGAACTGTGCTGAAGGGAAGAGACGCCGTTCTTCTGAATGATACCCCATCACTTGGTGTTTTGTTGATGGTGGTGGACAGCACTGTCTAACAGCATCATCAGAATTGCAGTGTTCTGTTATAAGAAAAGGGTGATCAGTTAGAATCATTGTGTATTATCCTGCAGTAACTCTTTACGCAAAGGGACAAGAAGACCTAAACTATGGCCAGAAACTGTGCCTGTGCTGTAATCTCTATGCCATGCATGCACTCACCCAAGTCAAGTCTGTCAAGTCAAGTAGGTTTATTGTCATTTCAACCGTACACACAATGCAGAATGAGATGAAATAATGTTCCTCCAGGATCATGGTGCAACACAAGAACCGAAACAGAACACCAAAAGACCAAAAGTGCTGACAGGATGATAGAAAGTGCAAGAAAAGCACACAACTGTTGTCAACTGCACTCAATGGTGACCAATCCTCTTATTTTGTTGCTCTTGAGAATATGATGAAAGATAACTGTGTATTTTCCCTATCGCTGTAAATCAGTGTCGTTTTTTACACCACCGTCTCTTAGATGGTCAATCTTCTTTGTAATGAGGGCTTTATGCACTGCAGCCCTTCTATAACATCCCACTCAATGTGGTTGTTGACAGATAGTTCAGAATATTCCACACTGACATTCTCAGTGGCCTCTCTTCTGTTTTCCCTTCCATATCTCACTAATGCTCAAACATCCTGCTCGCTGAATGCACACTTCCAAGCACAATTACTAACCCTGTTTACTGATGTCTTTGCCTAGATCTAAATACAGAGGTTGCTTTAGTCACTGTTCCTATGGGAACACAGGCCAGTTGAGCAGTCTTTGGGAAGCTCCAGCCATTTGTTTTCCAATAATGGATGTTTGAGCATAAAACCTCTTTCAAAATCAATCAGATTTTTCCTCTTTCCATCTTGATTGAAAATTGAGGTCAGCTGGGTCGGCTTAGCGTTTCACACATGCCTCAGAGCACGATGGGATGCTAATTGCTTAATTGTATCATGCAGTACACCTCAACTTTCCACTTCTTTATTCATATATGACAGAAATCATTACTTCAGGAGTTTTATTTTAAGAACCCCTTAAAGAATGTTTAATCAATGGAAGTCCCAGTTGCTGCCTATGGCCATTCATATAAGGCATTTAGCAGATGCATTTAGCAGCAACTTCCATTCCCTAACTACAGGGGACAGTCTTCCTGGAGCAACTTGGGGTTAAGGGTCTTACTCAGGAACCCAGTGGTGGTGCTGAAGGTAAAATTCGAACCCATGACCTCTTGGTCCAGAGGTAAGTATGCATAGACATTGTGGTACACCAGTTTTCAGTCTTCACAACGCAAATGCATATTTAATTTGTGACGTCATACTGCGTGCAACATCCCGCCGTAACCACGCCGAGACAAAGACCCCGGCACGGACGCCCCCAACCCCCCAAACTGAGACAGAGACCTCTGCGAGCGTACACAGATTCTCCCCCACGGACCACAACCAAGACAGAGAATTCTTTTAAAATTTTTGTTAATTCATGTAGGTACCAACTAGCGTACTACAGCAAAAATATTCCAGAACCAGATCTCACGACATTTTGTGCAGCCATCACGAAATACAATTTAATCAAAATACATACTGCAATCACCATTTAGTGCTAGGACAATACTTCACTGCCTTATTTATTTTAATACGCAGTGCGTAGCATTGCCAGTATCTGCACTAACTGGTGACTGTTATGGTTAGGTTTAGTGTTAAGGTTAGTGTTAGGGTTAGGGTTAAGGTTAGGGTTAGGTTAATGTAAGGAATCAACTCATTATCGCTGATACTGGCGATGTTACCCAGTGCACCTTAAAATCCATAAGGTAGTGAAGTGATGTGTCCTAGCATGGAAAAGTGAAGCGTTGTCCAAGCACGTAAAAAGCCCTAAATTGTAATCGCAGCACGTATTTTGATTAAGTTGTATTTCATGATGGCTGCATGAAAACTTGTGAGACCGGGCTCTGTTGCAAAATTTAACAGTGCAAGTTAGGACAACACAGACAACGCAATACATAGACACCATAACAATGTAACAGTAATGTAACGTAACTGTATGGTGTGGACACTAAGTAAACCTTTCAGAATCGATAGTATTGAACCATAAGCGTGATTATTGCGCAGGAGGCAAGAAATGACAGAAACATTACAATAAACAGACAATAGAGCACCGTAACAGTAGTGTGAATGTGATATAAATCTGAAACAATATAATAAACAAACAATACAGCAGTAAAGTGGAAAAGAAACATAAACCTTTCAGAATTAATAATATTGCACCATGCATATAATATTGCACAAGAGAAAAGTGTGAAAGGGAGGTGAACCTTCCAAAACGAATAGAAAAATTGCACTATATGTATTTTATTACACATCTGACAGTCAGAGCACTGAAACACATTGAGTACATATAAATTGTAGCATATCAAATCAAGTAACAAGACATAAGTGTGCATGTAGTGGCAGTAAACAGTAAATGTTGTACTAGCAATAACTACATGTGACAAATAAAAGCCAACACATATGTTTACAAAATTCAAACTTCAACAGTCTTGCTCAGATATATTTAGGGTGTTTTTTCCCCCTCTTTTTTTGTCATGTTTACACAATATTAAAAAAAACTAATTTCATTACATTCACTTTACTCACATATTATTGTTGCTGAGGTTTTACAGAATATAACCATATGTGTCACCTTTTGTATAGATGTTTTCATTAAGATTAAATACTTAAAAAGTCCCTTTGTGTTGGACCTCAGTGCCGGTCCACTATTATACTTGCTTCATTTGTGTTTCTGTCTCCTTTGGTTAAGGAAAGATTTATGTTTAGGCCCCCGTGCCTGTTTCTTTAGTGTTTTCAATAAAAATGTTAAGTAATGATGGAAATCTGCCTGTGCGCTTGCCCTCATTGTCGAGAGACAGAGATACATGACAATCATCTGCTAAATGCTATAAATGTAAATGCAATTTTTGTTGTAACCTACAACATGCAGCTGTATGGTAAAGGGAGCTGATAAAGTAAATATAGCTTTATTGTTCATGGACCTAATAAAATTTTAAATCAGTATTTGTATATAATGGATAGTCACGTCTACGGGTTCCACTAAATAACTTCAAAAACCTGAAAAATCAATTGCTGTCATATTTACCTGGATCAGTATATAGCAATTCTACTCTCAGTGCATAATATAAAACCTTGAGTTTTGTTTTATTTGTGATACTTATTGCCCACTGCATTTATTACACATCATTCATAATATGTGTGCAAAGGGTGATGAATAAGAAAGCTACAAGAAAGCAGAAAAAACTTCTGAGTTTTATATCCAGTCTGAGGGAGGCATCATTCATGCTGTCTTGTTAAACAACAAATAGCATGCTGGGAATCAATGACTACAGGTTTTTATAACAGATGCTGTATATGAAAGAGAATCCCTGATTGGATTTCTCTCCCCTTTTATGTCTCCCACAGAGCTTTACAGAAGCCATGTAGCATTTTATTGTGCCTATCAGTTAAATTTGGTTTCCACGGCACGCAGCTTGCGGGTGATTATGTAAGTGTGACGCCCTGGTTTAGTTTTAATAAAGTAAAATAAAGGTGTTATTTATTATGCGGAGCAGAGGCCCTGTTGAGTTTACCACTCCGCTGCCTCTGCTGTTAGAGCCACCGTGGTGAAACAGAAGCTGTTCTTTCTTTCTCCCAATTTCTCTGCTTCTATCTCCCTCTCTCAGTCCCCTCCTCCCTCTCTCTCTTTCTCCCCTTTCATTATTTTGGTCTGATTATTTCTCTCTCTGTTTCTTCCCCTCCTTTCATTTTTTTCACTCATAAGAGGGCTTTAGCTCAAATGGTGAAAACAAAATAGATTGGTGCATGTGTGTAAAATCAGAGATAATTAGATTCATTATAAATATATTGACCTCCATAGATAAACACAGGCGGTAAAATGGGTTGTACTAACAAGTTCACAGGGTGCCACCTTCTCCAGACAAGTCAGTTGTGGCACTTTTTCACTGGCACAAATGTTTGTAAATAAAGTGACCCGTACCTGAGCTGTACCCCTGCTGATCTACAGCAGGGCTAAAAGTAGGCCGCAGCTGAGCTGACTGCATCCCTGCTTTCTGATTGGGCGAAATATCATCACAACATGGAAAAAAATCTTCTTTCTTTTGTCCATGCAAAAAATCAAAAATGGAAACTAACAACTGGGAAGTTGACGAGGTACAAGCATGACTGTCTGTTTGGGCTGAAGATACATTTCTGTATCTTTAACTCTGTGAGAAACATGAAGGAGAACCAGGACATCGCTAACAAATTAGCTGGCCTAGGTTCTCATCACATGGATGAAGAATGCAGAGAAAACACTTACAAACTCAAACAAGACTTTGAATAATAAAAGAACACGATAACAAAAGCAGATCTGACAGAAAAACGTTGCGCCAGTTCGACTCCGTGGACGTGGTTTTGTAAAAGCGAGGGGCCCTAAACCACGGGGGAGAGAATTGAGCTGCTGATGCATCAGAAACTCCGTTACTTGACTGAGATACAATGGGATGCCAAAAGTTCTGTACCATCACATTCTTCAGATACTGCACGGTTCCCGTATGCCTATAAAAGAGTGCCTCTAGTGAGATCTTTGCCCTGTTAGATCTGCCCTAGTCAACTGTAAGTGCAATTATTGTGGAATGCACCATGAAGCAACAACAGCTCAAATAAAATGGTACAACATGCAAACTGGTAGAACGGAGTGGGAGCACAGAGTGCTATTACACCAGACTACCTCTGGAAGCCATTTCAGCATAAAAACTGTGTGTTAAATCTACTCTCCCTCTTTCAATAATAATTCAACCACCTTTAATGTGTCAGTTCTAAGCCCTCCAACCGCAGATTTGAGTAAGGGACATGGAGAAAATTGATATTACATTGATATAGTTATCAGCACAAGGCTGATAATATGTTCATGTATTGAAGATATTTTCTTGCATTTGGCACACACACACACACACACACACACACACACACACACACACACACACACACACACACACACACACACACACA
>JBBJLR010000042.1:15190314-15204456 GCA_037577145.1 Brachypetersius gabonensis | reverse complement strand
TATATATATATATATGTGTGTGTGTGTGTGTGTGTGTGTGTGTGTGTGTGTGTGTGTGTGTGTGTGTGTGTGTATATACAGGGTTTGACATAATGAGTACCTACATGATGATTTAACTGGTACGCACCAAAATTAAATATTTTCTCTGTGTCTCGGCTGTAGTCGGGTGAGGGGGTGGGTGTTTGGGGTGTTACCGTTTACTGTATTGTGTACCTTTCATTTTGAGCACTAGCACTAGGACCCTTGTTAATGGGAGTCTCTTAAATTTTGAGCTTGAATTTGTACTATGGATACATTCTGACTGTTCTCTTCTAAACGTCACAGATGTAAATGTGAATATCCACCTAATCAACCCACTAGAGTTTAGCCCAAGCCGTTTCATGAGTTAAAGTTACAAGGAACATTTGGAGTGCATAGACCGCTTATCTAAAAAGGCACAATTTAGAGCATCCAGCCAGTATTCAATATGCACCAATCAGACATGACCTCATCCCATGCATTATCCTGCTGCAAGAGGCCACTGCTATTAGGGAATACCATTGCAATTAAGGAGTGTACTTTGCTACAATGTTTAGGTAGTTGCTTTCCATCAAAGTGTCATCAACATGAATGCCAGAAGCCACAAAAACATTGATAAGAGCATCACAGTGCCTCTGCCGGCTTTCCGTCTTTCCATACTGCTTCCTGGAGCATAGACAGACACTATCCTCATGAGTTATCATATCAGACCACCTTTTTCCACCGACAAGTGGTACGATTTTGATGCTCACATGGCCAATGTAGGCACTTTCAGCAGTGGATAGGGGTCAGCATGGGCACTCTGACTGGTCTGCAGCTACTCAGTCCCATTCACTGTAATGGTATGTAATGGTGGTAACCTTCTTCATCATAGCCAGCCTTCACTTCTTAAATAAGTAGTGATGAAGTAGCTACTCTGTGGGATCGTCCAGGTTTACCTTCTTTGGAGCACTTTTAGCAGATACTGAGATCACCCCATAAGACCTGCTGTTTTGTTGAGGCTCTGATCCAGTCATCTGGCCGTCACAGCATAGACTTTCTCAGAGTCACTCAGATCCTCACACTTGCCAACACATCAACTTCAGAAATGAACTGACTGTTCACTCACTGCATATCTCACCTCTTGACAGGTGCCGTTGTAATGAGACAATCACTTCAATCACTATTCACTTCACCCGTCAGTGGTTTTGATGATATGACTCATTGTTGTAAATGTAAACGTTCACCTATCATCCCACAGGAGTTTAGCGCTGCCTAGTAAAATGAGACTGAGCCTGGACTGTTTAACTTCCTCCGAGATATATTTAGAACACTGGTATAGCAATCTACACTGTTACTCTGTCTATTTATCTATCCATCCATCCTTATTTGTTTACTTAAACATGACACTGGTTCATTTTGGCAGGTGTTGTTATCTATTTAATTTTTAAAATGTTATTAACCCACACAACGTCAACTTCTCTGCATTTAACCCCTTCACCAAGTGAAGCAGGGGGCTGCCACCAGTGAGAGGCACCCAGGGAATACCTTGCTCAAGGTTACCTCAGTAGTGACACTAGCAGTGCTGGGATTTGAACCCTCAACCTTCTGATTGCAAGGCAAGTGCCATAGCCACTAGGCCATCCAGCCTCCCCATATATGATAATATGATGCCCTGAGGTGGTTCCACCCATATTAAAGAACCAGGATGAAAGGCAACAAGACGCCGATGCTTCCTGACTAACTAGAGCTATGCTCCGCCTTCTTTAGGGCCTCCAACAGCTCAGGTGAGTCGAACCATTAATAACAGGTCTGGGCTGGCACCAGCGGCTTTCATGCAGCGGCAGCTGTGGCGTCTAATTTTGAGAGGCCTTCGCCGCAATGGAGAGATCACGTCCTTAATACGAGGGGTGCATAAATAAAGATTATTAGGTTAATTAATTATTTTGCATTTATTATTCTTTTATACCTCCGCATAATTACTGTGGGCTGCTATAATTGAATTTGAACTCGTGCCAGCTGAGGATAATTTGTTTTCAGGTTACCAAATGGTGACAATGTTGCCCGGCAGAGAGGAAATGACACGTTGTGTGCGTGCGGCATAATTCATCGCTGCTCCAACACTGACACCAAACCCTTAGAGTGGAAATTAATTCAGTTCAAAACCCCTCCGCATGCCCCCCCCCTCCCCACACATCCACACACCCTCGCCATGCGGCCAAACTACATTACACACAGAAATAAATAACAACAGTGAATCAAAGGCGCTAATTCGCGTGCCGGCAGTGGAGTATTCATAGGCAAACATATCAAATACAATAACAACATATGGGTTATTTAGAACCAGGGGACAATTTCTGCCGCTTGTTATGGTTTTCGGCTCGCGTGTGTACGTGCAGAGGGCCTGGGTGTGCGCGGATGTAAGAGTAGATGTTCAATATGGTGTCTTTTTACACATTATTGTCTACAGAGTGGTGCCATGCCATATAATATTGACTCCACAGAGAGGGAGCACTGGAGCGAAACTACACACAAAACATGGATTATCACTCATCTCCCAGCATGACTTCTCTTCTTTTGCTCGGAATTAATGCGCTCTATACATCTTTGATCCAGTCCTGTGGGAATAGCCTATAGAATGCTGGTGCAGGCACGACACAAAGAACCAGAGTAACACATATCACAACTCAGCATGCATTATACATGACCTACACCTCGCCATTACCATCTCGAACCCTTTTGTTTCTGGCCAATTAGGAAGCAGCCTTTCTGATCATGTCGCTGAGTGAATGTGAAGATTACATAGGGAATATATTAGGCCGAAACTGGCGGCGCCGCAAATGGTGGAGATGTAACGTGACATGTACAGCCTAAAGGGGTGGATGTATTTGCTCGTTATTAGAATGCTATTAGGGATTTGCTCTCATTTGTGAGATTGAATATGATCCAGCGCTATTTAATTAAACCTTGGCACTGGTGCAGCCTGCACAAAATGAAGGACCAAATCATCAACTCACCCTTGACTGTGCAACAAATGGAAGAGGTGAGTAATACCACGAATGCACCACGTATTGAAGTGTGCTGTTCGATGTTCGTCCGTCGTCACTCTTGCTGGAAGCATTCCCAGTCTTGCCGACTGGGGACCAGATACTTCTCAAGGGAGCTTTTCATGGAACTGGTAAATTTTCATCATTTTCAATACATGAAACGCCAGATATGAGATAAATATATACCATCCAATAAAGAACCGAGCATTAAGAAGCAATCATGCTCCATATTTCTTCTCCTTGACTAAGATCTCATTCAAGATAATGAGATATTTTAGTGCATTAACCAGTTTCTGATAATTACATTTAGACTTGATTTTTATTTGATTTGCAAGTGAAATATCACACTGTTTGATCAAATGTCGTTTTGAGGTGCAAAATTGAAAGAGGTCTATACCTTTAGCAACTACAGACGTTTCCAGTCTGGTATATACGATTTGCAATTGGGTTTTCTTCGGCCAGGGATGCTTGCTGTAAAGAAATGTGATATTGCACTAATGATTTAATCTTTAAAAGTGAGGCCTTACCTAACACTAGCGCAAATATCATTAAAACTAATGAGAAATGTTAGCACACAACATATATCTTTTTACAATGCTTGCAATATTTTACACCTTGTGGGGCTCCCCGCTGGTGCAACCAGGGCTGTGTTTTGACTTCTTGGTGTAGAGGGGCACAAACAGAATAAAGGGGGGCATTGTTCAACCTCTTGTCAGTCATAAGAGCGGAACAGTGTGCATGAAAAACAGAAAGCTGCATCTTTTCTGACGTACTCTAACCGTGAAAAGCTGTTCAACCAAGCACAAGTCAAAGCTCGTTTCTGTGCCCAAGCACCAGCATGGATTTTCAGTCTTATTTGCTTTGGACATGTGTCATTTTAAATCAGTTTCAGAATGTTGTTTTTTTTCTTTTAACACCCACTCTTACTCCTTTTCTGATTCTCCTTTCACTTGATTTCCCTGTTTTACTTCAGTATGAATAATTTAATGCACATGTTGCATGCCTGATCTTGCTTTTGCATCATTAATTTATGACAGCTAGATGACATATGCTAGCAATTGGAGCAGTTAAACACATAATGTCCATTTTATTTAAATAAATATTTTTGGTATATGACGGTCAGTCAGACTACACATTGATCAGATATGCATTTCCATAATCTAGAAGTGGTTGGTTCCACCATTAGCCTTGCTATTACTGTGCCGACATAGTGGTTAACTTGCTGAAGACAAATATCTATGCTGTTAAATACCGTGTTTACCTTCTGCCGAATTTGTATTCAGAACAATTGCTGCACAGTATGGAATTTTTGGCATTGCTTTGTTATGGAATTGCTGACGGATTATGAAAACTGAAAGCATTCAAATGATAGAAGCCTAGACATTACGGGATGTGTAGTGTCTGAGAATTCAGACAGTCATCATTTTTTTTGTGTAGTTTAGCCCAATAATCAAGGCTTAATTGGGAAACATAGCTCACGTATTGACTTGCTTTCCACTTCAGTATAGTGGACCATGGCAGCAATGCTTCGGCGCCAACTGTTTTTAAGTTGAAAATGATTACTCACTGTGGGTGCATCATCTAAGCCTTCATCTCAGCTTTAGGAGATCATAAATCTGAACCCCAGTACAGCCAGGTACAACTGTGAGCCCAAAAGGAGGAAATGCCAGTTAGGATTGTGTGATGAAGAGTCCTTGTAAGTGTACCACCCCAGTGGCAGTATGGGGACATTTTTTTCCCCTGAGAGTTTAGTTCTTCTAGATTTGCAACAACGTTCCTTACAACAAACTGGAAATGTGAATCAAGAAATACTGTATTAGACTATCTGAGTATAGAGCACGGACTATAGAGCATGTATTAAAGGATTAGAGAATATATCTTGACAAAAGTTCTTGTAACTCACATTTTTGTAGACATTAGAGAGACTTAAGCAGACATTAAAAAGGGTGTTTCTATGTGATATTGCTCTAGCTGGGTCTCTCTCCATCTCAATTTTAGGAGATTGTGAGTCTAAACCGCAATGATGATTCAACCATCCACAACCGGGAGCCCAAAAGGAGAAATTGCCAGCTGGGATTGAATGATAGATTTTCACACACATGTTGGGGAGTGATATTGAGTAAAGACTGCATTATAGTGTCCTTAAGTTGAGCTAAATCGCAATGTGTAATTTACCACTACAGTATTTCTATAAACTTTCCAGTTTGTTGTAATCTAGACGAACCAAACCCTCCAAAAACTGTACCATTTCTGTCACTGGCATGGCACGCTTACAGAAAACCCTTTCTATAGCACTAGCTAGGGAATATAAAGTACCATATTCTGTTGCAGTTATATCTTGAAAGTTGCAATGACTCCTATGTGTATATGTGTATAGAATCTCTTCTACTTGGAAATCACCTTTAAGGTACACAAAGTGCCTTTAAAGGTGTATTTAAATCGTTTATTCCTCACACTGACTTCACCTTTATGCAGACTGGAAACCACAACTTCGAGGAATTTGAGATCGAACTAACTGGATTACAAGATACAACATTTACACAAACACACACAAAGACTAAATGCCATTTGAAAGAAAATATACTCTAAATTGAGGCATTTTATTCCCCATTTAGATTTTTCTTTGTTTAGCTTGTCCAACCTGATGACCGTTCCTATGAAAGAACACATTTGTGAGAGGAGTATAGATGGGTCAGTTGCTGCAGTCCTCCTGCCACCCTGTTTAACAGTCATGCACAGCCATTATGGGCTCAAGGTGTCTGCCGGCTTTCTCCAAACATACAATAATCCTTTCCAGATGTCAGGATTCATCAAGCCAATGCTTTCTTCCACCCTGCTGCGACGTCCACGTTTGAGTCCCATTAGACTGTGTTATGCATATCTGCAGACACTGAACACAAGTGGTTTCAAGGGGTCTTATCATAAATATTAACCTGCTGATGGTAAAATAGCACAGGTGTAATTACAGCAAAGGAGGTGCAACTGAGTCTTTTGTAAGGCTGTGAATATTTTTCAAGCGAATCGGCTGTTTAAGTGCTGGTCTACCCTCAGCCCCGGCATGCAAGCACTGCTCTCCTTTTCCTGAGGCGCTTTTTCCATGTTTGGCTTATGCTGTCATGATACTTTTTGACAGTGTTCTCTTCGACACATTGATACATTCTGATGCCTCTGTCAGCGAGGCACCCTGAAACCGGACTGCTTTAGACAGACACAGGGGAGACAGGTCTCCAATTTGTTACAAGCTGTGTCCTTTTTAAAACTCAATTCAAAATACTGATATAAACAATAATATACTATGACCAAAATGTGTTCTCTATGGTTATAACCATTAAAAGCCAGTTTGTCCTTCTGCAATTCAATGTATGCCATTGCATCATTAATTGATTGGTTAGACACTCATGAATAACTCACTCAATCCACATTGTGTTTATATCCCAGTATACTCTGCTTTACATTTGTTCTGTTTATCTTAATGTAAATGCGAAGGAAAATGTAAAACTTGAGTACATGCAAAACATTCACTTTTCATCCAGTTCATAACATCCCTTCTACTTACAAACACAAAGATAATAGTGACTGGAAGTTTGACTCCGTTTACGTGTCCCATTCACCACCGCTGTACAATCATGGTCTAAAATACCCTAGAGAATGAGTAAAATGATAATACTCCCTTGTTAGTTACCATTTCATATTCCTGCCCCTTGTGGTCACATGAGGGAATAAAACCAGCTGCCTTGGACAGTCACTGTTTGATTTAGCAATTGGGGCCACAGAAAGGACACTCTCGCTCTCTCTCTCTTTCTCTCTCTCCTTCTCTCTCTCTTTCTCTTTTATGCTTATATATGTTTATTTACATATTTTTATACATAGAAAAAAAATATATATGTATGTATGTGTGTATATATGTGTATATATATGTGTATATATATATATATATATATATATATATATACATATATATATATACATATATAAACATACATATATATATTTTTTTCTCTGTATAAAAATATGAAAATAAACATATATAAGCATAAAAGTGCTCATTTATGCAAAGTATAAGTTTTAACCCATTGTCTAATGACAATGGCCTTTCCAAAGAAGTTTGGACTTCTTTGGAAAGGCTGAAGAGGAAGTGGCCTATTCAAATGCAGACAACCTGCTTCTAATTTGCAAGCCCAGTTTTAGAATTTAAATGTGTCACAAGAGGTTAAGACAGCAAGTCATGAACAAATCTACTCCACTGTACTCACCACTTTTCATATAGAGAAGGTAGGTATAACAGTCTGTGTGGGCAGAGGGTATCGTCAAACCTTTGTTTCAAATGAGGCCGTGCACTCCCATGTAAAATAATCTATTGTTTTAACCTGAGCAATCCAGTTATGTTACTTTCTGTCATTACTTACCCTAGGTCTACTAGAACTCAAATGCTGAACCAACAGAAGCTCAAACAGTTAATAAAATGAAAGCGTTAAATGGATACATTTATGAATTTAGCACCTTTTTTTTAGAATCCACTTAGTTATTTCAAATAGTGCATGCTCTGTTTGTCTTAAACATGTCAAACTGTTTAATATGAGTTTGCTACAGTTTGTAAAGTAACATTCACCTCTGCTCCTTATGGTCCATTTAAAGAAAGGTTATAACATTTAGGGTATTTATCTGTGCCCTATAAAAGGTATAAACCTTTTATATCTAGAAAAGTTATAATGTATTAAATGTATGGCCTTTGTGATGTCATAAAACCTTTACATATATTTAATTTACACCTTCAGTGTATGATGAGCACACCCATTGATGCTGAAGTCAATGGGTAGCTGGTGGCCTGGTGGTTAGGGAGCTGCCCCTGCGATCAGAAGGTAATGGGTTTGAATCCCAGGACTGCCAGTGGCACCAATGAGGTTCTCTTGAGTACGATGCCGTCTCCACACACTGCTCCCCGGGTGCTGTGTTCCTGGCTGCCCGCTGCTTTACTTGGTGAATGGATTAAACACAGAGAAATAATTTCACGCTGTTCACACTGTGCTGTGATAACACTTTACACTGAAGTAATAAGGCGTGTTTCAGTCTGTATAGACTTTGTACTGACTGTGGAAGAGCACAAGGCAGCCAAGAGGTAATTTACATATACAAGCCTTAAAGGCAGCGTAACAAGACCAGTGTGGTTCATTCTAAAGAAAAAGAGAGGTTGAAAAAAATAAAAATGTGCAAATAAAATGGCACAATAAATACCCAAATGTCAAAGAAAAATTAAATGAAAGAAAAACGAGTCACTGTAACCAGTAAGTTAACAGAACCAGATAAAAATTATCTAAACAAACTGGTAAATCTAAATGAATTTCACACACAAAAAAGACAACCCAAAATCAGTATCCTTCTTTCAATACTGAAGACTTAAACACTATATGGACAAATGTATTGGGACGCCTAAACATTACGCCATCAGTGACTTTAGTGACACTGCATTCAAATGCATGGGCTGTAATATTGAAGTTGCTTAGCAGCTATAGCAGCTTCCACTCTTCTTGGAAGGCTTTCAGCAAGATTTTGAAATTTCAGTGGAAATTTGTGGCCATTCATTCTGTGAAGCATTCATGAGATCAGACACTGATGCTGGATAAGGTCTGGATCACAATTTCTGTTCCAGTTCATCCTAAAGGTGCTGGGTGAGGATGAGATCAGGGCTCTGTGTGGACCAGTCAAGTTTTTCCACACTGAACTCACTCACCCATGTCTTTATGGAGCTTGCTTTAAACACTGAGGCACAGTCATGCTGGAATAGGAAAGCTTCTTTCCCAAACTGTGTCCATGATGTTGTCCAAAATGTCTTGGTACACTGAAGTATTAACATTATACTTCACTGGAGGTAATGGGGCATAGTCCAGACAGTGGAAAACAGGTGTGTCCCAATACTTTGGTCCATACATGTTTCTGTTGCCACTGTGTGGAAGAGGGCGTGGCTTCATTGCACCGGAGGCGTGGTTCTGTTCGCCGGGAGGCGTGGCCACACTCAGCCGCGCGTTTCTGTCTTTCATTCTGCTTTAGGAACAACAGGCTGATGGAGATTGATGAAGCCAGGAAAGCAGAGAGCCACTGAAACCCTCTCTCCAAGTTCTCGAGGAGGCTTTAACGCAGAAACCGGATGATCATGGTGACGGACTTTAAACTCCAGGCTTCATTTCTCCACCACTAGCTTTTTAGTGATCCTTTGGATCCTGCTAGTTTGATCAGATGCTCGGACGCTCCTGTGAACTGGAAAAATCATCTTTTTGTGTTACTTTCTATCATTCCTGCGAAGAAAGGAGCGTGTGCGGCTTTTTGCGCCCTCTTTGTGCAGAACATTTCCTAAACAAACTCCTCGTGTAGACCAGGATTACTGAAACTTTTTCTTTCCACCAACTACTTTCCTTCGCTCCTGTCTTTGCACACATTGTAGTCTCTCTCTTTCTCTCTTTTTCTCCCTCGCCCTCCTTTTTTCTCTCACTCTCCCTCTCTTTTGCGCACGGATTGTAAGCCGGGACTCTCTCGAGCTCCCTCGTGCAGCTGCGCGTGGCTGAGGAGTGGGGGCAAACATGGATGTACGGTTTTATCCATCTGCAGGGGGGAACCATCCGGAGAGCCTGGATTTCTCCCACTGCTTGGGCTACTATGGCTACAACAAGGTGAGAAGCTGTGGCTGAGGCTTTTTTTCTGGCAGAGGCGAAACTTTGTGTATCGTTGTTGCACCCATGTTTATGGCTGCTACAATGATATGACAACAGAGCAAATGAGGCGCGAGTTGGAAAACTGTTGGAAAATGTCAGTGCATCACTTATGGGGGCTTGCAGGTGGACACTTCTGGTCACTTAACTTCACCCCAATCAGTGAAAAAGAAAGCTGCGTTGAAATTCCACTCAAATGTGTGGAAATATGCTGCATCCCAGTCACTCAGGGAGCTTATTTTTGCCTAGAATTACGTTTTTGCGTGCAGGAAAGCTGTGCACATTCATTTGGTTGCTTGGGTTTTCTCAGTGCAGAGACTGTATTGGAAAAAATATGAATATATTAATAATAAAATCACCCCCCGCCCCCACAAGCCGAAAAGGTGTGCTCCTCTGCAAAGTTGCCACTTTGAAAAAGAAAGCTGTATTCAAATTTGTGAAAATATGCTGCACTCAGCAAGCTTATTTCTGACTAGAATTTGGGGTTTTTTGGAAGTAGGAAAGGCATGCACATTCATTTGAGTGCTGAAAAGGACTGTATTTCTGAGCAAATAAATGGGTAAAAATGAACTAATAGTAATAATAATACCCCCGCCCCCCTCCCCAGATAAAGCTGCTCCTCTCCAAAGTTGCCAAAGAGCTCCTGCTGGTGTTTAAGCACTTGCCCAACTTTTGTAATGTCCATCCCACTTTTCTTTGGGAGAACAAATAGCAGACCCCCCCTCCCCACCTCATCCAGAAGTAGCTTCTACTACTCAAGCTTAATCCATTCCATAATGAAGAGTGTCACATTGCATTAAGGCTATGATGGCTGATTAAGAAGAGATTTACGCGCACGTAAACCAATAGTTATGTGAGCCTCCCTAACAAAGAGCCGAGAGCTCCTGTTACTGGACAATGAGTGGATTGTGCTGCCCTGCCACATCGGGCTGATATGATCGGAATGTTTTTCATTGGAACAGTTGTGTAATTTGGGGGGGCTCAGTGTTGTGAGAGCCCTCTGGAAATGTTGCCGTTGGGCCACTTGAGTAAAGTTTTCACAGAAATGCCATCAAGATTCCCGAGCACTTTCACAGGTATCCAACCTACTGCAGCGTGCGTTCTGTGCCTGTAAAGTGCATCCCATAATTGAAACCTTATTTTTTTTTCACGGACTGATGCGATCTTATCTAGACTTTGCTCCAAAACATGAAAAAAGGGAAAGATTTGCTGAAATCTAATCTTCCCGAGAAATCTAATCTTTGGTTGGAGATTGGATATGTTACAGGCTTGAGTTTCAACAACATATTTGAACACTGTATCAAAGCCACTGTGGTGTAACTGCTTGTTTAAGGCAAAACCGACCAAGACAGGCCATGCCTTTCTGTTTCTGTCGCCTTCACGTGGAATCAGATATGGACCCTTTCATTATAGCTTTACCCAATACTTTCAGATAGACCCTTATATCTATCGCTCTACTTCTACCTTCTACTTCTCCATCTCTGCTTCTGCATATAGTTCTGCTTCTTTCATAGAGAAGTAGAGCACAGAATATGGAAGTGTCCGTTTATACACAGCGCAGAATGACTCGTCATGTCCCTCCAGCCCTACAGTTGAAGAAGAAGCAGAATGAATAGAAAAGTCCTGCTGTGCCATTTTCTGCTGTCACGTGTAGTTTCCAAGATGCTGGAAGATAGACTATAGAAGTATAGAGTATAGGAGAGATGAGGTCTCAGGTTGTTTATGCCTTTAATGAAGGGTGAGGGAGGAGTATCTGAGGCTGAAGAATGTTAATGCCTAGATTTAGTACTGTGAGATATTAGAGCTGGACAATATGACAGTATTTATTGTGATTGAAATAAATATATAATCGCTATTTAAAAGGCATTAATAAAGTACATGATTCATAACACAGTATAATTAAGACTACAATAATGCTACCGTTCCTATTTTATGATTAAAAAAAAATTGCTATGACCATTTCTTGTATCATGTTGTTATTTTATTTTTTTCATATTGCCCACCCATAGGTGACTATTGTAACAGTATGCAAGTATTAGTGTCACATAACACTGGTTTTTAGTTTTAGCTATGCTGATAAATAACAAAAGCTTCACAACAATGAAAAGTTACTGTTTGCATTGTCTTCACATTTGCTGTACATTGCAAAAGAACTATCGACAATACATAAGAGTGCAATAACGGTAAGGTTCCAGTCAGATTAAGGCTTAAAATAGCAAGTAAGGTTCACTTTGGTGTGGCAGAACAGTCCAGTTCCAACAAGCTATGTCAGGTTTGATGAACAGAAAGAAAGTGGCCGTTAATGTTGTGGATACAGCCTTGAATATCACCTGATTACAGGATTTATTTGGAAAATACTATCGGTTTTATCAGTGCCACCCAGCTCTGTGTTGATTGTTATGAGAAAATTTGTAAGTGATCATACTGTTGGCATCACAGGCAATGAAAACACATGCACATAGACATGCCCCAGAAACATCTCTGACAGTACGCCTTTTTGCTTTAAAGCACTTTAGAGGATGCTTTAGTAATGCAATATAGGCCACTTTGTCTTCCTCAATATTTGCAGGATTAGAAACTGGGGCATGTTGCAATCAGCTCTTTTTTTTTTTTTTGTTTCAAAAATAGTTCTTCTTATGATGCCGTTTTTGATGTTTTACTTTTGATCATGCTGTTTCGCGCCCCACTGCCTAAGGTGGTTCAGTTATTCAGCTCTTATTCAAATCAGTATTTCCTTTGCAGAACTTCTGTCAGAGGACTTAATCCAGTTTTAATGCCTGCAAAGTCCAAAGCTCTTTGAAACGTCACAGATTGCTCTAAATCTATAGCCGTATCAAAACGAATGGCACAAGCCTTAATTAGGCTCTGTGCTCAGGTCTAACGAAGCTGTGGCAGATGCTGGACAGTTGGATGAAGGGGGGAAAAAAGAAGGAAATGAGATATGAGATGAAAGGAGAGTGGGAGAAGAAGGACACCAGAAGACCTTCTCTTTTAGGTCTCGGTTTGTAAAATGTCCCCAGGCGTGGAGGGAAAAAAAGGAAATAGAGTTGTAGTGTAGTGCCATTGGGGTTAGGGAAGAAATCAAGGCTGCAATCACAGTTTACTGGGGACAAAAACATCACCTCTCATAGTCAGTGTGAAAGTGTTGCCCCTGGTTTTTGATGCTGAGGATGAATTACCCAGAGGTACAGTATTAGGTCTGAGTTAGTGCTGGATGTGTGGTTTCGGATTTGACGGGCTCTGGCGGGATTTCGGGCCTCTAGTTAAAGGCCCGGGTCCATGAGGCTGCTGATTGGCTGCCTCCGCAGGCCGGTTCGCTGCTCTCTGGTCCCGGGGTAATGAGTGCGGTTCTGGGCTCGAGCTTTCAGTTTAGACAGAGCACACATGTGGTAGCAGTCAAGAGAAATTTACAAGAAAAATGGCCCACTTCTGAAAGGCTTAAGCGAACACATGCCTACATTGTTTCGGACGATTCTGTTTTGTTAATGTCATTTTGCTGGAAGTCAAGTGGAATTCTTTAACTCATACGCTTAAATGCGTGCCATGGGATCTCTGGTTGTTTTCAAGTGCTTCTGAATGTCAGTACACTACACTGGGGCCTTTTGATTTGTTTGGCCTGCATCTTGCAACAACGTTGGACTGACAAAGTCAGACTTCACACAGCAGACATGCAGCACTGGCCTCCCAGTCATGTGGATACCATTAACCAGGCTGCTCATATTTTATTGTGGCTTACAGTGCTGGCAAGTATGCGCTTTATTAAAGTCCCGCAAATTGAATCGTCATAACAAATGCGTGACAGAGGGCGTCGCCGAAATGTTAATGAATGTGTTTATTCGCTATTCGTTATCCCATTGTTGGTTTGTTTGTTTGTGTTCTCTCCAGTTTATTCACAAAGCTGCGTTATTCTGAGCGTTCGAGTCCGGTTAGCCCCGGAACACGTCTGCATAAAGATAGCGAGAGTAATAGTATTACAAATAATGAGACAGCATTTTTCAGAGCTGAGTTTGGCCACCGTTTGGTGACTGTCAGCATTTTTGGCCATTGCTAGCTCTTTCTCTCTCTCCCTCTCTCCCTCTCTGTCTCTCTCTCTCTCTCTCCCTATCTCTCTCTGTCTCCCTCCTGCTCTCTCTCTCTTTCTCTCACTCTCTCCCTCTCTCTCTCTCTCTCTCTCTGTCTCCCTCCTGCTCTTTCTCTCTTTCTCTCACTCTCCCCCACCTCTATCTCTGATGAAAAGCTTCATTTAGTTATGCAAGAATGGACGTTTCTCTTTGTGCCTCTCTCTCTCCATGGCGACCCCACTGGACTTTGTGTCAGGAAGTGTGTGCTTGTGTGTGTGTGTGTGTGTGTGTGTGTGTGTGTGTGTGTGTGTGTGTGTGTGTGTGTGTGTGTGTGTG
>JBBJLR010000042.1:15177421-15189048 GCA_037577145.1 Brachypetersius gabonensis | reverse complement strand
CACACACACACACACACACACACACACACACACACACACACACACACACACACACACACACGCACGCACACACACACACACATACACACCCACACACACACTTTTCCCTGAGGCTACACCACTCTTTTGTGATGGATCAGGCACGCAGGGGTTAAACTGCTCGCTCTGCTCTGTGTTTGCACTGTTAGAGTGTACACAGCTGCTGTCATTTTGTCACACACACACACAAACACACACACACACACACACTCCACACTGGTAGAGTCTATACCTTCTAGCCGCATGTTTTCTCTTATAAATGTTAACTCTGTAAATCTATGTCGTACCCAGTGACCCTAACTTGAACCAAATGTTTATGTGTAACTCTACCCCTAAAAGCTACCATTTGTCATTCCAACTAACTATACACCCTTCACTCTCATTTGGATTGCATTTGGTTTGCAAGTGTATGGCTAAACTGTGATTACAATACAGATACTGGGATGAAATGGCACGGTTTAGCTATATACATACTTTACGAATGAACTGGAACCCGAACCCTAAAGTATAGCACTCTGCTTGAAAAAAAGCTGGCCTGTCTATTAATAACGTACATAGAGTGTAAACCTCCTCCAATTATAAGTGGTGCTTTAATGCATGACTAATATCTCAGAGGATTTATTAAACACTCCGGATGAAGCCTGGTAATTAGTTTGGTGGCTTGTAGCAAGTTAGCTTAGTCAAGTATGTTCAGTTAAGCAAGAAACACCATTAACTTGGTGTAATGCTTTTTAACTGTAAGTGCCACTGTCTTTACCTGCTAGGACCCACACTCATGACTTTAAATCTTAAATATTCGTTTTATAGTAGCTACCCAGTCATTTGCAGAAGCTAGCGAATGATGATTAGCCTAAGTGTGTCATTAAATAATAGTATAATAGTTTATAGGGGTTTAAACAAAGTAATGTTTACTTCTAGCACAAAGCTTGGGTCGCTTCTAGTACATCAAGACTTAAGACACTTAACAGATTAGTAGATTTCACTTTTTGTCCCAGTTCTAATCCCAAAAGGCTGAGGTGTAATGGAGCTAATGGTATGTTGTCAGTCAGATTGGTCTGAATTGGAATGATTATTTGAGAATGTAACTACTTCTCCAGTGACGACAAGCTCTTTGTCTGGAAAAAGCTCGTCCCGCACCTGTCCAAACACTACTTTACATGAAAACATCCTGGGCGCAGCGTCTCTCGCTCCGGCCCAGCTTCTTCTCAAAGCTTGATTGATGTACTAATCCTTAATCCAGGTTGGTTTCACATCTCGAGGAAGTGGATACCTGTTTCAGATGTGCTGAAATTCCTTTTTCGAAATGCACTCTTGTCAGTCCGGAGAATGTTGTGGTGGATTTGTCAAGTAATGTGCTGTTCCAGAGATCACAAAAAAAAAAGAAACATATTTTTAGCACAAAGTTAAGAGAGAACAGAGTGTGAGAGAGAGAGACAGGGGGCCACACATTCTGGGACTGGCCATTCAAAATGTATTTATTTTTACTTATTTATTAACGTTGTCATGCTCTGGTCTCTTATGAAAGCCAGCTGTGTGTGTGTGTGTGTCACATTAACAAAGAGCCGTAGTGTTTTGGATTATTTCTTTGCCTTTGTGCTTTTAGTCCACTGTCAGTTCCAGCACTTCCTTAGCAACGCTGCAACAACACTGATAACTGTTGCCATGGCCGCTGCTCAGACAAAGTGTCCTTCTATTTGGAGCGAGCGAAAAATGCTGGTCGCCAGAATTATCAAGTGTTGAAAGGAAAACAACCTTGGGCTTTGGCGATCGGGTTTCAAATGACAGCTCTTTCGATGGTGATTTTGCTGAAGAGGAAGCAGATGTGAAGGTTTTACTTCATGTTTCCTCAGTTTGATGCATGTTCAGCTCATCCAGGGTGGCCTCCAGTTCCAGTATTTTTATGTTTTTGTTTTTTTTCTTTTCATCGCTTCATAATATCAGCAGGTCACACAGTGGCAAACTGTTGAAGACGTTGTTGTTATTGGGATTTGCCAAACAAAGAGGACCACATCGTGTTACATGTAATGCGATGACAGGCTGTGAATTGTGGAGCAGCGTCTTGAATGAACGCGAAAATCGGACGAAAATTGAAGTGTCACAAAAAAAGAGGCCTCGAGCACTGATCCCCAACTTCTTAGTTTTATTGAATTATATTATTGACATGTTATTGACATGATCAAAACTACTTAACCACATAGCTAGTAGTTTTATGCATAGATTTTCGGCCAATTATTGAGAGCCTATAAACTAAAACACTGCGTATTAACTGCATAAACCATATAGTATGAAGCAGCTGTGTGTATGTAAGCCTATTTTCCCATTATCTTACTTTGTTAACTTATTTTTGTCATTCGTTTCCCATCTGTTCCTTCTAAAAGTGCTAAAGTTGAATGAAAAATGTTGCATTCATAGTTTATCAGAGCCCCTTTTTAAACGTGCCATTACTCTTTGGCTGGTTCCTGTTTCAGCTTGTTTCCAGACCTCATAAACTAAGTTGTCTGTCATAAAAATCTCACAGTCTGCTATGTTTGTGCCATATCCCCCTTACTTGTCGGACTAGAAAAGAAAAAAATGAACATATAAGATGATGTTAAACCTGTAAACCTGTGGTGAATCGGTGAATATATGAGTACTGAAGTCGGTGAATGAAATGTCAGAAAGATGGACTACATTGAGACACACACTGAAGTGACCTTCCAATCATATCACATTTTCTTCAGAAAGATGAACTGAAATCAAATGAAGTGCTCATCTCTCTCTCTCACTCTCTCTCTCTGTCTCTCTCTCACTCTCTCTCTGTACTCTTTATTGATCCTCGTCCCTGTTGAACTTGGACTGTAATGCGATTGTGGTTCCAGGATGGGAGAGTCACTCACTGGTAGCAGTTGTAGTCGTATATCCCATAACTATACTCTATAAATATATCCTATAAATATAAGAGAGTGTGTTGTGTGGTTAAGAGCCTGCCCTGTACTGTGGAACCACTAAGATAATACTCTTGTGTCATTTGCTTCACAGTATGGCCAAAGCATGTGTGCAAAGTGATGTGTCTCCTCGGAGGATGCAAAAGAATTTTTTTTTGCATTGATAGCGTCTGTTCGCCTGGTTCCAGCACTCCACCTATAATCTTCCATGTGATTGATTATCTATATGGAGTGCTGCTGTGCAGCTGATAAACAGAATTATGCTAATCTGTAGCTGACACCCGCCATTAGCCAGATGAGATCAGCTGTTACGGAGCACATCTTTAACCTCAGTGCTGATTATCTTCCCAAACACAAGCCTTTATACTGTTAAGCTAGTCTCTGCCCCAGCTGTCAGGGTCTGGAAAGACGCGAAAGTAATCTTGAAGTTGAGGAAAACGGAGTAGAATCTGATCTAGTTGGTCTTTTTTATGGCAGAAGAAGTGCTTGTGTGAAGACACTAAACAGTTCTCCTGCGCTGTGATGTTCTTGCACATTTCATTTCATCTTCTATTAAGCTCCAGTGATTACAGTGAAGAAAATGGCGAACACTAACATCAAATAACTCCAGCATCATCACATTTTCCTGTCTTCCTTTGAAGGCATGGTGGTGAGTCACCAAAAGAGGGAAGTAGAGATCACTCGGAGCACTTCAAAAACAGAATGTATGTTCTAGCAAAGCAGCCAAGCTGAGAAAATGCTAAATTAAAATCTAGAGGAGGTGTTTTGAAAAAAAGAGGTTAATTGGTTCCTGATGTGGAAAATCACTTAGACAAAGGTTGTGCCCTTTGTATGAAGGTTGTGCACATTATATGAAGGTTTTACATATTATGACAATTGTGCACATTATATGTGAGTTTGTGCACATTGTATATATATTGTGCAAATTAGATAGATATTGTGCATGTTAAATGAAGGTTGTGCACATTAAATAGAGGTTGTGCACATTATGTAGATGTTGTGCACATTATATAGATGTTGTGCACATGAGATAGATGTGCACATTTTATGGAGGTTGTGCACGTTATTTGGAGGTTGTGCACGTTATATGGAGGTTGTGCACGTTATATGGAGGTTGTGCACATTATATGGAGGTTGTGCACATTATATACATGTTGTGCACATTATTTAGAGGTTGTGCACATTATTTAGAGGTTGTGCATAGTATATAGAGGTTATGCACGTTATGTGGAGGTTGCGAGGGAAGAGGCAGTTTATAGGCTCTAGCTGAGATACACAGACACACACAGTGAAACACAAAACATTCATGTAGCGAAGAGCTAATATTGCACCATGTCACTGTTTCGCTTCCTGATTGTGGATTAAAACTGCTTGCACTGTGTCCTCTGTGGTCTGTAACGTGGGAGATGTTGGGTCCTCAGAATGAGAAATATGAAAGAATGAAGTATTTATAGCAAATAAAGCTTTGAGTATGATGGCATGGCTGTGATTCGAAACTTCCATTCACCCCCCTTATTTTTGTTAATAGCTTCTATCAAATGAATGGAATCCGTACAGGGAGCCCGGCGGTTAGTCTAAGAAATCGGTGTGTCATATTACATTATTTTATTATTGGATATCAGTAGGCCACTAAGACACATTCATGTGTGTGTGAGTGTGGGTGATCCATGTAAATGGGAAGAAAGAACGAAGCAGGAGAAAAGCAGTGTTGATTAAAAGATGCTGAAAAGTGTCATCAGATCGTCCCGTGAGATTGCGTTGAACAAAGATTTCGAAGGCCTTTTTACAGTCAGGAATTCGTCCTCGTCTCCCTGGCAGCTCGAAAAGAACAAGCTCACATTGCACCGTTGCCAACCAACAATGTGGCAAAGGTTTAGAGTGTCCTTGTCCTTTTGTTGGTGAACCGACCCGAAATTCGGAACTCGAGCCTCATCCAAAGCACTGCTCTAAACCTCATTGTTTAACCAAAAGTCCATATGGAATCTTGAGTGGTCTTATTGGTCAGGAGATATTCCAGTTATTACGACAGTCTCTGATAACACCGGAGTAAGCATTTCCATACATTGTTTTAGTTTCACTGGGTCTGGGGCCTCTTCTGTCTTTTGGCTAACAAATATCTTAATTGGAAGGATATGAAAAAGCTTTGCACCAACAGTATCTGGTGTCCACTTTGTTTACCCTGTCAAAATATATTTGTCTGTGTTGTAATAACAGTCGGACACATATTAAGAAAAACTTGAAGTGCTTCGGATGCCTGGTCTGAACCTGATTTCCATCCTTCGGCCATATAACTTTCTGGGCTGTCTGCCATGTTGTTACTGAATAAATAGCGAAAGGATGCCATAATCTTAAGAATTCAACGTGTTAATGCTATATAGTCTATCGTTTTATGTCTTTATATCACTACCATTACATATTTTGGCACCAAATCTGGCTCTTCAGTCAAGTGCATCCCAAGAGCTTGCTATTACACGGCCAATGAATACATCCATCTCATTTTATCTGCAGGCTCCATCAGCAGCATCAGCAAACCCGCATATATTCCTGTGTCAGTAGTCTTTTGTGTCATTTCTGAGATTATAATTAGATTAGTAATTGGACTCTTAGTTTTCATGACCGTAAAGCTACAGAAGCAGAACAGAATGAAACGTCTGCTAATCGTGCGCTCCAAGATCCAGTGGAAACAAACAGTATTGGCTAAATATGTTGAGGATGTATTGAGAAGTACAAAATGGGTTTTGCAGTCTTTCTAGCAGTGCCAGCTGAATCCTCTCTACAGTTGGTGCAGAATGTTGAAGTAATTAGGCCTGTTTTTGGTACTTTGCCATCTAATGGTTATTTTAAAACGGTATTTCTGGTGCTCACTGTTTCTCGTTCTGCCTTTTCTCCAATAGATCCAACCTCTCCGACTTATTAAAGGAAACAGACTCATTGCCTCAGGAACAGCCATTTCTCCGAGCTGTTTTCTAAGAGCCAGTCAGTCATTTGTCAATGTGCAGTTCAAGAAGTATTTTGTACCATAAATGTTAGGCCTTGCACACCCACACAGTTCTATTTCAAAGGCTGCCATGAGATACCTATCCATTTCAGCCTCTCTTCAGTCTTCTTCCAGTTTAACCGGTAGTTAAAAAAGTGTTCAGTGCGAGACCATATGTGCACGCGCTCGCCGAGAACGAGCTAATTATTCCACCATTCCACGAGCGCCGAGCGGAGTCCGTACAGTAAAAATGTCAGTTAGTAACACGAACGTCTAATTACAACTCTCTTTTAAGGCTGAAAACCAAAATATGTTTTGCTTTCCCTCCCAAACCAGTAAGAAGAACACAGCCGTGTTATTGTTAGAGGAACTTTATCCAATTTTTGTCTCTCAGTACTGATTCTGATATCTGAAATGAGCCTAAAACACAACTGGTGTTTCGAAAGTGCACTTCTAACACTTTTTTTTTTTTACTTTGGTGGGTTTATGCTATAATTTATTATTATTGTTATTATTATTATTGTGCCTTACTGGGAATGCAGGGACTGGTGTAAATTATGGCCGAATGACTGTCCTTTATATTTTATTTTATTTTATGTTTAGACTGTTCTGTCTCTGTTTTTTATGTACTTATTTAACATACATTCTATTTCTATATTTCTATAACTGTAAAGACTGCACTTCAGTTTGTTGTACTTGTACAATGACAACAGAGGTATTCAATTCAGTTCAATAATATACCGATAATGGATAAAAAAAAAAGCGATTCAGAAAAACATACTTGAGTTGTGACTGTCTTGCAATAAATCTACTAATGAATTTTGCAAGCTGTTCCGCCCCTAACAAATATGTATTTCTGGAGGCTAATGTCCCGTAAATTAGACAGTCAACATTTTTTTTCCGGATTGTGCAATAGTGTTTGTTCTGGAGGGTTATATAAAATCGCACGCTCATTTTCTTTAACAACCAGGGCTAAGAAAACAGCATCGAATGCAGCATCTACCCAATATCAGTCCGTTTTGTGAAGTGGTCAGTGCGAGTTTCTCTACTCGCTCTGTAGCTTCTCTGGCATTAGTTCCTGTTTTGAAATTGATTTGAAGGTATGGCAGGAGAGAAAGAACATTCTCTGTCCTCATTTATGTCCTCATTAATATGACAAGAGAATGAAGTGTCAGATTTTAATGTGAAGTCATCATTTGATCAGTCTTTTGTTTGACGGCTCCTTGTTGTACGACATGCACCCACAATCCTCTGCTGCTGCTGGTCGCCCCGGTACGGACTGACAAAAAACAGCAGGTGTTCAAATACTAGTAGTGCTCAGAGAGCAAAGAGTTCAGAGAGTGGGAGTAAATAAAAGACTCATTTGAATGTGCAAACAGAGCACGGATGGGGTGTGGAGGGGGTGGGGCAACATCTTTTTCTCGTCCTGTGCGGACAAAAGTGAGAGCACCTTCGCATTAATGCCACAGACACAAGTGCGGATCGGCCAGTGGCTCTTTTTGACATTCTTTCGGCCACTGCCACTCTGCCATGTTTATCTTTTCTCATCCTGCCATTCTTTGGGATTTCCCAACCAGGAAAGGTCCTCAAGCACAGCTGGGTGCTGTGTTATGGAAATTGGGTAACTATGTGTGTGTTTGCTATTGGCTTAGAGAGGTCATCAGTTACTGATCCTCCAGCTATAGCCTCATTCAACCCCCCCACTCGCCCCCCCCCCCCCCCCCCCCTGCAAAAACACCACACACATCTACGAGGTTGCAGAGTCTATGCAAGGTCCAAATCCTTCCTAATCCAATTCTGCCTCAGCACCGATACGGTACCATTTAAAGCCATCTTCACCCAATAAATAAACTTTAATAGTCTCTACAAAAAAAAGCTAATATAAATTGGAAAAACGCCATCATCCTCTCTCAGCATTTTAATGGGATCTTTTATAGGAGTGCATTAGACTGATAAGTATAAAGGCCCTTTGTTTTCCCCGGGAATGCAATTTGCCATCACTTTAAATGAAATGTTACATATTGTACACATTCTCTTTCTTACTTTCTTTCTTCTGTTCTGTCTTTCTTTCTATCTCTGTGCTTAAAAAAAATGCATTTTTTCCTTCCTCTACTCTATTTTTGTAGTTGTCAGAATCTTGTCCTTGAGTGGATTTGCTTCATCTCTATATGTAGATTAGGGCCCCACATCGTCTTCAAAGCTTCAATTTATTATGCAGCTGATTCCTTGATTGCTTTTTGCCCTTCAATCTGGTCCAGTTCTCTATTGTCAAACGTCCTGGAACATCTGAACTAGAGAAGTGTCATTTGTATGTAATATTCTGTGTTACCCTTTTAGCCCAGGCCTAAACAAAATTGGGCTCGTGTTCTCTCTCGCTCCAAGGACACTCGCTGTAAAAGCCTGGGAGCTCATCTTTTTTGGCTGTGCTTGACAGAACTACCCGGAGCAATTAATCATTTGACTACAGCACGTGTTGAGATGATAGTGAATCACGCTCATAGAATAAAACAGGGACCTTTCACACACGTGTTTGCACTGTCTTCCAGTTCACCAACCATGAAATTGTTTTCGTGTCCACGACTGCATGTTTTCCATTGTAAAACAAACCTCCACTTTCCTGCAAAGTCGACAGCGTGCGGATCCCTCCCTTTCCGCCTCCTCTCTTTATTAACATGGCTAAATGAAAGGCAGTTTGTGGCTGATCATGTTGTAACACATTTTGACATGTTCACGGTTTTGATGTTGAGCAAAGAAGAAAAAAAAAAGAGAAAGAGTTTAAAACCATAGAATTCTGTGAGTACTCTGGGGGGGGGGGGGCGAAAACGAAAAAGATGATTGAAGCAGTGTGAGGCTTTTCATAGAAACATATGGTTTCCCTCAGTGCTGATATTTATGTCATGCGTGTATTAAAAGTGGAGAGTGGCTCCTTTGTAGTTGCTTTCCAAAACTCGTACAGTGATTGCTTCATTGCTGATGTGATTTTTATTGGCCTCAGAAGCATCCTTAACAAAAAACGCCAGCCCGTCCCTCTGTACTACAGAGCAACCCAATGTTACATTTAGGTTCTAATAAAGTCGTATTAGGGAAGCCGAGCATCTGGTTCCCATCTGTTGCTTATGGAGAAAGTATTGACATGGAGTGGGGGGCACACGTACCCACTGCTTCACCATTAGAAAACACTCAGATTGGAGATTAAGGGTTTCAGAAAGTCGTCTCTGATTGCGTGCTAAATGAAATATGAGAAGAACTTGTGTTGTTGACAGACTGATGGATGGAGAAGAGTGGAGTTGGCCAGAAGTTTGTTAGTATATCTATACTGCTTAATAGCTTTGATGGTAGAGCTGCTCCAGTGCTATGCTTGATTGATGAATAGCAGTATTATTTTCATAATACTGTGAAACCCTTGAACCATACCCCTTTCCCCTTAGCCACATATGTAATGGCAGTAGCTACGAAAGGCCATCTTGTAAGGATTCTTGTATTGTAAATATCTGGCTTGCTGTTTGTTTCACATAGTTCATGCTGAACCAATAGAGATGCAAGGGTTAACCATCGTGATCCAGTCAGGGAAATGAGGTCTTGACAATACCTTTTGTCAGCCTGGGGTGGACATTTTGAGGCCTTCCTACATGTTTCTACAGTAGTAGTCCCCTCAAGAGGTAGCACCACTACTGGTTACTCATTAGACTCTTGTAGTGCCTGTTGTAAAGTGGCTTCCAACATTTCCTATTCTTTCAGCAAGCACTTTTTTTTTTTTTCCAACAGCTAGTCTAGCTCAGGGCTATAGATTATATTTCAGCAAATGTTTGTCAGAT
The DNA here is from genome assembly GCA_037577145.1 of Brachypetersius gabonensis. Taxonomy (NCBI): domain Eukaryota; kingdom Metazoa; phylum Chordata; class Actinopteri; order Characiformes; family Alestidae; genus Brachypetersius; species Brachypetersius gabonensis. The sequence goes on along the minus strand of JBBJLR010000042.1, from coordinate 15,179,293 downwards.
TGTAGGTCTGGAATCAACTTTGTTCTGTCTATATAATCACCAAGAATGGTATGGTTTTAAATCAATTCTCTTATTTGGAGAAGAATGAATCAAGGTTACTTTGCCAAGTTTAAAGATGAACACCAAGTATTTGGACATCTCACTTGTCTACAGATATTTTACAGAGTGTTTTTCTCACTGCCTACTCTGCTTACAATGTTTTTGATGAAAATACAAGTGCCAGAGTACAAACACTAAGTTTTTGCTTTTAAAATGGATGTTCTGCGCTGACAGTCAGCCTTTAAAGCTTCGGCATCTTTGGCTACATAACTGCCAGATCGATGAAAAGCACCGCTAACCTTCCTCAACCCTCACGCTCCCCATCCTCCTCGCAGCTCCTTTAAATTGCACAGGTAAATTGGACTTGAGCAAGTTCTCCCGAGAGACTAGCAAGATCTTTTCCTTTCTTCCCTCTTCTTTTTTTTTCCCCACTTATCTTTCTCTTTATTTATTGACGTGCTAGAAAGCTGCTAAAAGATTACATCGTATCATCTTAGCATTAACTGGATTTTGATTAAAGTGTTACAGTACAGTTGTCCAAGGTTAACCAGCCATTATGAAGGAGCGTGAAAATAATGACACGCTGTGTGGGTTTATGAAAGCTTGCGATTGTTCAGTTAAGGCTCTCTAACCATTTTTTTTCCCACAGGCTCATTTCCGAAAGGCTCATAAAGGGGATTGTAAGCTACCAGTCAGAGTACAGTGTGCTGAGATCTTTAATACTGTGCATTTAGAGTGAATCCAAATAGTTACCTTTTACCAAGAAATTGTTCATAAATGTGTTTGTTCGCTTGTTCGGTTTCAAACCATGATATAAACTCTGGATTATAGAATCTGGATTTCATACTCTATTAAATATAATTGGGCTAAAAGCCATTAAACCCTTATAAGGTCTTTGGTACCCGTTTTTCGGTTTTAAGGTTTATTATACGAATAATTGTTTTTTCAAACTGAGATTCATTGGCTCATTTTCTGTGAGGAACATAACTATTTTAATAGAAAAACAAACAAAAATGAGTGGCATTTCTATTCATAAATGGGATTTAACAAAGGTAAAGGGAACAAATTTAACATGTTTTATTTATATTACTTGCAAATGGGATGAAGTAAACAAAACAAACAAGGTTGAATGTGGGTTTTTTTTTTGTTTAATTAAAAGCCCCAAAATTGCAGGACTCTCTGTGAAACCCCAAAAAACAATACCCTATCAGGGTTACAAAAGAATTTTAGTTCCAAAACAATCTGTTGAGTTGATTGGTCTATAAATAAGATACATGTGAGATATACGGGTGAAGAACCTTTTGAAAGTTCAGAGAACCTGGAGATAATGTAAATACTCTTTGTCCGATGAAGGTATTCCCATTAACCATATGTTCAAGCCAAGAATCACTTAGATCTCATATTTTAAATGTATGCCTGGTGTTAACTAATCAATGCACATTTGCATTTTATGAAGGGAGATTTACTTAACAATCTGTAGAGTCTACAGGGACGTTTAGGTCTAAAGTAAGCGGTCTAGTTGTCATTTTAGTTATTCCACTGCGCACTCTGACTCAACTTTATAAGGGAATAGTAACAACAACAAAAGTAAAATGGATTTGGAAATTTAACAGCTCATTTGTTATCGTTTTCGGGCTCAGAGCAACATTTCATGCCAATTATTAAAGTCCTGCCAGCGCTCACATAAAAATAAACACACAGTCTCTAGATAGCATATAATTCAACAGATTTCTAGTTTGTGCTCAGCTTTAAAGAACAGTAGACAGTGTTCCTGGCGTGTGTGTGTGTGTGTGTGTGTGTGTGTGTGTGCGTGTGTGTGTGTGTGTCTTTGCG
>JBBJLR010000042.1:15097663-15107753 GCA_037577145.1 Brachypetersius gabonensis | reverse complement strand
TATATACACATAATGAGTAACATGTTAAGAGAATCAGTCCTGCAAGCTACACTGAACATGCTTGTTCAATAAAAACATCTATCCAGAGTTTTCAAAGGGGGCTTGTAATTCTGCAGTTATAAGAGAGGGTGAGTGGGTTTTATTAAAATAGTTATTACAAGCCTACCGAGACAATGATGTAAGCCTCCATTATTTGCCATCAACAGTGGAAAAACAGCAGACTTTCATCAGGCTTCACCATCATTGGTTCATTAGATTACTGTACATAAAAGATTACTCCAAGGAATGCTCATGTGTAGTCAATTACTCTGCTCTCAAGCAGGCTTTTTTTAAGGCCTTTTTAATTACACTTCTGTCCATGTGGATTTCCCACCATCTAAATTGTTTCTGATTTTGTCCTAGACTCGTTGTTGCCAGGCTATGTTGGAATGCCGGGCTCATTAGTGTCAGTTTCAGGTTGCCGTCGTGCTCAAAGTGTTTATCTGCCGGGAGTGACACACTGACAAACCCATGCTACCTCTTCCCTTCTGGCACTTTACAGCTATCAGTCAGTCGCCGCTAAACAAAGCGCGGACAACTCGCTCATCCCTGCTCTTTTTAATTCCACCTCCTTTCTGCCACACTTCTTCAAAGAGGCCGGGCCCCGCTGTGAACCCATTTGTTTGATAAATGCTTGGTGTGCCTTGAAAGGCCTTTTGTGAGGAGTTTAATTAAAAGACTAAAAGCAGGTGAAGCTGTTGTTGTGGGTACACAAAACTGACATGCGGCAGGAAGTCACTCTCGGAACAAAACCTCCTATCTCCATTTTTGTCGTTTTATTATTATTTGCCTTTTTATATGAATTGAAAACACCAGCTGTCTTTTGCCCTGGGATTCATGTTGCATGGATAAATCCCACAATCGAAAAGCCACAATCTCTTCTAATAAAATCATTTTACATTAACTTGCATTGAAATGTAAGAACATTTTTTCCTTCTCTTGTAAAGATGCTTTTTGGAAGATTTTGCCCTGGCAGCAACAAAATGAGAGTTGCCCTCGGATAAGAAAAAACAAACAAAACAGGGACATACTCTATAAAATGCTGGATATAGATGGATAGACACTACCTTCCTAACTTTCAATGTAAGTCAGTGGATCAAAAGTCAAAGTAAACTCTGTCATCTAAGCTATTTTCACGTGTACAGTGAGACTAGATGGTGTGGACCCAGAAAGACACATGTAGTACACTTATATAAATAAACTACAAATGGAACTCTAAACTAGTAGTAAACATTTGCACTTTGGTACAAGGGTCATTTTTAACATAAAAAAATTGTGCAAATGTATCAGCGGTCAGGTGCAGAACAAACACAATACTGGAATGTAATTGTGTGCATTATATGTGCAAAAGATCAGTGGCAATTCAACATGAATATGCAGTCAATCTGTGAAAATGCAGAATTCTAAGATAGTGTTCAAGCACAAATACTACATGAGTGTATTTTGTGCATGCAGCTGCATGTGCATCATTAAAGAGTAATGTGTGGAAAGTTCAGTCAGTTCACAGTTTAGGTATGTGTTGGTGGTCTTGGAGGGAAAAAGTCATTAAGTAAAATTCTGATACTGCGTAAACAGCAACTGATATTTTCAAATTAAGTTAAAATGGCAAAAGTACCTTTTATTCCAACAGTGACGATGTAATGATAATTTGTACAATGATAATTCAAATACTAGATAACAAGTAAAGCAATAATAAAGTGAAAGGTAGTCCTGCAATGCACAGCAGCAAGTGACATATTTCTATTATTGAATATTTAATAGATGATAACAAAAAACAAGAAATAAAGTTTGTTTACTGTTGGCTATGGCTGCCAGGCAAACTTGGTCCACAAAAGGGCAAGGATTTTGGACATTCAGTGATCCGTTTTGGTTTAATTATTATGGAAACATATTCCTCAGGTTAAACAAAACTGAGCTCATACATCAGGTATGTAGAGTAGGGTTTCATGTCATATACACAGATTATCTTTTGTTTGCAGCCTCCTGTTGACTATTTAAAGTTATGTTGCATGGGTCTAAAAATTTTAAATCAAACCATGCATATGTATGCATCCTAAATATTTAATAGAATTTACATTAATGCAAGCTTTGTGAGACAACCTCCTGAATAATTCTGTATTTCCAATCAAAATGCAATAATTTTATGATGTATGTGCAGAAAAAATCCAGCATATACCTGCTTCTGCTGATATCTGGTTTTATACGGTGTAAGCTGGTTAAATTCCCAGACAGCTGGCTAGACATACAGTTGGACGAGGCAAAATTATGCTGGTCAACCTGTTTGATCTATTAGGGTAAGTTTTAGAGTCTGATAATTAAGCTGGACTATCCACATGGCCAATGTGGTCATGTGGATAGATTGGCTTAAATTACAGACTCTAAAACTTACCCTAATAGCCTCCCCCTAAACAGTAATAGTAGTAATACAGTAGTAGTAGTGCTTTTAAAATTGTAGTAAAATTTACCTTTAATCGTAATTTAACCTTACACACGCACTGCACCGGCTTAACCAGCTTAACTAGATTAATCAAGCCATTTTTATCAGCAGGTATGTGTAGTGTTTCTACTTCTAATAAATAGTTATTTTATAATATTTTCTTTACTGTTGCTCGCTAATATAGGTTACCCATCTCTCCACTGAGAGCAGCAATAACAGAGTGCACTGAGTGCCAATGACGGCGTGAGCTATAACAGTGTGCATGAACCCATAAATGTACTTGAGTCCTCCCATCAACCTTCCCTTTAACATATGATCAGGTCAAATACATGACAGCAACATCATGGATAAAAAATGACGTCTGAAATATGGTGCAATCTAAAGCAGGCTGACCTAAACCTCTATTATAGATGAACCAACCAGTAACGTTAACAAACTCGGCGTTAGCGCCCGCTGACCCTGTGTTCCTTCAGAGCATATACACTCTTGTCTGTACTCCCTCACCATCTGCTGCTGGGAACTACAATTCCCAGAGTTCCACTGCACATGACCCAGCAGAGCTCAACACAAGGAAGACGGAGTATGGAAGTTTAGAAGAAGAAACATCTTTCAGTGCAACACTACCATTAGTCTTACAAAAGAGGTGGAAATTAGTACCCAGCAAACTAGTTCATGTCTTTGTCCTTTCTATGGAAGATTAAGTTCAGTGTACTTTTAATATTTACATGTGTCTTATCCCACATCTCATTCTCCAGTGTGACTCCAGTCAGGCCCAGAAGAGAATTACTCTTTTGAGTCTTGGTTGTTGTATTGAATCTCGATTTTTAACATTTAAACATTAGCAAATTGCAACAGCAAATGACTACCCACTTTCTACCAATGTGTCCTTGAGCAAGACACTTAACCCTCAGTTGCCCCGGGGGGGGACTGCCCCTGTGACTAATGATTGTAAGTTGCTCTGGATGAGGGCGTCTGCCAAATGCCCCTTTTACCTATTCCTTTAACTTACTTGATTCACATTTTCAGTTTCGGTTTTTGGACCAGTTGGAAAATCATCACTGTGCATCAATTCATTTAGTTTTTCATTTAGAAATGTCTTTCCTGTTAAACACAAAACTAATATCCAAATATCTGGCAGTATTTGGGCTGTTTGTGAACATTCTTGGCTGTGTTGTAATGTGCATCAGACGATGTGTTTGTCAATGTGATAATTTTACTTCTCGATTTTAGGGGAGAATGGGTGAGAGAAATTAAAACATTAAAATGTAAATGCAGCTGAGAAGAAACTGTTACAATACGTGTGAAACCCAGTAAATATGCATAAGGAAGAAAAATACATTTTCTGTATAACCATTCACACATCATTCTGTACCAAGGGAATGTTACAAAGCCCTTACTGTTGTGAACAGCTCTAGATTATAGTGTCTACTAGAAATAGCATCTAGTAATACTTTGAAAATGTAATGTTGACCCTTTTATATTCATTTAACACTAGCTACACTCGTATGGATTATAGTAAAACAATCCGTTTCTGATATTTTGCCACAATAATGTTTTATGGGTGAACTTATTGACCCAGAAATTCCATTTTGGTGCACCGACTAACAATACAATTACATTTTATTATGAAAATTGACAAGGTTCAACTTAAAAAACGCTCAACTTAAAAAAAAAAAAAAGATTCCAAATAATAATGAACGATGCATAATACCAACCATGCTGCTGTGACTGAATGGCAACATATAGGTTTCTTCTTCACAGTCTTTGCACGTTTTTTCCTGGCTTTGCTGCCTTCGGCTTGCTTATTAGGGGTCCCGGATTGACATTTTTGCAAAGCTTCTTCATGATAGTGTCTATTGTAAAAAAACCCTATACAAATGAAAGTGAACTGACTTGAATTGAACTTCTTAATTAGAGTATTAAAGAATATGTGTCTGAATAAAAAAATATATGTATATATAAATATAAGAACTCCAAAGCTATTTTGGTTGGTAATTATCACAATGTGGGCTACACCAGTACATGCTTTATGTAGATTTTCAGGAGAATACAGTATGAATCACTGAGCCTAAAGCAGTTGTGCGCATCAAATGTATGCTAAATGACTCATTATATTGTTACTATGCTTTTGTCAGCTAAAGGAGATTTGTACATAATGGGTAGGCGTTCTGGACAGATTTATTCTAGCACATCACTTAAAGGTTTGCACAACAGAGAATCCCTGTTGACAATTAAATTCAGGCAGAATCTGCTTGTACAGTGAGCCTGAGATGCTTGAAGTCTAATCAGTCATATTAGAAACCTAACTCTTGTGGGTACGAATGATCAGTGGTTAGAAAAATTAGGATTGTTGATTTGCTTATAGACAAATTGACCTGTAGCTGAAACCTTTTTTTTTTTTTTAAATACCCAAAGCTCACCCTGTGTGGGCTAAATGAATACAAGAAGTACATTAGCACATTTCCAGCACATTCTGTTAGCCAAAGTCCAAGATAAATAACATTATTTGCTCTTTAGTAGGCCAAACAATCATTTAAAACGCATAAACAGAAAATCAATTCCGTATTTAAATAGCACAAATCAAAGTGATGAGAATAAAAGGCAAACCTTCGCACAGTGAAACACACAAAAATGTACTATGGCATTTTATTATAACTGTATTTGAACTATATATAGCAGCGGCCTTAATATATAATCTGTTTACCTGGCTGTTGCATAGAATTTTATAATGTATATGTTATGTACATCATAAACAATCTGACAAAATACTAAGAATAATACTATGGCTAATGTGTGATTGAACAACAATTGCTCTGAGCAAAAATATGTAGAACCTGGTTCATTTCCATCATGCATCCCTCAGAAAACAGTTTTACATTTCGTCATGAATACATAGCCATCTGTTTAATTCATATCCTCATTGTCTTTTTTGTCTTTGACATTAAGATCCTCTCATGATTTTGTTTTTGGTATGTGGGAATATGTTCCTAAAGCCCTGAAATTATTATGGGTAGGGGTCAAGATGAGCACGAGATGTGATATTCGCTATTTTTGTTTCAGTAAACACATGCATACAAACAGCCCCCGCTCCCCCCCCGCCACCAACACAAACAGCTACACACACATAAAGAACATGCAGAAAATGGGTTCTTTCATTTCAGCGGCGATCAGTTTCCACCTAAATGACTGCTCTTCTCACTACCAGGTGCACATACTTTATGTGCAATTTTACATCATTGCATTCTGTTATTTATTTATCTCGCCTAAATTGAATTTTCCATCTGGCTTCTGCTATAAAGCTGTCTTTGTTTGCCGTTAGATCATTACTCATGATTTTACCTTCTTCTCCCCTCTCGGGGGATGTCACGGGCATTTTATCCAGAACACAGAAAACGAACAGTGAATCGTCGCCCTGCTTCCACCGCGTTAGGGTTATTTCACCCTGCCGTTGCTATGCAACAATGTGAAATGTTGGCACAACATGATTTAGATCTGTTCCAACAATAAAGTCCTGCGCATAACTGCAGCGAATGCATCAACACTACTAACACTGTGCTTTTAAGGCCGCCAGCGATGGGCCCGAGCAACATAAAACATTTTAGTTATAGATTTCTTCTCTTCTGATGTACTCTGTGGACTGTGCCTTGGACTAAAAAACAGCTACCTTATGATCCTATATTGACGGCTGATATATTTGTATGGTGAAGAAAAGCATCACATTCCAGTTTATTTATTTGATGATGTAACTGTGTTTCACAAACAAGTTACAAGTTAATACTATTCTATCCAAAGTCAGTTCATCAAGAAACAGATGTTGTTTGGCAAGTGAGCCCTTTGATAAAAGGCCATAATTTCCATCTCTTTAATTGTGCATGTTCAGTCAGCTGTACATCTGTACATGCACAATTAAAGAGATGATGGCTAGAGTGTAGGCCTCCTTTTGGATACTAAAACAGCTCCGACCTGCCGAGGTATGGACTCCACTGAGATTATGTGAGTATGCTGTGGTATCTGGCACCATGATGTTAGCTGCTGAAAGAAGTCACTGTAATTAGGGAATACCAATGCCATGAAGTGGCGTATTTGTTTCCCAACATTTAGGTAAATGGTACATGTTAAAGAAACATTCCAATGAAGGCCAATGTTTCCCTGCAGAAGACCATCATGGTGCCTCGGCTTACTCCCCCAGGTAAGTGAAGCACACACACCTGGCCATCCGCATGATGTAAAAGAAAACTTGATTCATCGGACCAAACCACTTTATTCCAGTGCTCTATGGTGAACATCTGCTGTTCACATATTTGGTGGTGGGCTGGGTTCAGCATGGGCACTCTGAATGGTCTGCAGCTCTGCAGACATAAGGGAAAACATTAATTACAATAGATGTTAATAGAGTATATATTAAAATGTTTGAGGCATACATTAAAAGTTTTTCCATATATTCCAATCAGAATGTGTATAATTGGAGGACCGTTACAGAATGCTATTTGAATGGGCTGAGCTCGGGATGCATTCTACATAATAAAATATATGAAATTTGAGCCAGAATGCTATTCCATCCTAATTTGTAGTCCTTAACTAGCATTCTGGTGTACTTCAATGCAACAGAACAATACTGGCCATACTAATGATATCTTGATAAGCAAGAAATAGCTTTTGTCTATTTTTTTACTGAAATATTAAAGTCAAAATTGAAAATTGAAATTTGAAAAAGTGTCGCCTAATTTTTGATGTGCAGTCTATATGTGGACAGTTGCCTCTGTGGCTTCGATGGCAGCTGGGTAACATTGGAAATGGTCCACAAGTTTGTAAAGCCTCATCCCACTGAGAGCTGCTGTTGTGCCCTTGAGCGAGCTGTTAGCCCATGTTGCTTTAGGGGTCCAAGCACTTTTATGCCAACCTTCTTCCCCCAGGCCACTCTTGTAAATGAGAATGTATCCTCATTGCACTTTATCTTCCCTGATAAGCTAAAGGCTACCATCCCATGTCCTGAAGAAGAGTTCTGATTTGCCTCCCCTGTTCCTTTGAATTAATCATTATTATTTCCTTTTAGTCTGCTTGCCAGTAATTGCTTCATTCAGAGCGTATTCCTCCACCATGAAGGCCCCACAATCATCTCACATTGTGCCAATATGTGAGCCATTTCATTTGGAAAGCGGGATCAACGCATTCAACTTTAATTTCTTCTCTTAAGAAAGCTTGTCTTCTCCCTGGGCCGCTGAGGGGAGCATGGAAGGAGGTTGAGTTTATAATGGTGCTTGAAAAAGGAGCAGAGAACATTAATCATGTGTCTCTTTCATCGGCTTGACATGTAAGACACTGAAAATCTGTGTTTATCTGCACACACAGAAAGCGAATAAATATGAGTGCTCCATAGCTAATTCCCTGCAGAGATCCAGGAAGGTTTGCTGTCTCTTCTTTGGTGTCTCTCAACTGCCTCAAATCAACCCAATTATTCCCCATACAACCACGCTCCAATTAGAGCGTTCTCTCTCTGGCGTGGACGCTCTTACCAGGTGCCTTCGGTTAAGCTACTGTCACTGAGAGCGCTTTTTAAGCTTGAAGAAACCTTTAAACAAACTCCAGCATATGGGGAATTTTTCTTCGTTCCATCTGACGAGTTTGACATGTTCTGATGTGCGATAGAGTACTGAGTCTTTGAACATTAACATCAAGATTTGTCTTATTATCTGTATGTTTTTGTAAAGCCTTAGAGAAAGGTGACTGCTGAAAATGATTTTTTTTCAAGGCGCAGCATTGTTCAGTCACATGTGTCAAGATATTTTGAAGCACATCACTGAAACGACGGTGAAAGAATCCAGCTTCAAAGTGCTTCAATCAAACATGTTTATAATGTAATTCTAATTCATGGCATTCTGCTTTTGCTTGAACATACACTGTCAGTTCAAGTGTTGGTCAGGTTTACGCAGTATTTTAACCCTGAAGCTGAATCTGAGGATTCTACTAAACCAGAGGTTCGACCACAAATACAATTTTTGTTGTGGCGCCTGCTATATGATGTTTTACACTTCATAAGCAAGCATCGTCTTTATCTTAATGAGGAATTGTAGCGTGCTTTGTTTTGCATTCATAAGCCTATGTTGCAGAAATGTACTATACAGCTGTTCCTTTTCACATTCAAAAATAAATAAGTATATTCTGAGATGAAGAATGCACTGCAAATGTAAAGATTGTGAGTTTTTATCAGCTTTTTCCCCAGTTTGGTCTAATTTAGTTCAAGTGTCCAATTACACTTGGAAGCCTATTACACAGTGAAGCAGAGGGGGCAATCTCTGAGCAACTTGAAGTGTCACTTGATTTTTTTAACTGTGGCTAATGCAATGTAATCTACACATTTGTAGGAGAACAGCTAAATCTGTCATGTCAACTAACAGATGCCCGCCTTGTCTTGTATTGCACTAGTATATCTGATGTACTAGTTGTGCTAGTGTGCTTAGTAGTGACAGGGGGAGAGAGACCCTACTCACCCTAAAAGAACAAGACCAAGTGTAATTTAATGTTTTTCCATGTTCAGCCCTGTTCAGTTCAAAAAGAGCTTCTAAATTAGCTAAGAAGTTGGACCATACATGCTGTAAGCTGGGAAAACACTGAAATGCGAAGACTAGAAGGTACTCCAGGACCTCTAAATTAAGCCTTAGGTGCCAGACAGGAACCAGGGTTTAACTTGGGAAAGGGGAAAATCCATGGACTTCTAGACCTTTAGTGAAGGCTTAAAGCTAAATAGAAACTAAAATGTAATTTTAGCTCATTGTTGTGCAATGGAATCATGTTTATATTTAAACTGTAAATTTTATTAAACTTTAGTTGAAAGAACCTCAATCTACATGCAAGTAATCGGGTTGCCTTGAAAAATTCAAAACTTCAATTAAAACAAAATGAAAAACACAGCTAGATTATTATCATAAGTTGAATTAACTACAAATTTGAAGACAACTAGGTTACTTACCAGGTAAAAAAAAATAGTTTAAAAATCTTCTTCACGAGATCTAGGGTGAGACATTGCTGGGTGACACCCACCAATCACCTTTTGATTTCCAGTGGGTTTGAACAATATGGTGAAAGAAAACATCTAACCCTTCTGGAAGTCCTACGTAAATCACTGTCTGTTATTATGAGCAGCAGCCTAGCCAGTGGGTTTCATGCAGATGACTTTTGTTAGTTAAACAATAAAGTTTACTGAATGCACTCAGGTCCAAGGCCTGCATCCAGCAGTATCTTATTTCTGGGCTGTTCTTTCATGAGTTGTTATGCATGATTGCAAACAGCCACAGTAACACAAGGTGGAATAAATGTTAATGAGTCAGTAACAAGCTTCAAATAAAACATAAAATGTCTACAAGCTCCAGATGTCTGTGTTTAATATAAAATGTCAAAAAATGTCAAACTGGCTTCTAAACCTGCACATGGGCTTGACTTGTTACCCCTTCAGTTCCACAAACACTGCTTTCGTGGATTTTGACCTTTGTTAAAGTTGCACCAGTGTAACAAATACATGTGGTGTTTTGTTTAGTTTACTTAGAAAACATCTAATGTGTCTATTTTCTCTCCCTCTCTCTCTCTCTCTCTCTCTCTCTCTCTCTCTCTCTCTCTCTC
>JBBJLR010000042.1:15085260-15097541 GCA_037577145.1 Brachypetersius gabonensis | reverse complement strand
TCTCTCTCTCTCTCTCTCTCTCTCTCTCTCTCTCTCTCTCTCTCTCTCTCTCTCTCTCTCTCTCTCTCTCTATCTTGTGCTTTATCTTGTGCTTTTTCTCATGCTTCCTTGCATTCACTCTCTCACTCTCTCTCTTTCACTCACAGAGCTTAATTATCTTCCCCATTCTCTTATCTGATTCACACACACATCCAAGACTCCATTTACTCTCTTTTACAACCTCCACTTGTTTCTACTTTTCTTTCCCAGTTAAAAGTGTGAGCAGGGACCAAGCTGGCTCTACTGTGTGTTTATTATAAAGAGGTTATTGTTGTTTAATGACAAGGCCATGCTGAACAGATCTCTGTGTTGCTGGGTTCAGTAAGGAAAGCTGTAGCTGTTTCACCTGTAGTGCTTTATTCAGGCTTGGGTTTCTTTATTGGGAGGCCTGGAGAAAGTATCAGCTAATTGCTGGGAGGTTTTCTGAAAAATGAGATGGCACCATTGTCCGATTTAGCAACATAGCTGACCGTTCAACACTCTTATTTTACGTGCTTCTTTGTTTTTGTTTAAAAAAACATGTACTTTGTAGTATATTTGTTAAAGTGCGTGATAAAACACTATATATGTTCATAAAATCTAAATAATCAATCAGATTACTTCATACAGACTGAATACAGAGATATGTTTTCATTCCTAAAACAGAATCTCTCCAGATCCTACATAGTCCTCTCTATGAAACTGTACTTAAGATAAAATATGCGTCACTTTGACAAAATCTTAATTAAAATAGACATACAGAACAAAAGAACATTGCTCAGCCAAATTTTAGGTATAAACAAAATATAAGTGCAGGTATGTCCACCTTCAAGGTTCCTATTGGTCCAGTTATGTCCAACAACATGATACATGTGGTCCTGAAGATTGGACCCAAGTGCAGAGCATAAATGTCAACCAGGTTTATTCCAACCGGCAAGAAAAAACAGATCTGATGCCTCAAAACCAGAAAGCAGTCCAACAGGAAAACACATCTAAATTGTCATACACAAAGAACAATGGTTAAAGTCCAGTAGGGTAATTCAATAAGCTAACAGAGTGGCCATTGTGAAAGTAACCGGGTTAACTTGGCAGAGATTTTTAAAGAGGCCAGTGTACCATCAGGAAGGCTTTTCAGAGGGGAGGCAGAGTTTGAGGTCCTGTGTGCACACTTGATGAACTGGACAAAACAGGGGTACTTTGGGAGGTGGCAGCACAACATTAGGCCAACATTCAACAACACTGCCCCCACCCTGTTTCCAGTGCATCTACCTCCACCTCAAAGAGGAGGTCAGGACTGGCTGTTGTAACACAGAGGCTGAGCAGAACTTGGGCCTCAGTGTGAAGAATGTCTCAGATGCTTGTGGTTATCAATGTAATTTACCTCTGGTTTGCTTTAGAGGAGCAGTGAGTGGTGCAGCGACTTGAATAAAATTGATATTAAGCTGATGGTAGTAATTGGCAAAACCTAGGAAGCATTGTCTTTCACTGTCTGAGGTATATCATGTACTATATTATGAGGCCAATCCTATACTTCCTGGGTTTTATAGTCCTCTTTTTTTTACTCAGTCTGCACTTGGCATATGCCCTAAAAATGTTAGGACTGGTGGAAGTTACATTTCAGTCTTATTAAATAACTTACAGTCACAGAGTCTTTGAATGTTGATGTACACAACAATCGATCAGTCCCTTAAAAATTTCATTGAAAGTGAGGGGGGCATTAGACAGTCCAAATGGCATAGCCTAATACTCATAGTGCCCCCAGTGGAGAAGCAGCAGGTGAGCTAATACCTCCTGCTAGGGCTTCATCAAAATACTAATGTGCCTGAGTTTCTGGCCATGAGACGGGATAAATTATATTTTTGGGGATGCGGAGCTGATTTTATGAACAATGAAGACCGCATCATGAAGCCTTCGTCATAGTGTCCAGTATGTGGGAGATTGTTTCTGGCAGTCCAGACTCCACTGGGTCCATGGTATGGATTTTGTCATGAATATCTGAGCTCATCATGGCCTGACTCCTGAATTAGTTTTAAAGTTGCAATATATTCACCTTTTCAGGGAAATCGTTCTACCTTCTAATAATTTTCATTAATATAAACACATTTGAAACTAAAACTACATGAAATCAGTGCATCTGTGCAAATCTGTAGCTTTAAAGGTGCATTTTTCTGAGAGTGTAAAGAAATATACTGGAGTAAAAGTATTGTAAAAATTAAACTTTAAATATAGTGTGGCATATAGGAAATACATGTTTTGATAAAATACTCCATTTCTAAATTAACATTTTGAATGTAGTGGTGTATGATGCAGCGGTATGTAATACAGGGATGGTAATGGATTTTACACCGATATGAATTTGGTTGGATGTCTTAATAGAAGCAATAATTTCAGATGGGAACAAAACAGAAGAGTTATATAAAGTGAATAGCTTTTCTGTCTTGGAAAAGTCATTGAATAAAATTGCATTTTATTAGATTTCTGTATTGATTCAGTATTGTTCAGTATTGTTTTCCAAAGCAATGAAAATATATTAAAGTAAACAAAGTACATTCACTCTTCACCTCTTCCTACTCAGCCCACAGACAAAACATTGGTTGCTTGTTTTCAAACATATAGTCTGGAGTTATAGGTGCTACCCACTTGACCTCAGTCTGGTCCTTGTAGAGGTTCTGCCCTGTTTAAGCTGTAAACACTAAACAAGACCAGCGAGAAACAAGAAGAGGGTGGCTCCTCTTGCCTGACATCTGCCTCGCAGCTTAGGCCGATGACGCGTGGGCAAAGTAGGATTCTAATGACATTATCTTTCTTTTCTCTCTTTTCTCTTCTCTGTCTGTCTCCTCTTCTGTCTTACTCACTCATTCAAAAACACAAAGAAGAGAGTGACAATGAAAGATGAAAGCACTTGTAACTGATGCCATGTTGAGATGAACGCATTCAAACTAATCTGATTCTAATTTGCAGTAGCACAGCACACGCTGCCACTGCCACAGGCATAGCTAGTGCTGACTAAAAGGCGAAAGAGAGGGAGACAGATCAAAGTGACAAGAACAGAGGAAGACAAAAGTTATTCTGACACAAGCAGTCAAACTTCTCCATTCAGGTAAGAACTTTCACAAGGCCCTTGAGTTCCTTTTTTTCTCTTTACAGCTCCCTAATTTAAAGTGTCTGGATTCTACTAAAAGCTATCGGGACTTCATGAGACCAAAAGAGAGCTTTTTGTCCACAAACACTAGCTTGTGTTTGAAGTGAAATGGAGTGAAGATCACTCAGAAAAGCATCTAATCCTCACTGTGAAGTTCCATGGAACAATGCTCATGATTCATGGCATGAATCGGCATGTACCATAACATCTCCGAGCATAATTTGACTGTGGCAACATTTTCCTTGGATGGTCTAATAAAAATACCTTCCTGATGCTTTACTTTGCCATTTAAATAAATACAAATTAAGGTGACCTTTACCTTTCATTCACTCTAATCTTAAAATTAACTGTGATATAATTCTATTCACAACTTGGTTAAGAGTCCTAGCCTTTTACCAGTATATGGATTTATCTGTGTTTCTCCAGGTTGTATCTTTATAATTTGAGTCTGAAGATGAATACAGAGGAATTTTCAATTAAATACGGACCTTGAGAAATTTTACTACTTGGCTGTAACGGAATCATCCAGTGGGATGATTCTATCACATTCCTCAAGATTTTTAATTAAAAAGATCACAGAATAACTATGTCAGAGTGCATAATTATTTAGAATCTAGAATCGGTAAGTTATTTATAATTGGAGTGAAGAGGCAAGTCTACAATTTACACCCACTGACTCTGAAAGGCTAAAAAGTGTATTACTTTAACCGGTGGTGTTGTAGTAAAACCACATTATTCCTTATTTGTTTTATCAGCATACAGTGTAATTCTAGGCCTGTTTAGCCTAAATACTCTAGGGTTACTGAAACATGCAAAACCAGTCCATGATCCAGCAATGATGGAAGCTTTTGCAAGAACAAGGACCAGTACTGCAGTACCTCAGTTGGTACTTGAAACGCCTTTTGTGTGATCTCAGACTTCTCTCGGATTTGCTTGTATTTAGACTCAGACTTGTCTCAGTCTTGGACATAGGTCTCACCAAATGTTCTACTATAATCATTGGTCTTGACTGAGTCCAGCTGGTCTTAAAAAACAATTCTCCTGCCAGTAACGTTTCTCCATGGAGGCCAGCCATGCCCTAAATCATTGCTGTCATGGCGAATAAAATCTCTGAAAAACAAACATTATGAACAGGCCACCAAGTGGTCTTGAAAATGATTTTTACTGTCTTTGTCTCTCTCAGTCAGACTTGATCTTGACTTGGACTCGACCAGTTGCTGACTAGGACTTGATGGTCATACCTGCAGCTCTAGCTGAAACTAACAATCACAAACAAGTATCTCACATAACTACATGTTATTACATTAGGACACCTTGCAATTACATGAGTTAAGGTTATTGTATTATAGGTTATTGTATATGTGGAACTGTGCTCCATCTGGAACAGTGAATACATCAACAGTAGTTACTTTGCAAATGTCATGTTACTATCAGTAATATATTGGTAGAAATCCTCAGTTCATGCAAATGTTATTATACTTGTGTAACTGCATGAGTGCAAACTAATACTGACACACGTATATTTACATAAGCACTTGAATCCATCTGTAATAATGAACAGATTACCAATAGTCTTTTTGTATTATTTGTATAGAGTACTTATAGTGTTATATATGTTTTATTGTTTTTTGTTGCTTTTAACATCGTACTGTTCATTTATTGTATCTTAACTACAT
The DNA here is from genome assembly GCA_037577145.1 of Brachypetersius gabonensis. Lineage (NCBI taxonomy): Eukaryota > Metazoa > Chordata > Actinopteri > Characiformes > Alestidae > Brachypetersius > Brachypetersius gabonensis. Next base: position 15,092,705 of record JBBJLR010000042.1, on the reverse strand, counting down.
TTTTTTTGCTCCCACAAAGTACTTATGGGATATATTTTTTAAATTATAGGAATAGTTTTATTCCTATGATGAATTAAGATTCAGTATCTCTGTGTATTTTGAAACTCAAGTCCTATCAGTTTTCTGGTGGCTATACACTTGTATGCTATGCACTAGATCTCTGATCTCAATGTGTTTTTTGAAATCTTTTGCAGAAGCATAGAATAAGTCCATCTCCTGTAGGACACTGATCTGTTCCTAGTGTTTATTTTCAGAGGCATTTGGTTTTCAACCATCCTGGTATCATTATGGGATGCGTAATATGTTTCAGAACCTTCTTTCTTGCTTATTTTCTCTGTTTATATTCAAGATGTAAGCTGCCATACTTCTGCTGCACCGTTTCAACCCACAGTACGAATTGAAAGCTATATTTATGTCAAAGCACTCTTCAAAGTCCTGCAGCTCTCAACTTCTGAAAGGTAATTTGTTTTGACCGAGTTAAAAAACACAAAAATGATATTTTGAAACTTATCTGTTTCTGCTGATTCTCTTGGGTGTTGCAAGCTTAGCTCAACATGCATATTATATATGACTTGATCTTCCGTAATGAGTTGGAAATCGGCGTTCTACTTATTGAGATATGGGCTGATTATGTTGAAAAACATCTAAAATATCGATTTTTGTTTTTTGGTCTTATATAAAAGAAAAGGTCTTCAAAATTAAGTTTCATCATGGAAATAATTGCGAAAATGTACTTAAATGGCTATTTAATCTAAGTTGTAGCTCTCAAATCTTACAACAGAATGTCCAAAATAAGTGCTGTTTTCGCCTATCCTCTGAAACGTCATCTCAGCTGTCCAAGTATGGTGTTAAAACATCAATCCCTGATCTTTTAAAACCTATCAAAATACTTAAATCATGTACACAAAACCTTTTCAGTTGCCAATATGAAGCCCAAAACCTCAATTTTGAATTTTGGGTCACTGTGACTCATTTTGCCACATCAGGTCACATACATTGTTGTATATTGTATCATTTTATGCCACTAAGTCTTGTCTTTCTTAATTAATTCGCAATTAGATGTATCCGCTGGGCACAATGTTTGGACAGTCCACAGAAACAATCATACCCCTTACTATACTTTTTTTTTGAATATTTATTGTGAGCTCTGAAAAAATAACTAATTTAAACTTAATTTTTGAAAAATTAAAAAAAATTCTTATAAATCTAATTGACTGTATGTACAGTACATAACATTTCTGTATGTTAATTTGCAATATTAATTCCACTCTTCTTGGAAGACGTTCCACAAGAATTTTGCGTTTCTGTGGGAATTTGTGCCCTTTAATTCTGTAGAGCATTTGTGACGTCAGGTACTGATTTTGGATGAGAAGGCCTGGATCACAATCTCTGTTCTAGATCATCCCCAAGAGGTTTGATGGGGTTGAGGTCAGGGCTCTGTGCGAAAGTTCTTCTACATCGAACTCCTCTAACAGTGATGTTGCTTTGTGCACTGGGACACAGTCATACTGGGACAGAAAAGGTTCTTCCCCAAACTGTGTCCACAAAGTTGGAAGCATGGCATTGGTCTGCTGAAGTATTTAGATTGTCTTTCATTGGAATTAAGGGGCCTCACCCAAACCCTGAAAAACAGGTAATAGATTCTCTGGAGTAAGGGATCTCCTTTCATTATCTTTGGGATGAATCATTCCAACATCAAAACATCATTAATGAACTCAGAGTACCTCACTAATGAACTCCCTAGAACTCACTAATGTTGCTAAAGCCTTCCCAGTAGAGTAAAGCCTGTTGCCACAGCAAAGGAGGGACAAACTTCTTATTAGTATCCTTAATTTCAGTTACCTATAAATACTTTAAAAGCAAGCATTTAGTCAGGTAAACGATTCCTAAAGCATACACAGAGTGGAAGTTTTGTTAGTTATACCTCCTTTGTTGAAGGGCTGCTTCACAGCACTGCAGAGAATAAAAACTATAACATATAGGTTTACAGCCTGAGTGTGGGACACAACTGGAAACATCACTCTTTAAAATTATGCATCACAATGACAAAGATCAAATTCACTGAATCTTAGATTTTAGTTTCACCTAAATAGTCCTAAAGGTTGGCACATATCCGTGAGTATATTTATGAGAGAGACTACCCCAAGAAACGTACATTATTCCTAAGACTTAAAACAGCGCTACAAATAATTCTGTAACTGCTGTAAAACTAATATTTAAAAGTTATGTAGTTATGAGAGTGAGACCCACTTACAGAAGCCCCTTAATGACCATTCTTCTGGTGGGATTGAAATATTTTCAGTTATTACAATAAAGTGAAATACATTTTCCCATGAAAACAGTTTTTGTTGTTTTGTAAGGCATGCACATGTCCCTTGGAGAAATATATTTAAATTATGTTTCTGAAATGCATTAGTTACTATAAGTAACTACAAGGTAGATGTGCCTGGCATATATTTAAATTGTGTTTCTGAAATGCATTAGTTACTATAAGTAACTACAAGGCAGACGTGCCTGGCATGCGGTGTAATCGCTGCATGTAGTGTTTTGTGGATGAGATGCAATTTAAACTCCACTCATATCATACTGGGAACGATAATCCAGTCATTTTACCATTAGAGAGTGTTAGTAAGCCATGGAATTAGGGCTGGACTGATGGTCCTGATAGATCGCTGATGGATGACAGTCATCCCAATGTTAAGCCTAGCATCGAGATCCATCCCCATGGACCCCACACATACAAAGAAAATGAGAGAGAGACACGATTAAGCTTTTCCCGACACATTGTATCAGTGCTTGGTTCCCTTTTTCTACCCACATGTTTTATCCAGGAGTTCTTCTTCTTTTTTTGTTGTTTAATGGATGTTGGCACACAGCTTTAAGGTTCTTTTCGGACACATTCTGGCACTAGTAATGCATTACTTACTACCTGGAACTTGTAGCTTAAACCTTCACGGAGATCATTAGCTCATGTCAGCTCTCAGGTGTACATAAGGTCATAAGATAAAAAAAGACCAGATGCCTTCAATGCTTCTGCAATGTTTACTGGTCATATCACATTCAAATGAAATGATGTCATTTTAAAAGCACATGAAATCTGATCTCTCTGCTCTTATTAAGGGTACATGGCAACTCTCTCTATATGCATCTGATCTAAGAGGACATGTGAGAATGTGCCAAAAATGGAAAAGATCACACTCACACTAAATAAAAAAAATTGTGACTCTTCGTAATACTAATGTAACCATAGTTATAGTTTCAGTTCAAAACATCAGACACAAAACATGTCCATTTCTGATGTGTTTTTCAAAAAATCACTCTAACTGTGTAGACTATTTTAATGCTCTGTAGTGAACCTGCATAACAAAACAAAAAGGGTTCTTACACGATGCTATAAAAGATACCAATTCATTCCATAAAGTGAATTGGTGTCTTTTATACCAATTCACTGGTTTTCTTTATAGACCTATTTTTGTACCTGAGATATGTGAGTGCATAGAACCACTTCTAAAGTTTAAAGAACCATTGTTTAATGTTAAGGCTCTAGGAAGAAGTCTAACATGTATACACTTTTAAACTACATAAAACAATCTTAACATTAAAATATGTTTTTAAAGAACATGGTTCATTAGAGAGCCAGGGGATGCTCTAAGAACCCTTTGTGACACTCTTTTTCATGTTTGTGTGAATAGAATGTACTCAAACAGTTAAACAGTCTTGGTTCTTGGCTATTTTTACTGAAAGTGAGCCTGTTGTGCTGTCTGGCAGTCTGTTTATCAGTATGTAATCTGAGGTAAATGCTTGTTTATGAGTTGGTGATCCTGATGGCTCCTGACAGGAGAGAATGGGTGAGAGTCCACTGATAAAGGTGCACTGTAGCCTGCGGATGAAAACATCATGGATGAGTCAACCATGCCTCACCTCTGCTTTTGTTCTGGGTCTTCTCTGCCTCAGTCATCATTATGAGCTGAGGGATGGAGATGGGGTCAGACTGGCTTTGGTTTCCAGGCTTATTGTCATTGTCATTTCATTTGCTGGACTTCATGCACCAGCACACCAAAGTCTTTCTCCATAAGAGGAGAAAAATGGTTTCCGTTGGAATCTATTTTTTTTTAGTAAACTGTGTAGCTGCCAGGGTGTGAATCCAAATTTGATGGGTACTCTGCAGTAGAGCACAGTGCTAGACTAGACAGTGAACCATATTCTACTCTGCCAGGTCCAGAAATCATTACTGAGCTCTTGATGGCTGGAATTGAGATGCTTAGGAACATTGCTATTGCAAAGATAACATGGCACAAAACAGAAAATCTCAATTTCAGTTTATGTATGAAAACATTTTATATTTGATTTTGATTCATTTAGTTCCAAAACCTATTTTGTTGCCATGTTCTAGTAGACTCCTTTCAAAGCAGGTCACTACGAAGCTGAATCGGTGCATAAATCTTGTTTTTCCATTATGAATAATGCACATTTTAGATCAAAAGCTTGGATCACTTCCAAAGAGATATCATTGTACCCCTTCATACCGATCACATGGAAGAATCCCGGTCACAGATCTACTAAGAACGATCATCAAGTGTCTTGTGAACAATGATAGTGGTTAAATGTGTGTGTGGCTATACTTGAAGCTTTGAGTATATTTGTATGTAATGTAATGCATATAGCTCTGGAACAAAGTCCACTGCAAAAAATGTTTCTCAGGTTTTATCTTTAATTGCTGTAAATATTGAACTGAACAGCTTTGCATTCGTTTTAAGAACTACTGACAATAATTCTCCTAATTTCCAAATAAAAATATTGTTATTTAAAGCATCATTTATAAGGAAATAACATCAAAATAAGAGAAATGATGCAGCGTTTACAGAACTTAAATAATTCAAAGAAAACGAATCTCGGTGGGTATAATACTTGCCTCTGGACTAAGAGGTCATGGGTTCAAATCCTACCTTCAGCACCACCACTGGGTTCCTGAGCAAGACCCTTAACCCCTGTAGTTAGAGAATGGAAGTCGCTTTGGATAAAGGTGTCTACTAACTATGCCATAAATGTAAATGTAAATGGTATTATGATAAATGTTTTCATGCTTGAACACACATGTAGAGGTAGTGTTTGAGTACCCCTGCTATAGTACACTATAGGGATTTTGTAATTGGTGTCAAAGAATACATGAGTATGGTGGTCCTTGAAGGTTGGAGTCTGACATTACTAGCATAAACTGGCTTCTGTATTTCAGATGCACTTTGAAGTTCATTGCATCTCACTATGTAGAAGTACATGATTTTCTTTAATAGTAGCAATTGTTCTCTATTTGTAACTGTGGTAAAAGAAACTTCCCTTACTTTTACACATGCAGATTTGTCTTACGTGTGTTGGCATATTTGGACAAAATAGAGCTACTCCCGGGGTGTCCTTTCCACTATATTGGCAATTCCCGATTATCTTGGCAGCATAACTCTTATATTGAGCTTTCCTGGGGTCTGAGGGTATTATTTTGGAGATATATAATTTAAAGAGACAACCTCTATCTCTGCATTTCTATTTGATGGGCTCAGAGGGGGAGCAGAGCGGAGCGGGGTATTCGCATTAGATTATGTTTTGCAGAGCTCATCTGTAGTGCTCATGTATCATGTATATTGTTAGATTTCACAGATCACGGTTGTGGATGAAAATCTTTTGTTGCCATTGGTACCCGCAGACTTGGCATGTGTGTATTAGGTGGGCATGAAAGCGTGAGTGAAATTGGCTCTATATCATCAAGGTTAAAAGGATGCATTTTCCTTCAGGTGGGTTAAATCTGCAGGTAATCGCTACTACAATTTCATGTCTAATGAAAGCCAAATGTCTTTCTTCTTTTGCTTTACCAGGAAACGGACTTCACAGAGAAGCTGTTGGCGGGGCTGCTCCGAATACACTAATAATGTTCTCATTTCCTTCAGATAAACCTTTCGACATGTAGATGTATATTTTGCAGATTTGCTCAGGCCGACGGACACGATTGTGAGGCAGCAGTGAAGAGAGATAATGGCGCGAATGGGCTTGTTTTTGAGAGAGAGGTATATGCAGTGGTTTGCCATTCAAAGCTAATGCATTCAATCATTTGGCGGAGCTGAAGGCAATCTCCTGGCTAGAGGGGCTGTGGGTAAGTGGATGCATTGTTGATTACCTGTAGACACTCCAAACACAAAGAACCAGCTGCTTTCTCATGTCTCGGTTACGAGAGAGAAAGAGAAAGGGAGAGCGAGAGCACTTCGGCCTTGCAGATGAGAGGGAGAAACATTTGAAGGAAGAATTGGGCGAGTAGATTAAAGAGGACAATGAACATATAAATAGATGGATGGCATCTGTTCTCATAAATGTTCTCTAGAATTCTTGCATTGAAATGACTGTAAGATTACACGGGAAAGTGTTGTTATCATACTGCGCCAATTACTGTCCATTAAGGCTTGTTACTGAATTTGTTATGAACGATGTCACAATGGGAAAGCATTGTGACATCATGGAATTAATCGCGCCTGATCGCTCCTGCTTTGGCGCCATAGCAACCCTCTGTCCTCTGATACATCGGCATCTTTTTGGCTCGTCTGTTTCTTCTCCTTCCCTTTATTTCGTTGTAATGTTAGTACATAAAGGTCATCTGGCAGATGGTTTTTAGTACCTCCATGCCAGGTGACCTCTCTCTCTCCTATTGAATGTAACCGTACGCCGGTTTCGACAGGCACTTTTTTTTCCTTTTTTTTTTTTTGCCCTCTATTTTACAAGCACCTCCTTGTTCCAGAATGTGGATTTCCATTTTTATTCACCGGCATGACCTTCAAAGTAATGGTGTTTGACACGAGCCAAACTGCAATATCTTAAGCAACTTGTCAGACATTAACACACCCCTCAAGACCTTAAATTTGGCTCTTATGGATGTTGTTTTTATACTGTATCCATTTCCCCCGTTTGCTTGCTATTCAAACATGACAAGCAGGGAGCAGTGTTCTGGAGAGCCGATGTTTGTCCTCGGATCTCAAATTCCAGTCTGTTTAAACAGGGCACGAATGACCTGCAGGAGAACAGATACCTTCTTTATTCTCCTGTCCCCTCCCCCCAATTTGGCTTTCAGGGGCAAATATGTGTGTGTGTGTGTGTGGGGGGGGGGGGGTGAGTGTGAGTGTGTGTGTGTGTTTCTCTGTGTATTTGTGTTTCTCGCTGTATTCCTTTCTCCAGCATGACTCAGATGCTGTTAAAATCTCCACATCATCCTTTGCACTGTGTCCAAATCCACTTCCTCCTAAAACAGTCAATTTTAAATAGCCTTTGCAAATATTTAAATATCCTACCCTTTTAAAGTTTTTCCATCATAAAGCAGTCGTACAATTGTGCTCGATTTATGGCATGTAACCCCTATATCTATTATGTAGTACTATAAAACTGGACACAAACACACACACACACACACACAC
>JBBJLR010000042.1:15033530-15051054 GCA_037577145.1 Brachypetersius gabonensis | reverse complement strand
ATACACACACACACACACACACACACACACACACACACACACACACACACACATATATGTATGTGTGTGTTATAGAAACATCTATGGACATATTCCCCTGGATCTATAATTTGATCACTGCACAAAATAGCCTAATGCTGTGAAATATTAGAGGTCTCATCTCACTGCTGTTTCTAAAATAGCAGTCTTGTGAAGTGCCTACATCACATAGACCATTACTGATCTGTTCAACTCTTGAAAATGTTATTTTTTCGAAAAAGTCATTTTCTCTAGGTGGTCTAATGGATTTTTTTTTGTTATTACGAAACTCAGCTGTGTGCTTTTTCCTCTTGCTTGTACTAGACAGTACAATATGACATTTAATTGGATGCATTTCAACAGGTTCAGTTTGACCTCCATGTACAAAACTAGGCCGAGACTGTTTGATAAAGCAGAAACTGTTTGACTGGGTTGTCATCACTGATTTGACTAAACTGAATTTAAGGACTTTTTGGCCAGCGATTGGAAGGGAAAGGGAATATTACTCCCACCTGTCTAGTTTGTCTGGATCCTTCGGAATTGAATGCAGTCAAACGATTGACCTTTCATGTTTTGTCATCAGCAATATCAGTATCAGCTGTGAAAGCCAGTCAGAAATGACTTTTACAGTGAATAGAGAAGAAACTGAAACCACCACCAACTCATCAGATTACCCCTGTTTATGCATTTGCACACACTTGCTGGCAATGTTAGATGAGCGCTTGGATTTCTGAGAACATCTGTTGCTTAAACCTTCATTGTTCCTGCAGCAATTTCATTTGACAGCATAGAGGAAATACCAAGTCTTTCTTTTTCATAACACACTCTGGTCTCACCACTTTTCCTCGTACAGCGGGTCCAAGCCTTGATTGTTTTATGGTCATAATGTGAATCTGGTAGACACTGATTGTTACTGGATGGAGAAACATCCGCATTAAATTACTGAGCACCGCAGTGGAACATGGTGGTGTTCTAGTTTTCTCTGCCAGTGCAAGTGAATCGGGAAAAAAGCTAAAAATACTTGAGCACAGAGCCTCCAGTCTTATAGCATTATTGGATTTCCAGCTGACAAACAGCATAGAATGCACAATACTTATAAGAATGTTCACATGTACATGTTTTACATAGTTTCAATAGTCCATATCAAAACCTCTTCCTTTTTAATTAGAAATTTGATATTGTAAGTAGACATTTTAAAAGTTTCTAAACACAGTACACTCCAGTTAATAGTTTGAGGAAATTAAAGTACAACACAACCTGATTTGAAATCGTTGTTGTTATGATATCAGCCATAATCACCAGCCATGATGTTAAAAATGATGACAAGGGACATGTAACAGTGGCACCTGAGGAAGAGAGCTCACCAGGATGCACAGTGGGAAGATGACAAGATGGCAGAGGCAGTGTAATGCTCTGGGCAATGTTCTGCTGGGAAATGTTCTGCTGGGAATGTTCGGCTTGTTTCCTGTCATTCATGTGGATGTTAATGCTGTTGCATACTAAATAGACCACTTAATGGCAGCAGGACTACCGAATGGCACTAGCTTCTTTCGATAATTTGCCCTGCAACATTCCAAAAAATTGTTCAGGAGCATGACAGTGTTAAAGGGTCCAAATTTCCCAGATGTCAATATGTTCAAGCATCTATGGCATGTGCTGGACAAACTAATCCAATAATTTGAGGCCTCACTTCGTGACTTAAATGATCTTCTACTAATATCTTGGTGCCAGACACCACAGCACACCTTCAGAGGTCATGCAGAGGTCTTGTGTCAACAGATCACAGCTGCTTTGGAAGCACAAGGGCATCATGCGCAATATTAGGCAGGTGGTTTTAATTAAGAAATAAGCCACATCACCCCTAAACTTCCTGTAGTGTATTACAGTTGGTCACAAAGACTACACGTAACATACAATTGCTGTCTTTGTTTTAACCGATTGAAAACAGCAGGAACCCTTTTGCATCATGCGAACATTTCATGACAAATTGAGAAGAAGTAAAGAAATAGTCCTAAATGATTGGAAGAAAATCTCATTCCATTAACATATAGTAAAGACAAAATCTTTTTTTTTCATTTATCACCTTTTCCTATTATATTATTGATATTGATATAATCATTATACCATTATATCATTATCATTAATCATTATAGAGCATGATAAAAGCTTTGTAAGTAATTTAATTAGGAAGGTGGTTTAATTAAAAAGCAGCACAAGACACACACACACACACACACACACACACACACACACACACACACACACACACACACACACATATATATATATATATATATATAACACATATATTATGTGTGGCAAACCATTTTCAGACCTCTTTCCTCATGGAAGCCCAGTTTTACTTGCAGCTCCATCTAATCCCTGGTTTGGCTCTTTTTACTGCAGGAGATTAAATTAGGTGTTGATTATGGAATTTAATTCATTCAACCAATGCACTGAGCAAAAACCTGGATCCAAACCTGTGTTCTTCTAACCAGCTCACAGAATATCCACTACTTTTTAGAAAAAAAAGAAAGTTAAATCTTTTTACTGCTTGCTTGTTTGTTTGAATTTATTGTAATATTCAGCAATATTTTTTGCTGCAGAAAGAAGCCACTGCTGATAGAAATGACTCTAAAAATGTATGTGTATATATGTATATAGGCAATCAAGACAAATGTCATTTACATTTATGAATGTATCAGTATATCAGTATAAAAAGTACAGTAACAAAAACAGTTTGATTAGATCTAAAGCAGGGATGTGTAACTCAAAGGGTGTTATCCAGCACAGCTTGGCAAGTTTCTCATTTGGTTCAACTCACCCATCAGTTGCCAGGCCTAGTGAATGTGTTGGAGAGGGGAACTTCTAAACTGTGTGAGACAGTGGCTTCCAAACATCCCTGTACTAAGAAAAAAAGGACAAAAGGAGTTTGGAAAACTACCATTTAATTTTGAACTATTACTGTTTTGTTACACAATCACAGACAGATCTCTGGCGGAAAGGTATGATACAGTAATGTAAAAGGAGGAGACCCAGTTAAAAAGTTGAATGAATTAAACTTCCAGTAATACATTCAGTGCAGCATTCTGTATTTTGCATTCTGATGGCCTCTTACTCTAAGTTCAGTGACCTCAACATTTTACAGGACAGGATTAATCTTAAACCATTGAATATTTTTGAGGCATTTAAAACTTTTAAAACTGTTGAGTTTCTCATATTAGCATTAATGAAATCCTGCCATCAATTTGAAACCCATCTGCTATAAAGATGTTGTCTGAAAAACAAAAACATGCATTTTCCATGAAAGCAGCGCTTATATTAGAGTGATTGATACATAGTCACTTGCGTGAATATGTATCAATTAGACGATTCACAAATGGAATGGAGAAATGTTAACAGTTAGTTGTAAATGTACAAATTCTGTGACAGTCTATTGAATTCCATTAAAATGTATGGTGACACAAAACCCGAGAGACAATTTTCTTCAGAAGAAATAGGTCACAGATTCAATTACAGTCACTGAAGCATGGACCCAATCTATCATGCCAAATTAAGTGCATTTTAGCAACCTACTTTTCACTCAGAATTTTATAGACACATTTATTCTAGTGGAGGAGATTTCTGGTGAAAATAAATTATTGCCTTTCCCCCTTTAATTTATAGCTGTTTTAAATGTTATGCACATTGGAAAAATGATTTTCTCCTCAGAAAAAGCTGTTAACTCTAGCTTCGGGGGTTTTATCTGTCGTGAAAGGGAGAGAGAGAAAAAAAAAAACACTTCACCTTCTCTTGATTCTCATTATAAGTTTCAGAATTGCTTCAACACCGCCGCAATTCAACTGTATCACTTCAGCTGCTCCAACTGCAAAAGTGCTTTAAAATAGACTGAATGAAATGCAAATCAGCCTGAAGTACAAACATTTATGCCGGTGCAGCTAATATATGTGGTACTTAATATTTCAGCGTTCGTCGGACCAAAACGGCAGAGCAGTTTAATATACATTGATTAGCATTTGCTAATTGACAGCACAGCCTGTGATATACATGATATTGTAAAGATCATAGAAGGCTGGAACTAACTCACAGCTGGTATTCACATTTCCTGTGTTTGTGTGATATGCTGTGTAGAGATGGATAGTATCTAGATACAGTTACATGTGCATCCATGCAGCCGCTTATCCTAAATAGGGTTGACCTATCCCATTCAGAGCAAAGAGCTGAGAAACAGCCTGGACAGTTTACCAGTCTATCACAGGGCAGACATACACACCTACACACTCACTCCCACCTAGGTACAATTTAACATCTCCACTCCATCTGACATGCATGTAACTCTTACTTCTGCATTTTCCCCCACATAACCCTGTCAAAATAATAATAACGTACAATTGTCGACTCAATGTTGTATAGTCCAGTTGTTCAGAAGCTCTTTTTTCTTGCACTCTCTTTTGTTCTGTCTTGTGTTGTTTCTGTTTCTGTGTGGTTTCATTTCACTGTGTATTGAGTGAATATGGTTGAAATAACAATAAACCTACTTGACTAGACTGTGTGAGGTAACCAAAGCACCTATGCAGACACAGGGATAACATGCAAACTCCACATGGAAAAGACAAAGGATACTACTTTGTTTATTTGTGCAGAACGTAATCTTTGTATTATACTGTAATCATTGTCATTAACATTTAAAGTGGACTTTGTCATCTCAGCTCTATACATGAATACAGTGAGACGATATATATATAAACTCTAAACTACAGGTAAAAATGTGCAATTTGGTACAAAGAACATATGGAGCAAGGTATTTTTTTAACATTCAAGAATTGTGCAAATGTCGCATCAGCAGTCAGTTAGAAAGCGCCAATACTGGAATATAATTGTGTACTTTATTCACTATTATTTATACCCAACATCATACCGTATGTTATTTATAATTGTTTGTCTCGATTGATCTGATAACAAGTGGGCAAAGAGCCATTACGGTTTTCTTAGGGCTCAGGATCGGATGTTGGCTCTGAAGATAGCAGACTCTTTGTTCATGTACATTTATGAGCTGTCGCAAACATTTACATCTCATCCATTGGTGACGCAAATGCTTTTATCTTTTCTGTGGTGTTGATTAGGCCGCTCTTCGGTATTGTCATGGATGCATTGGGACACCTTTAGTGTGTTCACCTCACAAATGTCATGTTGGTATGCACCCCTGACCATATCCAAAGGATTTAAAAATCTCAGCGTGTTTCTGTGACCGTTCACACACGCATTCCCCCACCCCCCCACACACACTTTTTGTTTCCCGGACAACAGCCGAGACTTTGCACGCGCACCACCAAACCTCAGCCCTCCAAAACACCACCAGGAAAACAGATTCTTCAGGAAAACATAAATTAAACAATGATATGAACTAGAAACTACAGACATATTCAATTGTTTAAATGTTACAGCCGTAGCAGACTAACATAACAATCACTATTTCACAACACTGCACTTTTATAATCTGCATGAATATATTATAGTACATGATTTTTGTAGGTTTTGTAGGCTTAAAAATAGCTCAAACGGAGAAGGAATCTGAGGGAGTTTTGAAGGAGTCGGCACAGAAAAAAAAAATCTCATAAGTGTGAATCTGTCTCTTGGGCTAGAGCTAAATCAGCTCTATATTCACCAATTCTTATTTTTTTAACAGCCTGTAAGTGATACTGCGGACATCAAACTGTGGACATCAACCTGTCAGTTCATGTCCACAGGAGTCCAAAATAAACAGCCGCTCAATAATTTGTTTAAACTAAAGATTGCACCTCATATTCATTTCAACAGAAGGATTGCTTAGTCTGTTTCAAAGTGAAATATTTTTATATTGTGTAATGTGAGAACATCTTCAGGTCCTGTGACATGAGTGTTGTGCACTCCTACTAATCACATTACTCCTGACAAAATATTTAAGGCAAATGCGGCACCATAAAGAAAAGAATGGCATCTAATACATTTCTTTTTTTAATATATTGTGTAGCACTGTTTTTTTTATTTTTTATTCTCTGTATAGACTACAGACCTCTGAATATTGCATTGCTTGTCCTTTTGACTATGTTTTCATATGAGCAATCTGGCCCTAAAAAACATTTTGTGTCCATAACTAGTGGTCTCAATAAAGACTGGCTTTATATTGTGTTTTGAGATGACCCCGCAATACAACAAGCCCTATTTTCCTCCCCTCGCAGTCAGCAGTGAAAAATCCAATCACTCGTCATCATCATCTTGTCATCTAATCTCATCTGACGACTTCTTTCATTTCCTTTTGTATTCACTCAAAGGATGGTTGCCATGGACATGGCCGGTGCTGACCGTCTCCAAGGGCCTCTGGTCTTTGTGTCTCGAGCTCAGTCTATTTATGCTCATTTTTCTTTCTCATCAAAAAATGTGAAAGAGCACTCAAGTTAACGTTTTTTTTGGGTTTTTTTTTTTTTTGCAGGGGAGATGTTGAACTTCATTGGCAGAAACTAGTCTTGCTCTTAAATCCTGCCTTTATTATCCCGAGCTGTGTTTGATCTTAAGCTAGCACATTGCTTGATATTATGCTGTGAAGAAAGCCCCATAACAGAGGCTTCAATAATTCATGACACCAGATTTAGATTTGTGCTTCACTGCTCAGAAACTGCAAAATTCCACACTACATTACTTTGTGGAATTGGCATGGGTATGCTGTTTAAGTTTGGAGTTACACTTCAGCAACTTTTACTTCTTTGTCCTAACAGAACAGAATTTTAAACCGACTTGCTTAAGTACTTTTTTGTCTCTTTATTTGGCACGAATAAGTGAAGTTCTCTTTGCGTATTTGACCTTTTTTTTGACAAGGTTGACACTATGGATTATAGTAGTCACATAAAAGATGATCATTGTGACAATATCTGGTGTTATTTTATGTAATAGAAATAGACTTAACTGAGTATACAAAATATGCATGGCCCTTTAAAGATACGCAATGAAACACACATGAAAAATGATTTTATCACGACATACAACAGAGAAACTTGTCGTATGAGTAAATATGAGTAAATCAACACACGGCACTTTTATCCAAGCATTAAAAAACATGCATAACAGTCATCCATGCAGAAGCATTTTAAGGAATACAAGACAAGTCATTCTGCTGTATGTTGTTGTGTGTGTGTGTGTGTGTGTGTGTGTGTGTGTGTGTGTGTGTGTGTGTGTGTGTGTGTGTGTGTCTGGAATGGAAGTGCAGTCTGTAACAAGCTTCAGTTTACCAAATAAACTAAAAATATCATAATTGTTATTATTAGTAGTAGTAGTATTGTTGTTATTATTATTATTATGATTGTTATTGCTATTATTCTTAGTATTATTACTACTTCACCTTTCTAAAAAGAAAAGAAAAAAAATGAAAATGCAAGTAGATTAATATATCCATCATGTTCTTACTGTTAAAGATAGCAGCTGAACAAGTCAGAGGAAAAGAATATGCATGATCATCAAGCCAATTGCTAGCTAATCATTGCCTGTTCTCTGGGATGGGAAATTGAGGAGTGATTGATGATTTTTGGAGTAATTAACTTTAATTAATTACTTAAGTCAGTCCTAGTTGTCTCTTTAATAGGTTGGTACTGCAATATCCATAAATCAGTCTAAGCAATGTAAACTAGGGGACAGTCACTATTGACTAATTGCTAACCTGCTTTTGTGCCTCTCCTTGCTGGAGATTACATTTTGCACACTACTTGTGAAGCTACTGTTTCATGTAAAGAGCAAATCAGATGGATCTCAATGATTCTCTCTTGGAAACCTCTGCTGATGTTCGCATTAAAGGAAGCTGCCTTGGCCCAGTTGCATTTTAATGGGACAGACTTGAGTGACAAATGGGGACCAGCCTTTCCAATGTTTTTACTGCTAATGCAATGCAAATGGAGCCAAATAATGGCTTATAAGTAATGTCTGTTTACGTATGCATCGCATAATTTATGTTAAGTTTCCCCCTCTGCATGCAAAGTGTAACCTGCGTAATTGATTTTGCTCAGTTCATTAGGCACAATTTGTTCCTTGGAGAAACTAGAAATGAAAGTACTGTAGTTGATTAGTTAAATCTCGTTCTGAAGAAATTGTTTTTTTCTTCCCCACACAGATCAATGAAACAAGGTATAGTAAAACTCATTTGCAAGTATCTTTGTGAGAATCACAGACACGAATGAAAGATTTCCATGTGTTTGCAGAAGCCTATTCATAATTCCTAATCATTGTGAATGGTTTTCATTTTGAATATGCACAATATGGACAAAAGTGTTTGGACATACCTGTTTTTCAGGGTTTGGGTGAGGTCCCTTGCTTCCAGTGAAGGGCTTAAACTTAATGCTTCAGCAGACCAAGATATTTTGGACAACGCCATGCTTCCAACGTTGTGGACACAGTTTGGGGAAGAAGCTTTTCTGTCCCAGCATGACTGTGTCCCAGTGGTTGGATGAGTTCAGATGGGAAGAACTTGACTGGCCCACAGCACCCTAACCTTAACCCCATCCAAAACATTTGGGATGAACTGGAACGGAGATTGTGAGCCAGACCTTCTCACCAGTGTCTGACCTCATAAATGAATGGGCATAAATTCTAGCAGAAATTTAGTGGAAGCTGTTAGAGCTGCAAATGGGGAACAACTCCATATTAAAGTCTATGCATTTAAATGAAATGTCATTGAAGTCCCTGTTGGTTTAATGGTCAGGCGTCTCCAATATATTTTTCCATATAGTACATCTGTAACATAAATGAAGGGCTCCATTAAAAATCTGCAGCTGATATATTATTTGCAGCTGAATGGGAAAATGTAATTCCTGGTACATGATTATGTTACATCTAGCAATGAGCTTTGGGAAAGACTCCTAAAGTTGCACTGGATATTGTAAATCAGTCTAATTTCGGCTAAATACATGTACATGGACAAAACTGAGCCAAAGTCTTTTTTGAAATGATTTATATTATCAATAAGAGTAAGTGTGTTTCCCATTAAAAACACTTCATAACAGTAAACTAAATAACAAAAATGAATCAGGTCATTTAATGTTGAAATTCCCAGTCTTGAAGCCCACCCTTGTACACATGCTGCTATAGTGTCCAGCAGCCAAAACCATATGAAGTGAAGTGAATCTTTCCATGGGAAGGTTTGCATGCATGTTTTTTGCATGTGCATCTGGTAGAAAGATCTTCTAAATGAGTTCAGCTTCTATGATTTGCTGTAAATCTGATCCTTGCCTGAATTAGTCATTCCTATGGACAGATTTATCATACATTACTAGCCTCCCACTAGTGTCCAGTGTCTCACTTATTATATGCTAGACCCATACTTTACTCCTGCAAAAAAAACATTAATATTTTATCATTTAGATTATTTAGTACGTAATTAACATTTAGGTTAGAAATGTAAAGAACGTGTCATAAAATAATACTTTTGCTCTTATGTTCTAAACGGAAATGCATATATTTTTTTATTTATCTGTATTGGCCACAAAAAAGTTATTAGTCCCCAGATGCTCCTTATTGGCTCCTTATTGATTCACACTGCCAATTTGATAGTAATTAGGCAATTTGTTGGCATCTGCGATTTTCGCTATTAAACTATAAAGACTTCATATGACTTAAATATTTGTCACCATAGGTTAACAATATGCATCCTCATGTATCGGGCTAACCATGCCATGATTAAAACCCAGGTTAGTGTCAGTATCAGTATTCTTCTGCACTGGTGAGTATGCAAGGTTTTCAGAAACAGTGGAAAAGAGGTGTTGCAAAAGATGCATCTCTAATCAAGAAGCAAATCAATAATGAAAGAGCCACGAAAGCCACTGTAGAGCAGCTAAATAAAAGGCTGTGGACTTATTTTCCCACTGACTCTGTGATATTACATTGTGTGCTGTGACAGAGGGTACAGGGCATGAAAAGGAATAGCAGTGCATTTACTATACATCTCTAACCCCTATATGCTGAGGTTATAGTGAAAAGAATGTGCAGAGAGAGAGAGAGAGAGAGAGAGAGAGAGAGAGAGAGAGAGAGAGAGAGACTAAGAAAGCTAGTAGGTGTGTAAATCTCTAACCTCTGAACAATTATCACAGTTTGTTTATAGAAACGACTCGTTGGTATATGCAAGCTCAGAATTCATCATAATTCATTTTCACATTTCTTTTTTAAAAATACACCGTTTCAAGTGACATGTGACAACAACACTGATTAGAATCTACATATATTTTCTTAACTCTCTCAAAAGGTTTTTCACACCTCATTTACAAATTAGGTTATTCAGTCATTGAAAGGTTCTTAGAGATTCCAAACAGAACCCTTTCTGGCACCTTTATTTTTAAGTCTAGTGGTTCATGCAATTTCAGATTCCAGTCACAATACATTTTTTTGAGGTTTCTGTTATTTAGATTTTTTTTAATACACCATTTTCAAAAAAACTGATTCATTAAGGATGAAATAAAATAGATACTACTTTGAACTGAAAACAAATATGACTATAAGACCAGCTGACATAGTATTGGAATAGAGGGAATAGAAACAATGCATCAAACCTTTTTGGGAGGGGTATTTTAAGTTTGCTTTGATGTCAGCAAATTTGACCTCTGCCAAAAACTTAACACAGTTGACTCTCCATCTTTAGTGCATTTTAACATGGAGGAAAACTCAAATTCTCACACTTGTCCAACTGTCACCAAAATTAAAGAAGCACAGTTTCTTCAAACCAAAGTTACTGATAAAACTACTGTTAGTGATCTATGACAATATATATATATATATATATATCAAATGGCAGCCAGACATCTCATTTCTTTTACTGTGGCTTCTTAATGTGTTCAGAACTCAGTGTGTAGCAGTAAACTCTGATTTCAGTAAATATTAACGGTGTAAAACAGTCTAGAACCGGTGTTTACTCTCAGAACTCCCAGTGTATCAGTAAACTCTGATTTCGGTAAATATAAATGTTTTGCTGCTCTTTCTTTCGATGCGCCGCCGCCTGTCGCTCTCCGGAGCACCTCCATCTGCAGGTTTCCCCCATCCACTTGTGGGCGGAGCCTATTCTAAAAGTTCTCCCGGGTTCAGAGATCTTTGTTTGTTTCTACAATCTAAAATAAAAGTCATTTGATCATTTAGTTCTTTATGGGTTTTTGTGTTTGTGCTATTTTTAAAAGCCTAGCAGTAGTTATTATTATTATTATTATTATTACTGCATGTTTTTAAATTACAAAAACAATCAACACAAACCAGGGGAGGTCCCATCTAAGGAGCTGTTTTGCTGTATGATGACGATTTGTTGTGCTTCCAGCATGGATCCATTCTGCTCATGTTTAAAGGTTAATCTCAAGTCTGAATCAAAATCCAAGTGATCTAAATATACATTTTAATGAAAATAATCCCTAATGGTAGCGTTCTCTTTTGGCAGCCCTGTCATGCTAAAAAAAACTTGTTCAGCAATGTTTTGAGGATCATGAAAAAGTGTCCCATGTGTTGATATGGACTCCCAAATTCTCTGATCTCAATCTGGTCGATATACTGGACAAACTAGTCCAAGTCATGGAGGTCCCACCTTACAGCTTACAGAACTAAAAGGATCTGCTGCTAAGTTTCACAGCACCTTCAGAGGTGGAGTCAATGCCTTGACACATGTTTAGGCATCTGATTTCAATCTTACAGCTGTTCTGGTACATTTACTTAAAAGAAAAACCTGTAAAACAACATCGAAGAACTATTATTCTTTTCGCAATTTCTCAAACACTATCACCATGCCAGCGGTAAACTAGAAACTCATTTTTTTTGTTTTTTTCTTCCTCTCCATCAGTTGCTTTGCTGCCAGCATAATGGAATCCGAAATACGAATATGTTGACTATTTCCATGCTGCTGTTTTTGCTAAATTGTGTGATCCGTTTAGCTCTCGGGGTTAATTGTCTTTCTTCTCTGTTTTTGTAAAGAGACAGGGCTTAAAAGCGACACGTTTACAAATCTGAATTCTAATTTTCTCTCCAGGGAGAGGTAGCCCGTGAGAAGCATGAAATTTATGCCTACGGAGTGCGTCTGCATGCAAGGTCAGTAGACTACAGAAACAAATTAACCACACATCACTTCGGATTAGGTTAACGTGACCGTGTGCTAAAGAAGAGTGTGTGTGTGCATGTGTGTGTACATGTGTGTGTGAGTGTATAAGAGAGTGAGAATGAGAGACAAAGTACATGTGAATTCTAGGCTTGTGCAAAGCATGTGCAAAATATCTCATGTCATGGTTACACTCTTCCAGATACAGTAAGCCTGGGGCCTAAACTGCTGTCCAACACTGCAAACCACAGTATTAGATACAGTACTGGTGTACAGGACTGTACTAGATGATTTGAAGTGACTAGGTGGGTTACGGTTTGATAGGATATCCTAGACAAAACGGATCCAGAACATCAGTGTTAAGCAACCATTTAAAAAGCTGGAAAAAGAAAATAAATAAAGTGCATTGAATGCATTGGCTTGGCATTATCCTTCATGACACTGGTTTTCATCATTATTTTTCATAAATGTATGTGTTAAATATAGCATGGTATGTTTTTTTTTTCTGGGTAGGAGGTCTTGGAGCTCAACCTTCTAAGATCAGTTCTTATAAACACTAACTTCAATTATTTGTACACTGTACACAAATAAATGATAATATTAATTGCTAGTTGATCCCCTACATTTTATATACCCCCCCTCCCCTTTTAGTATAATTTAATTAATGATTAAAACGTATGAAGTAGTAATTGAGTAACTGTTAACTGAGAGTTGAGTTAGTGATTACTCTGTGTTAGGTCATTTCCAGGGCCTTTATTTGGCAAAAGATAGTTTAGCCATCCCCAGCTTCTGTCCTGCAAGATTAGGGATGGACGACTGGATAAACAAATAGGGTCTTTGCACAATCACTCCAGTAAACCAGTTGCAAATACAATACTTTATACCACTGCCTTGGTTGCATGTGTGTGGTTGTATGTGTACCTCAGTGTTCCAGTAGCAGTCATGGGATTCAAACCCACAACCTTCTGATTGCAGGTGCAGCTCACTTAACACCAGGCCAGTAGCCGGCATAGAGATAAAGATGGAGGTGAAGCAACAACAGTAAAACTGTTTCTGTCCAGCAAAATAGTTAAATATTTACATACATTTAAACGAAAATATCATGAAAAAGTTTGCTGCGTCTGTTTTTCAATTCAAGACCTATTTTCTTTGGATATTCTTTTGTTCAAGATGCTTGTGTCATACAATATACGATATAATATCATATCATATATCATATATAAAATCATATTATTATTATTTTTAATCATTTTGTATCACTGTCAGCATGAAGGGCGTATTATAGTATCTAACCATATTAGTTATCATGTGTTATTCTTGGTAATTATGTTTGAATTAGTAATAATTGTAATTATTGGTAAGTAATAAGTAGTAAAGAAAAATTAATAGGCCAAATATATAGACACCTCTGAGCATAGTGAAGAAGCTTAAAATGTTTTTTCTTTCTCTGCATTTAACCCAATCACCAGGTGAAGCAGTGGGCAGCCAAGAACACAGCTTTTGGAAAGCAGTGTGTGGAGATAATACTTTGCTCAAGTGTACCTCAGTGGTGCCACTTGCAATCTTGGGATTCAAACCCACAACCTTCTGATCACTGGAGAAATTCCCTAACCACCAGGCCACCAACTGTTGATTGAGGCCTGCAGACTCGGTGGTAACTAATGAACTGAAAAACAAACTTCTAACAACAAACTTGGCTCAGAGCATTTAATAAACATATATATTCAGAGGTTACTGATTTGAGTTATGGGGGCCTAATGCATACATAACTTATTCCAGACATAATGAAATGCTGGGGTCTAACAGGTGTGTTTTTTTTTTATAGAGCATGGAATCTCCAGGACTAGGCTTGAGAACAGATGAGCAGTGATCATTAAGACATCTGGGACTGAGGTTTCTGTTTACTCCTGGAGTCTTTTCTCATTACATGCCTTTTAAGTTCTGAACATCTTTCGAAGCCCATCTTAATCCAACACGAAAGTTTTTGATTTCACTGTTTGCAAATAATGTTGTAAACAGTGAAACAGTTCAGGCTGTAAACAAAGGAATTACAGCTTGAAAACATCAAGTTAAATAGTTGCTTCAAGATTTTGACTTTTTCCATCCAGAACTGTGCGCCTGAATCTGGGACATGGTAGCGAGGCTCCAGTCTCTGTTGCGTTAAATGTCCCAGTGTCCCAGACCTTGCTGAGGTAGAGAGCCAGTGTAGCTCAAAACTAATGAAAGTATGACAGGGTATATCCTATTAATTGGGCATGCAAGCCACATGACACGGTTATCACACACTTCCCACAAAGGTTTTGTTATATGTATACGTTTTTAATACGTTTTAGTTGCACTTGTCTCAGTGATCCTGTTGAAAGTCCACACCAAACATACACTGTGTATTATAGTGACCATTACACAGAGGACACTGCATTTGAAAATATGGACTTTAATACAGGGAATTTGTGCCCATTCATTCTGTAGAGGTCAGACACTAATGTTGGACGAGAACGACTGGCTTACAATCTCTGTTCCAGTTCATCCCAAAGGTGCTGGATGGGGTTGAGGTCAGGGCTCTGTGTGGCCAGTCAAGTTTTTCCACATAAAACTCATCCAGCCATGTCTTTATGGAGCTCGCTTTGTGCACTGGGGCACAGTCATGCTGGAATAGAAAAGGTTCTTCACTAATCTGTGTCCAAAGCATGACGTTGTCCAAAATGTCTTGGTCTGTTGAAGTATTAGGATTGATCTTCACTGGAAGTAAGGGGGCATAGCCCAGACTCTGCAGAATATGTTTTCTCTTTTGAAGAAAAGAGAAAACACCATGTCTTCTAATGCTTCCTTTATATTTTTAGCTGTAAATAAAATATGTGAAATGTTTTATAAGTGTTAAATGTGTAGAGAATGTTTGACCATTATCCACTTTTTCATAGCAACCGCTGCTAGCAAGGGCAGAAGAGTGTGGCTTTGAAAGGAACACATTTTCTACTATGAATCAAATCCCATTCCACCTCCTACAATAAAATAAAATGTCAAAATAAGAAAATGTTAGGCAGCCATAACTAGATTCCTTGGTAGTCATGGCAGTAATGTACTTTATAGTGGCATGAAATCACATGCGAGGAATCTGAATAAATAACAAATTAATAGAACAAATGCATTTAAACACAGCCCACTTCTCTTTTTTTAATGTTGAATCCCAGCCTAATTGTTTGCTACTCTGAGAAATAGGAAGGTAAGGGTGAAGAAGAGGGTGGAACACTGTAGGGAGGACTCAAGAGGCTTAAGTGAAACTAAGCAAACTGTACTATTTCTGTTTATTGATCAAAGAAACAGGTACTGAACAGACAGAAATCCATCCTTACCTCTTGTCCATTCTGAGTTTAATCCATTACAATCATTTTGGGTCTATGAGTGCATGCGCATTATTATCTTACTTTCATTTGCAATAGTCTACTACTACTCCCAATATTGTCCTCATTACTGATCTTCTGATCACTTCTGGTTACTGATCTCTTCTATTGCTGCATTATGGTTCTCCTGAAAAAAATGATGTATATCATATTTAAAACAATCTGCTACTTCCAAAGTCCTCTGTATGTGCAAACTGTTTGATAACTGCGGAGTTATCGAATTTGCTTTAGCTTAGACATATATGACACTAATTGAACGTGTAATACATGATTTGGCCTTGAGTAGCACGATTTCCGTCTAAGCGTCATTCAATGCTTATTGATAAGATACTTATTTCTGTTATGATTTGTAGCTACAACTGGGCTAAAAATGAAAATACTTCAGTACATTACATTCCATTCATTTGAAAGATGCTTTTATATGAGCAAACACTCAAATTTCAGGACAGTGAGAGAACCAGAGGAGAGGTCAAGAAGATAGATGCATCAGGAGAGGAGATGCTGTCTGAACAGAAGAGTCTTCAGGAAGTTTTCGAAGATAGAGAAGGATTCTGCTGCCCTGATTGTCTTAGGCAGCTCATTTCACCAGTGGGGAACCAGAATGAGACCAGTCTGAACTGGGTTTACCTTGTGTGTAGGGATGGCAGAGCCAGACGATGTTGGAGAAAGTGAGTAGGGCTGAATGATAGGATTAATGCAGCTAGGTTCGGACCCAGCGGTAAGTGCTGTTTAAACTGGTAATTTCACTATTATCGCTCCAGGGACTATATTATTGTGAGCAATGTGCAATTTGTCTTGTAACATTACTACTGTTTTGTTAATGCCTGCTGCTACCAATCAATCTTCTTCACCCTTATCTTTGGCTGGGTTACAGCATTAAAAAGAGAGAAGTGGGCTGAAGTGGGCTGTATATAACACTCCTATGCAGTACCATGTTTCCGATTCCGATTGTGTGCATTCGATGAAATTATTAAAAGTGCTGAATATATTTTGCTCCTTCTATTAAGCCTTTTTTTATTTGATATATTAATAAATGATGGGAACCTGGCTGCTGTGGCCATTAAACGAGTATTCATATGACTCTATTCTTTTTGGACTGTATATTTTGTCCAGAAATGTTCAATATCAGACAGTCAGGGGACTTCATAGAGGAGAGATGGCACAGATGTATGAAGGACTATGAAATGGGATTTTTGTTGGAAGACTTGATGTATTGGGGCATAAGGAATGTTAACACATCCCCCATCCTACACATACACACACACACTTACACACACACACACACAGCACCATCTTCGCAGGGATTTAATGATCTCATGAACATTGGCTGGGGTCATGTGCGGGTCATAGCCAATTTATCTCTGCAAGATGCTGAGAAGACAACCAAGTGAGGACACACACACACACACACACACACACACACACACACACACACACACACACACACACACAAACTAGACAGCCATACTTCTTTAACCCCTCTGGCCTTCAATCTGTACTCTCTTTCTTTTTTATGAATACAAGCCTGTTGTGCTTTTCCTGTCTGTGCAGTGTTTTAAGCTGCAGGAGCTTCTTGTCCTGCCGCTGGTGTCCACAGTTGGAAAAGAAAGCCCTTTTCAGCAAGACTATGCTGAAAAGTGTGGGTGTTTATGTGTGCATGACCACATGTGTGCATTCCGAGCTCACTCTCTCTCTCACGCTCTCTCACTCTGTCACTTGTTTTCTGAGTCTCTCGCTCCCTTCCTCCCAGTTAAACCACAGAAGAATAGGAGACTCGTGAGGACTGAGGGATACTATGTAAATGACTGGAGTATGAAACAGAAAAGATATCAGAAGTGAACATGCGGGCATAGTATTTTGGCCTCTGTTGGAATAAGTGATACTTGATGGGGTTGTGAATCATGTATATATATATATATATTAGGGCTGTCAGTAGATTCAGATATTTAATCGCGATTAATCTCATGCTTGCCATAGTTAACTCGCGATTAATCGCACCTTTAAGTCTGTACTAAATATACTGTTTTTA
>JBBJLR010000042.1:15018750-15033430 GCA_037577145.1 Brachypetersius gabonensis | reverse complement strand
ATATAATATAATATAAAACAATAAAGAGTATCACAATCTGTTTTGTTTGTAAAAAAATAGTAGATATTTAGGAGAACACAGTTCGGTTCCTACAGCCGTTATTTGTAAGATTAATGCTAAAACACTCCCTGCTCATCTCAACTGTTTTTGAATATTATATTTACAGCTACCTTTTACATCTTTTCTTTGTTCTCTAGTTCTTGCCTCAGTTACTAGTCTTGTATATTTTGTTGTACTTTTTTGTTAAAGAATCTTTGTAAGGATTTTGAAAAATGTCTTTTTACTATTATGTATTTGAGTTCTCTGTGCTCTGTTTTCTCCACTGACATAAAAACGCCCAACATGTACCATCCCCTGCAGCCATGAGGCAGGCTTACAGAAAGAACAGTCTAAATACCTGATAAATATCCACTGTGCTGAACTGTTGTAAGGTAGAACATTTGAACTTCTAAAACCTCATCAGTAGTGCCTGTTTTTATTCACAGTAAACACTTGCATGTAAAAGGTTAGTGCATTCCTAGTATACCTACTTTCTAATGTTTTCCTTGAAAAGCATACCACCAAAACCTACAAATTGCGACTGGCTGAAAACGAAACTGTCTTCGAAGAGTTATGCTCTACGGATTGCATCGTTCCTCAATTTAATTTGACATTAGCACAAACTGAGAGAAAGAGGAAGTTACTGTGCACCTATTAGAGCAATATGAAATCCTAACAACCCTCATCAAGTGGTTATTTCATATCATAAAAATTCTGAGAAAACAAACGTTATCAGATTAGAGAGTTCACTGTGCATGGATCAAAGACAAAGCGATTTCAAAAGCAACTGGCAAATGATCAGATCGAGTTTTATCATGAGTCAATGATAATGACACTAAAAATAGTCTTTTTAAAGCATATTTATCCATAATCTCTTATTACACACATACAAATTGTGATCTGATGTATACAGCAATAACATTTCTCTGGTGTATGTAGTTTGACCCTTGGTTGTTCCTCTGCACCTGAGTTGGATATTTTGTGATGCATCCCTCTTTCTTATCAATTTGAGAGAACGCACAGTTTTATTTTGTGCATAATGCTATACACTGCATGCATTATGCAAATAGGTCATATAACCATGGGGAACCTATTCAGTACTGAACCATCCCGACTTATTCACTTATCACGCAGTTTTTCAAAAGTTCCTTCCAAGAGTTCTCTCAGTCTTTAAACCAGAACTCTCACTCTAGAGACTATTGTAGCACTGCTGAAATACAGGTCGGCATGTGCTCAACAGTTATTAAACTTTGTGTTAATTTAGAGAATAAACCTGTTCCCTCACTGTGATGGTCAAATATTGTCAGTTAAAACATTGAATAGATATCTGAATAGCCACAAAAGGTGTAATAGGACACCCAAAGGCGTAATGCTTCTTCAGTTTGTCCTTTTAATTTTGTTTAGCTTATGTCTTTATCATTGGTGGACATTCATGGTTTGTTTCATTTGAAGCTAGCTGTCACCAAGGCCATTTTATAAAGTCTTATCTGTGCTTGGACCCACGCCAGACTTAGATACTGCTACAATAGAACTGCATGTTACAGTAAGTGAGGTCCAAGAATGCAATCTGCTGCAGAACAATATGTAAAAATAAGCCAGCTCTAGGAGATGAGACAGTTCGGTATGTTGGCATTTTCTATAAAAGCCTTCTGGAATTACAGGCCCCATTATAACATGCCTCAGCATGAAGACCTGGGCGGTGGATGTTGGGGGTTCTGAGAGAGGTTTTTAAGATATATTCACTCAAGAGTGTTGAACACTCCTGAGAAAGTGACTTTTTAAGTTCAATTCAATTCCATATGACTGGATAAAGCCACAGCTTTTATTATTGTCATCAACAACGAGTGAACTGTTGCAAATATTTAATTAAGCCATTTGTTAATGAGTGATCAAGTTGTCTCCCTGTGAAATAGATGATGTAATATTGATGCTGTGTCTTTTGTGAAAACTCATTTACTGTACAAAGCAGGACTGTCACAATATTGTATTTTCACTACATGATTATTGTATCGTAGTAGTAGTAGAAGTACCAGTCAAGTGCATCATGCAAATGAAGAGACACATACCAAAAGGCTTAACACACTGATCAGGAAAATGGGCTCAGTGGTGGGCTCAGTTACTTAACAATGTGGAATTTTGGCCGAAAGAAGAACTTTTAGCCACAGACTCACCAGCATAAAGTGTTTTACTGAACACCACAGAAAATCCTTCCTCCCCACCACAATCAGACTCCACCCCCTGCCACATGCTCACACTATAATCAGTGCAATAGCCTATACAGTTGTTCAATGTCTTATTTGATTTAAATCATTACCATGATACCTACAATAACAGACTTAGTATAGACCCCAAACTACTATTTGTGTTAATAGTAAATCACTTAACAGTAATTTATTAATCTATAGTATTAATACCCAGCATTTTGTGTATATATTATATCTCGTATACAGTATACGTTCCAGGGAATTTCTGCAGCGCATTTCTTTGACTTTTATTTATGTTTTCTATCATTCTTGTCGTTATGCCTCTAGATGACTGTGCAGTCATAGCTTAAGCAATTGCCTCCTGGACCAGAGAACTTTTTCTGATTCTGATTTTGTACCATTTTGGCATCTGAAGTGAATGAGTGAGGTCTTCATAGCAGTAGCTGTGTTTGCTGTTTTAAATATCGTTAGTTGACTTGAATCCCTTTGCTTTGAATCCCAACAAATGATCAGAAGAGAAGAAATACCATCAAAAGCCATGAAAACTACAAATAAGACCTCACAATAACATTTACTGTTTCAGGATTATCAGGCTACCTGTCGACATCTGCAGGATGATGGAGGGGAAGATGGGTGAAAAGGTTAATGGTGTTGCCCTCTTTCGTGCTTACTTTGGTCCACATGCCTTGGAGACCAGGATCTCTAACACCTCATCATTTTTTTCCAAAATCCAAAAAAACCTCCACAGTGGTGAACTTTCTCTTTCAGGGTGCAGGTCTTGCTGTCAGTCATCCCCTCCAACCTGATTTTCCACAGCAGAGGCCACAAAGCAAAAACTATGGCAGTAACTTCTTTTTTATTTTTGTTTTGTAGCAAGTTAGAAAGCAATACCTCCACTCACTTTGTTGGAATGGGAACCGTATGTTAAACCAAATGATTTACAATTTTATGTGTATTCTTAAGATGATATTTATCAATATGTATATATTTTAATGATCACTGTTATTATCATTTCCGATATATTATGACACCCCTAGCATAAGGCATGAAGACGATCATACATAGGTCATGGAAAAATCTCATATTCTAGGAATCTGAGTTTTAAAAACGGGATTTAATAAAACATAACAATAAAAATGTATCTTTTTTGAAAAAATAATCAAATATTATATCAGAAAAAAACATACTATACTTATATTGTACATGTATCCGTTTTTTACTTATCGGCTGTTACTGTAGAATAGTAAGGCTTTATAATGGAAAACTGATCCTAATTTGGAAAACATATATTGTTTCAATATATACACTGTTGACATCCCAGTTCAAAAGGTCAATATATGAAAAAGTCATTGGTTTTATAATGTCACAGAATAAAAAAATTCATGTATGTCCATCTATCACCCTGCAGCAATTTAGCTCAGCTCACTTGAAGTTGAAGTTGGAGTGCTTTGAGACAGAGCAGTCACATGACAGAGCTTGTTTACATATCAGACTTTGAGGCACTGGTTCTCAAACCGCTCCTCAGGGCCCCCATATGATCGACACCTTTGCTCTCACATCTCTGTAAGTCAGGGTGGAGCAAAACCATGGATTGTCTTGGGGGCCCTGTGGACTGGCTCTAGAACCATTGGTTTAATGCACAGTAACAAAAACAGCTTGTTTTATCCAGAGGTATGGAAAGATGCCAGAAAATAATCATACATTCAAGATGTCAAATAAATTGAATGCATTAAATATCACTGTGGACAACATTTATTAATGAAACTTTGTCATGGAAAATGAAAATGTCCTTTTCTAATAAAAAGGCTTAATACAGTTTGCAAACATTCTTAATATCTGCTGTCGATTTATGCGAAATCTGAACTAAATTTGTAATGTCACATATATCTGAATGTTTCAATTCCTGCTCTACTTTTTGGAAAAAGTAATACAAAACAAAATACAATGTGAGCCAATTTAATAAACACTATATGGACAAAAATAATGGGACCCCTGACCATTGCACCAAGAAAGACTTCAATGGAATTGAATTCAAGTACATATATTGTAATATGAAGTTGCCCCCCTTTGCAGATATAACAGCTTCCACTTTTCTTGGAAGGCTTTCCGCAAGATTTTGGAGTTTCTGTGGACATTTATGCCCATTAGTTCTGTAGAACATTTATGAGGCACAAATGTTGGATGAGAAGGTCTGGCTCACAATCTTATTCCAGTTCATCCCAAAGGTGCTGGATGGGGTTGAGGTCAGGGCTCTGTGCAGGCCAGTCAAGTTCTTCCACACTGAACAAATCCAGCCACATCATTATGGAGCTCGCTTTGTGCACTGAGACACAGTCATGCTGGAGTAGTAACTGTGTCCACAAAGTTGGAAGCATGGCGTTGTCCAAAATGTCCTGGTCTGCTGAAGTATTGAGGTTAATCTTCACTGGAAGTAAGGGGCCTAGCCCAAACCCTTGAAAACAGCTGTCCCAGTACTTTTGTCCATATAGTGTGTATCAATCTATTATTATTATTTTTAAATTGAATACTCATGAAGCTCGATTATCAACACAAAATGTGTTTTTGGGGTATGAATAGGGGGGGAAATGGCAACCAGGGCAAAGTAGCAATTTCCCCAATGACAAACAGCCCTTTCCAGAAAACTGATACTCTAGCAGCTGCTCTGTTGAGCTTGTTCATGAACGTGGCACTTGTTTGTTTATCTGTTTGCATGCATGCCTCTGACACTAGACTAACTTGCATGAAAAGGTCTAGCGAGAAAGAAAATGGCATTCGCTGCTGAAATGTAGCTTTAAAGAGGCCAAAACATCACGACGCTTTAGGAGAAACATCAGCTATCTATCGGCCTTTATTGCTGCACTTGTACAGCTGCGTGCATATTCAGCTTCCCAACCGCCCATCGTGTACAAACAGCCCTTGAAACTGTCTTATTCACTGAGCTGTTTTCCATATGAAGTAATCAGCCTTTCTTCCGCTGGCAGCGCTCTACACCAACAATTAATTAATATGCCATGCTATCTCCCAGCGCTGTGATAGTGATTATAATAATCAAGGCTGCTGGTGGTTGAACACTTTCTGAAACCTCACACTCCGGCAGCTCCGCAGTAGCTGTGCTGCAACAGTGCCATCTAATGCAGCCGGCCTGAAAGGAAAAATGGCACCCCCAATGCCCTCCTAATACATTTTTGCTACACTCCCTTCTCCTCATGAATGAATGCATGAGGTTTTGTGACACAGAGTGTAATTAAGATCTGCTATGTGGTTCAAATCTACACTGTAAGCAGTTTTTTTTTTTATTTTACGTTTCTCCATGTTTTCATGTTATTATTGGATCACAATCGATCAAAACATCGCTCATGTGGATCTCGTACCAGCACGCAGCGTGCATTATTGATTCCTGTATTTTTATTTCCTATTTTCCTGTTTATTTTTAGCAGTTGTGATTAAGCTGGATATCAGAGTGCTGGAACAGAAAATAGGACCAATAACTAATACATTAACTGAGAACTTTTCCTTGTACGCTTTTAAAAGATAGCAGTGGCAAAAAGGGCTCTTTGTCAAGTGGCATAGAAGAACAACTCTTGGCTGCATAAAAGACTTTGGAGTGGAAGGTTCTTGGCAAAAGCGTTTTTATAAAGGAAATGTGTTTAACCGTGTTTTATAAATGAGCTTACAACCTCCAAAAAGAAGCCAAACAAATAAGAAGAACCCCCCCAGTTTGGGTAGAACCATTACAATACCATTAGAAGGTGCTTACACCCTCAAATCTCTATTCAAACATAATTCTTTAGGGAATTTCTACTTTAACAATAGAAGGAAAGTCTTAAATAAACAGGTAAACAAACAAGAAGCGGCTTGCTACCTCTTGAAACATCCTTAGTGTGTATCAGACTAACATAAAACTCTTTTAAATGTATTCAATAATGAGAAAAATCATTCATGTTAAACTGCATCCCTTGAAATTTTATTTATTTTATTTTGTTGTTGCCATGATAAATGTGAATTGTTAAGGATTGTAAACTTTCTTTGAATTGTTTCTAGTCTTAAGGAACTCTCTCTATGACCAGTTCCTGGTTCCATGGGGTATAAATATGAGGTGATAGATATACGACTATTCATAAACCTTGTTAGAACCAAAGATCTGTTCATTTAAATGAGACAGAAGGTTGTAGAAATACATGGATTAGGAAATAGTTCTTAGGCAAAATAGTGGATATTACTATTATATTGTAGTATATTATAGCATAGTATGGTAATATTACTATTATATGATCAAAATAGTTGATATCACTGTAATACCAGGGTGATAATAAAGATGGAAATGCATAGAACTTAGTTTAAAATTTGCGATGAAGAGGATACTTGAGCGGACCGGTCACAGGCAGTTAGTGTTTTCAGATTTCAAAGTCCACTGTTAGACGAAACCTCTGTAAAACAGAAGCTGTTTAGAGATACACAAATCAAGTTAAAAAAAAAAAAAAAGCCAATTTCAGTACAAATGAGACTTTTGGACATGCACACCATTTTCGGCGAGAGAAGAAACATCTGATCTACAGTGATTTATGCTGTTAGTGGACCAGGGCATATTCATGGCATAATACATTTCACAACACCTGCAACATTTGTGTGACTCCAGGCTTGTTAAAACTGTCTTTTTTTTTATTATTCATGATTCCAGATGATTTATTTGTCACATGCATCCTTATACAAGTACAACACGTTCATTTTTTGGCTGTGCAAACATTATAAAATAAGTACATAACTAAAACAAAAAGAAAAACACATGAATCAGGAAGTTAAAGGTAAAATATGAAAACTAAATTAAAGTATTTTTGTTATAAACAATATGAAACCCTTAGTAAAAGGACTTCTATTGATCACTGTGCAAACTGGTAGAGTGAAAAAAAAAATCAAGTGAATGCCTGAGGATAACTAGGAATTAGAACTGTTTGTCATGCAGAACTGGTTCAACATCCCTCCACAAGAGTTGTCCACAAGCCCTGGATAAAGCAATGCATGGCCGCTTATTCTCATCATGCGAGCCTTTATTAGTGAAGGTCCTGATTTTTTTTAAAAAGGGTTACTAAAGTTAACTTTTTATTTTTTTCCTTTTTATTTGTTTGTTTGTTTAAACCTGAAACAGCACTTACCGCGTGTGTGATTTCTGAAACAGGCTAATTGTCACACATTATCAAAACTGAAAGCTGAAATAAGAAATGAAAAAATGAAAGCCTTTAGTGCCATCTAGTGGCTGTTTATTGGAAATGTACTCAACATGGCTTGTGGATGTGTGTGGAGAAAGTATATATTTGAACATTTACGTTAACCATATATTTTAAAATGCATTTTTTTATTGGTATAATCAAATTTTACTTTTGCTCTTGATGCGTGTACCTCTGAATTTCTGAATACGAATGGAAACGTTGAGGGACTGATAAAAGACTGAAAAAAAATAATCGCATTTCATAAAATGGTCATGAATTCTGTATAATATAATATATTATACTATATATACAATATAATATAATATTATATATATTATATTATACTGTATAATATAGTATAATATAATATAATTCTGTATAACTGAGTAAGACAAATTCAGGCCCCACGGTGGCGCAGTGGGTAGCGTGCATCACACGTGCAGGGTTGACGGTTTGTGTGCGTGTGCGTGTGCGTGTGTTCTCTTCGAGGTGGCGTGGGTTTCCTCAAGGGTCTCCGGTTTCTCCCACAGTCCAAAGACATGCACAACAGGTGAATTGAGGATTCTAAATTGACTTTGTGTGCGTGCGTGCGTGTGTGCGTGTGTCTGCCCAGCCCAGCCCAGCCCACGGTGAGACTCCGGGATAAGCTCCAGTTCCCGCAACCCTGCTAAGGAATAAACGGTTATAGAAAATGAATGAAGACATTCATGTTTTTTGCCCGAAATTTTCAAAAGCGATCACAGGGAATGGTTGTGAGGTCTCTGTCTGAAGTCTGAGACATGTTTTAATCATTCATGGTGAAGAGGTAAATGCTATATTGTGAGGCAAACCAGTTTTATTATTGAGCATGATTTTATCAACAGAATACATAACATTCAAAAAATGCATATAAGTTCATTGGTGGTTTATGATAGTAA
This sequence comes from Brachypetersius gabonensis, assembly GCA_037577145.1. Classification (NCBI taxonomy): domain Eukaryota; kingdom Metazoa; phylum Chordata; class Actinopteri; order Characiformes; family Alestidae; genus Brachypetersius; species Brachypetersius gabonensis. The sequence goes on along the minus strand of JBBJLR010000042.1, from coordinate 15,025,066 downwards.
GTGTCTCTATAATTAATCGTTTCACACCAAACCACTCTGAATGATTCCAAATGGGGGCTGTGTTACTATATTAAGTGCAATATCTTACCATGCGAATATCACCCCTTATGTCAATATTACTTACATACTACTGATCTCTAATACAGCAGTATTTTCATTTCGAGTTTTTTCTACAAATTATTATTGGATTCATGGACTTTATATTGTTCTTGTCTCTGTGCCTCTGTTCCTCTGTGCAGTCGCAGCATTAGCAATTGCCGCTGGGATCAATAACGTTTTCTGATTCTGGTTTATTTTTCAACCATCATATAGCAGCTGCAAAGGAGGACCAACTCCGTATGAAAGTCTATGTATCTGAATGCAGTTTCATTAAAGTCCATGTGGGTGTAATGGTCAGGCCTCCCAATAATTTTGTCCATATAATATAGACAAAAGTAATGGGACGCCTGACCAGCTGTGAAAAACGCAAAGCAATGAACTTTAAAAATAAAAGGATTAAAAAAAAAAAATAACCTGCCTTAGCCTGCGATAAAATAAATGCAATAAAGTGTTAACCTGCTTAGACCTAATACATATAATTGAAACAATAGTAAAAGCTGTAATTAAAAAAAAAATTTCAGTCCCTATTTTGTTAGAAGTGTTTGGACAGAAGTAGTAGAGGTCTATTAAGAAATCTAATTGTCTCAACCCTGGTCCAGGTGTCCTCCAGCTTTGCACATTGAGATGTTTTCACTGCTCCCACCACACCTGATCCAACTAATCAGCTGGTTAACAAGCCGGTCTGTGCTGAAGTGGTTTCTTAAAGGAGCTTGAACGTGCAGGGCAGGGCTGGGAAATGCTGGAATATCTTAATATTCTCAGTTTTTATTCCTGGAGCACTACTGCCCTCTACTACTGCCTCCTAATCCTGGTCCTGGATGCCACTGCCCTACTTATTTAGGTGCTTTCTGAATTTAAAAAATGAACGCAGGGTGTGTTAAGGAGGGCGTGTTACCAAGCCAATCAAGGTTTTCAGAAGAACGTAGTTGGGAAAGGTGTATTAGGTGGTCCACTGGAATGCTGAGCTCCCAAGACTGATCTAATACAGTTCAAGGTTACTTTGCCATCAGCAGGTGTGAACATGTACAAAGTTTGATGAGAGATTTCTTCATGGACCATGATGCAACATATATCAACATTCAAACAGTGTTTTGCAGTTCCTGAGGCACACTGGCCTGCACATCTGAGCATTTTCACTGCTTCTAACACAAGTGATCCAACTAATCAGCTGGTGATCAAGCCATTACTGTGTTGAATTGGGTTTGGTGAAGAAGGGAATGCAGAAAAAGGACCAGAATTGGCAAAAAAGTCCCACGTTACTCTTTCACTTTCTGATCACACAGGCTTGTAAATGAGTATGAAGGACCATTTAAAGACCATCGTGTAATATAAAGATCATTTTCCATTATTATATGGAGGTTCTTTAAACTTTACTGATACATCTCAGGCTTAGTTACTGAAAAAGTCTTATAAATGAGATGTGAGAGTGAAGAACATTTTCAGGGATTAAGGAACCTTCACATCACAGATCCTTTATGTAGGTTCTTCAAACTTTACTAATGCATCTTGTGTAAAAAGTGGTTCTCTAAAGAACAGTCGACGGAAAGATTCTTTGGGGCAGCCAGAAAAGTTCTGTGGCTTCAAACAAAGATCCCTTTCTGTGAGTTTATAAAATATAAAATGAATTCTTATATGTACTGACTTCAGCCTTGTCTGAATTGAATAAAATATGTTCCACAAAAATGCGTGTGTGTGTGTGTACTTGGGAGATTTTGAGGCAAATCAACATTACTTTAATTCAAAGCCATTATGCTGTCAGAACCTCATTGATGATCCACCAGCTGAAACCAAGCTGCTGCAGAAAAAGTTCTAATCAAGGTCACGCTATGATCTTTACTTCATCCACCACTGATCTTATCCAGCGCTCCTAAAGGCATCGTTCTGTTCAGTCTGTCCAAGTCTTCTTAATCTGTCACCAAGAAGCCAAAGGACCAGTTAGAGCACAAAACTTCAAAGAAGCCACACTTACAAACCTGATAATTGAGGATGGTTCAAATCAACAGTCCATTAGCAATTTCCTCCAGAGTCAGATTATGGAGGAAATTGTTAAACCAGGAGCACCTAAGAAAGATTTAACAAAGCATGTTTTTTGTTTCAATTGCTGTTTGTATTGCTACCAAAAAACTTATGTTGGCATCTTCTACCAAGCTTCAAATCTTCAAGACAAACCCCCCCAAAAATAGCTTGACCTGTGTGAGATTTGGTGGTGTAGTGGTAGAGCCCTTGCCTCTGATACCTGCGGGTCTTGGTTCAAATCTTGCCCAAAGATGCGGGGAGGAACACACTTTAAAGTTTGGTTAACGGTCTTAAAACACTTGAACCCAACCAACGTTTGTTCCTACTGTCTCAAAAGTTGCGCCGCAAAACCCCAGTCTGTCTGTTGTTTCGGACTCTATAACCCCAGCTTCTGACGAACTAGTTCCCCCACCTTCTTTGGAATTGGTGTTTGTGGAGACCCCTGCCCAGGATTTGAACCCATGCCCTCCCAATCTTGGAGGCATTGCTCTTACCACTGAGCCACAGGATCCCACAGCTTCCAAACCTTTTTTTGAAAATTTGACTTTCAGATGTGGTCTGATGCCGTAAAGCTAAATGCTCTGATTAGAACCCACAACATTTGGTCCTTGAAGCAAGGCTCGTACTACTGAGCCACAGGAAAGCACGTTGTGGTTACCTTTTTTTTTTTTTTTTAGAAGTTTGACTTTCAGATGAGGTCTGAGGACATAAAGCTAAATGTTCTGATTAGAACCCAAAAGTTCTTGGTCTTTGCAGCAATGCTCTTACCACCGAGCCACAGGATCCCGCAGCTAGCACGCCTTGTTTTAGAGATTTGACTTTAGATCCCACAACCTCCTGCTCTCAGAAACAGTGGTTTTACCACTGAGCCACAGGATTCCACAGCTGGGCTGCATGTTTTTTGGAAATTTGACTTTCAGATGAGGTCTGATGACATAAAGCTAAACGCTCAGATTAGAACCTGCAATCATCTGAGCTTGAAGGCAAGGTTCTTACCACTGAGCCACAGGATCCCACAGCTAGTTTGTGTTTTTTTGAGGGGAATTTAACATTCAGATGAGGTCTGATGACATAAAGCTAAATGCTCAGATTAGAACCCACAACCTCCTGCTCTCAAAAGCAGTGCTCTTACCACTGAGCCACAGGATTCCACAGCTGGGCTACATGTTTTTTGGAAATTTGACTTGCAGAGGAGAGCTGACATCATAAAGTTATTCTTTTTAGAACCCACAACCTTTGGGCTTTGAGGCAATGCTCTTACCACTGAGCCATAGAACTCCACAGTTAATGTGCCTTTTTTGGAAGGTTGACTTTCTGATGAACTCTGATGACATAAAGCTAAAGGCTTGGATTAGAACCTACAACCTTGCGCTCTTTAAGGCGATGCTCTTACCACTGAGCCACAGGAGCCTACAGTTAGCTTGTCTTGGAGGCGATGTTTGTACCGCAGCTAGCGTTCCTTTTTTGGAAATTTGACTTTCAGATGAGGTGTGAGGACATAAGGCTAAAGGCTTGTATGAGAACCCACAATTTCCTTGTCTTAGAGGCAGTGCTATAACCACTGAGCCACCAAAACCCATAGCTGGCAAGTATTTTTTGGGGGAAATTTGACTTTCAGGTGAGGTCCGATGACATAGATATAAATGCTCAGACTAGAACCTGTTATTTCCTGGTCTTGAAGGTGATGCTCTTACCACTGAACCACAAGAGGCCTCAGTTAAGTTATCTGTTTTTGAACATTTGACGTCTGATGATGTAAAGCTAAACACTCTGATTAGAACCCATAAGCTGCTAGTCTCAGATGCAGTGCTTTTACCACTGAGCCACAGGAGCCCACAGCCTGTATGCCTTTTTTTGGAAAACTGGACTTTCAGATGACATAAAGCTCAAAGTTCTGATTAGAACCCACATCCTCCTGGTCTAGGAGGCAGTACTCTTACCACTGATGACATAAAGCTAGACGCTATGATTAGAACCTTCAACCTCTTGGTCTTTGAGATGATGCTCTTACCACTGAGCCACAGGTGGCCACACCTTGTATAACTTTTTTTTGGGGAAATTTGACTTTCAGATGAAGTCTGATGCCATAAAGCTAAATGCTCTGCTTGGAACCTGCAATCTCCCAGTCTTGGAGGCAGTGCTCTTACCACCGACCCACAGGATCCCACAACCCACTCTGATAGAAAAATCATCAGGCTTGTGTAATTGAGTGGAAACATGCTTGATTGTTGCAGATTTTCATTGTAAAAGTTATTCTAATTAGTTTATATGCAGTATACATAACTTGTAACCTCACAAATAACCCTGTTCCCAAGGTAGTGTCCCCACTGTCTGCTCCCTGCTTTACTTGGTGAATGCTTTAAATACAGAAGAAAGAAATTCTTCTGTGGCGTTTTCACACGTGACTATAAGGGGACACTTTACATGGGCCGCTCTGGCTATTGGGCTTGTGACTGAACAAGCCTGAGATCATGTTGTCAAAATTCAGATCTTGGCGGGGGTCTCCTTCTGTAGCAGGTCTGCTTTTGTACACTTTTCATAAAGGGGAACATGTAGGTTCTGTTTTTTTATGTTGTTTTTTTCCATTATAATATCAATGTCAAGATCAAAGTGGGATTTGTAGTCTGCTTCGGGTTAAGGGTTAGGTTTTTATAGAGTCTTTTACTTTCAGCTTAAGGTTCAGCTATAGATGCATATATTTGATATAGAATTGGATATTTGGCTATTTGGACATTAGGTAAAAACAAGCAGAGCACCCACAAAGCATCCAAATAAAGTGTGGCTCAGTCAGTTGTATTTTTTTAAACACCCAATCAAAGTCATTTTAGCATAAAATGAAAACATAACTTTTCAAGTAAACCTTCTATTAGTCTAAAAAAAAAAGGTTCGATATTTTCTGTGTTTCTGTGTATTCTGTGTTGTTTTTCAATTAAAATATCAATGTCAAGATCAAAGTGGAGTTTCTTAACCTTTAATCACTTGTTTGAAGATCCAACACGCATTAACTTTCATTTCTAACAGGAAAATCACCATGTCTTTCATGGTGGAGTGTTTTACCCGCACTTGACGCATAACGGCTCTTTTTATAGGCACCTCAAAAACAAAATAAAAAGAAGAAGAAGGTCACCGAGTGCCGATGACACACAAGCAGTTTACATGTTGGAAACTTCATGAATAATGAAGGAGAGTCTCTGCTTACAAAATAACTAGCTTACAAAAGCCGGAGCATATTTCAAGGGCATGGGGTGATGAAGAAGGCTGAATTATTAATGTTGGCAGCGTTTTTAGCACCACTACATTCTCCTTTCATCTTCTCTGCACTCTTGATTACTTTACTTAAAGATCTGACACTGTACTTTGAACGGACTTGATTCAAACAGACTTGATTCACATTCAAGCAAATAAAATAAATCACGGCGACAGAATTATTGCTTGAGATTATTGTGTAAAACTATATTAAAACTATATTATTTCCATTATTGTGGAAATTATAGACCCATTTGAATCATTGCTAGGGTGCATTTGGAGAAATAATGTTAAACATGATGCATTACTGGGCTAGAAAACTGGAAGCAGAGGCAAATTTACCGGCTGGTCAGTGCAGAGGACAGTGCATTGGACCTATTTAAATATATACATTGAATATTATAATGAATTAACTGCTTATTCCTTAATAGGGTCGTGGGTACCCCATGTCTATCATGGAGTCTACAGTCGCGAGGCAACATTTCTGGTAAAAGTGCTTGGTTGTGAAAAGGTTAGTACTGCTGAAGCCAAGAAATGTAATATATTTGACTACATATAGACAAAGTATGTAGAAACATGTTTTTTAGCTCAGCTTATATTTCAGAACAGCAAAAATTAACCCATGAATTCCTAGTTTGCTGATTTAATCATAAGTAGGTTAAATAGAGCTTTTGCACCATAAATGTAACAATCATAACAGGCCATGATGGCAAAAGGTCATTTCAGGAATTTATTCAAATCCTTATTGCCAATAAATAAAATAGGATGAATTATTATTATAATTATGAGAGATTGCTCAAGTGAAATTGATTCAAAAGGCGCCACCATAAAAGTACCAGCAGCCCTCTGTCATTTATTGCTTTCCTTCGTTGGTTTTTGCTCATTTCTTGAAACAGAAATGACATTCTCAAAACAACATGGACAAATCTCCAAACCACCTTGCAATTGTTCACAA
>JBBJLR010000042.1:14970484-14981806 GCA_037577145.1 Brachypetersius gabonensis | reverse complement strand
TATATACACACATACAACTTGCCTAGGTCTACATTTAGTTTACATATAGTTTACATATACATATATGTATATATTTCACAATACAGATGTCTGTATTTATTTTTCTAGATTGTATAGTGTACATTTTATACTGTACTGTTGGTAAAGTATTTCATTCTATTCTATTCCATTGTTTTCTTTTTGCTGCTCTTAACCTTGTACTGTCCATTTTTTGCCATGCCAAAGCAAATTTACCACTTATGGGACAAATAAAGGTTTATCTTATCTTATCTTACATAATACCTAAACCATAATGGCACGGAAGTTGCAACACACTTTGATTTTTTCAGTGTATCTTAGTCTGATAACTGTGTTTCCGACGTGTTAGCAGTGCAATTCTCTAACCAGTCATCCTGAAACCACATCCATGGAGTCGAACCAGTGGAAAGTTTTTCTCAGAGCCACTTTTGATGTTGTGGTCGTTCATTAGTTACAGTCTTGTTTGATTTTTTTTTCTTCTCAACATTCTTTAGCCATGCGATGAAACCTAGCCCAGTTAACTTGTTAGCAATGTCCTGGTACACTTTCACATTTCTCACAGCATTAAAGATACATTTGTTAGAGTCATAGAAAACTGTGAAAAATAAAGCTGGGAATGATTTTGTGCAAAGAACTTCATGTTGTGTAGCCCATAGACCTATTATAACTAAACTGAGTTTTGCACACATCCAAGGTTGGGGGTTTGAATCCAGGTCCTGGTCTTGTGTGTGCATGTTCTCCTCGAGGTGGCGTAGGTTTCCTCCGGGGTCTCTGGTTTCTCCCACAGTTCAAGTCCAAGGGATAGGCTCCGGGTACGCAGGACCCTTAGTAAGGAATAAGCGGTTTCAGAAAATTAATCAATGATCATGTCAAAAGTATGGTATTATTTCTTATTTCTGGTAGAAAAAGTGAATCAAATACAAAACGAATGTAGGACACGGACCTACTCGTAAATTTTTGAAAGAAGAAGAAATGCAGGAAGAGGAAACTTGTTTCTAAGCAGAAGAGGGCATGTGTTATGATTTAAATTTGAAAAGCTACTGTTGGGCAAAGCGTCTTGTTTTGAGGAAAGGAAAATCATCTTTTTGTGACTTTTTTATGGAATTAAAAGTGTGATTTTGCAACTCTATTTAACAGTAGAGAATAAAAACAATAGTAATAACTCAATCCTGAATAACCCAGTACTGAATGGCTGATGGGTGTTCATCCAGGTTTGCTTGAACCCATAACTTGGGTCAACTTGCACTACTGAACTAACATTATTGCTTCATTTTGGATGATAGAATGCGTTGAAGAACCTCTGCCCTCTTGCTGCCCTTGGTCTCTAGTCTTCTTTTATACGTTTGGCCTGGCATGTTCGATATTATTACTGACATTTCATACCGCGGCATGATAAGATTGAATGTAAAGTAGATACTGTCTATAAATGACCTACCACAACTTCATGGGAGAACGCAGATGTTTCATGCCAAAGCAATCATAGCTTAATAGCAATGGAAGCCACAAGTCAGACACTGACTAATTGTTCTATAAGATTTCTTTCTCAGCTCCCTGAGCCACCTGTGGTTTGGAGATACTGATCTTTTGTGCTTATCTTGAGATAATGTTCTCAAACCAGCTTTCCTGGCCTTGACATAAGCTTCTAGCACTTAAAAGTAATATATGCCTGTAACAGGAACCTTCTTCTCTATCAACACTTAAGACTACAGACAAAGTAATGGTATTTTAATTGTATTTTTACATATACAAGCTTTATGTGTATGCCAAAAATGTGTTTTTTTTAATACATTTTGCTTTTTAAAAACAACAAGGCATCAGTATATGTGTATCTTCTTTTTTGTTGGCAAAGCATCCCAGCTGCCTCCTCGAGTAGCAACTTCAGAGAAGACCAGGAGTGTGTAAACTGCTTATTTGCATATTGCTGTCTTCTGCGTTATCAGTTTCGCAAAGCTATTATCACGATAACGATTAACAAATTATATATTGCGCAGCCGTACCCCAGTGTGCATTTTGTGTATTTTTTTCCATGCTTGCTACTAATTATGCTCTTTGTGTGTGTGTGTGTGTATGCATTCACATTGTGTGGTTTTGCCATTTCTCAGCCCGTGACGCAGCGTGTGTGGTATCTTTTGAAACCAGCAACCCCTCAAACAACAGCTGCCATTGTAAAAAGCAACCGTAGCTCATAACCCACCAATCAGTGCTGTGTGTTGCCTTTGTTTTAAAACCAGTCGACCATCTCACCTCCCTCCACCAGGCTCCACTCTCACATCCATCAACCTAATGGAGATATCAGAGGATAACGCCGCTCAGGAGCCACAGAGAGAGACACGCAGGCAGCGAGAGGAAGCAAGGCCAGGCCGACCCTGTAAAAAGCACAATTAATAACCCCCTGCTCAAATGATGTCATAGTTAAGTGTTTGGTGTTGTGTTTACACATGGGCATAGCTGTCGCTGGAGTCAGAGCCACATATGCATGCAACACACATACACACACACACACACACACACACACACACACACACACACACAGGGTGAAAATGAAGCCGGAACATCCTGAGACTAATGCATCACTCAGAGGAAAACAGCTCAAATGAGACATCTTCATCTTTGATATGCCTGTAACTGCTAAACATGAGGACCCATATAAATAAAATGTAATAAAAGTTTAGGTCATCAATGACCTCACAGTTAGGGATAAGATTAAGACTAGAGGTTGAGTTATGGGTGGGTGATGTATGTATGTTGATACTGGTCAGCCTTCTGGACATTTCAATCTATTTATCTGACCTTAAGTTTTTGTTTGCTCAAAGAATAAATACAAATGAACAACACATTGATCTGATGTGTCCACACATCTGCTAGCAAGTCTTGTATGCAGGCTGCTAGTGTAACGCTGTCTATCCATTCGAACTCACTTGAATTTTGCTAATGAGGCATAAACTGTTGAAAACTGTCAGGCTGTAGAAGTACTAGAAGTTCCGGAAACTCACACATTTTGTATTTGTCATATGCAAACACTTAACTAATCACATAAGCAATACAAAACCAAGTACATAAACATACACATATGCAAACAAAAAAAAAATTGCAGCTCCGTGGGCTCCACACGTCCTTCCTCCGGCCCGTGTGAAACCCCTTCATCCGCTTTCCATATGAAAATCCCATGTACATCCCCCTAAAAAATTCATCCAGTTTATTTCCCCTTCTTTGAGGCAAATGTTGCCCAGGACCGGCGTCCAGGAACCGTTGCAGGTTGGAGCTGAAGAGCTAGCTTAGTTACCATTGTCAGAGCCGAAAGAGCATCAGGGGGAAAGCCCCTCGAAGTCGACCTTAAAGTCAGAAAGCTCAGAGCAGGCTCTTTTCGCCCACTGTCTCTGCAATGGCTGGGGGCTTGCTCTCGCTTTCTCCTGGATACTGGTGAGGCGGCTACCTTCTCTTTTGGGAATCTGCCTGGGAGACCGTGTGGGAACCTGCGGCGCCTCTGGTAGGCTGGTCATTCTGTCATGTCTGTGACTGAGGGGTAGTGAGGCGAGGCGCAAATGTAGGTTGCATTGATGTTTTTTTTTTTATTTACAAAGACACAGACTCAACATCTAACAAAACAAAAGTGGCACGCGGGCCTTTAAACACGAAACATACATACACCAAAGACACGATAGGAACGGGTAATGTGAAGGATACACGGATACTTGGAACTTAAATACTTAACAGACAAGGACAGAAACCAATCACGAAACACAATCACTTAAAGCAAACAATCTCCCGGGGTGATCAAAATTAGAGTTTTTTAGAAACACAAAATGGCGGCCTCTACCGGCCGCTGGCCAAGACCTTACAGTATTCTCTCAAAAATGATTGTGAATTTATTGTCTAGCCTTAGTCAGTGGCAGGTCTAGACCAAAATTACCAGGGGGGCTTTTACAACCGAAGTTTAAAATTCGGCTTCTGATCTTCAGGTTACATATAACAGTGTGTGTGTGTAGCGCTTTAAACAGTCCGTCTAGAACACAAGGTGTTAGTTCTGTTCTTCAAGCCAGCAGATGTTGTGATACGAAATTCATATTTAAATCATTGGCTGTTCAGTGCAGGGGCAGGAGCAATTTTACAGGGGCCATGGCCCACACCGGCCCCCATCTAGAACCACGCATGGCCTTAGTTGAGGATACAATTAGGATAAGGATATAGCGTAATAGAGAAGTTAAGTTCAGTTTACAAGGTGTTCACTTTTAAGATATAATTATCAAAAATCAATCATCAACATTGTCCAAACATTTTAAGTATAATGGCCTCGCAATTTCAGAATGTCAATACCTTTCTCTCTGTACAGGGACATCTCGTCCCAATAAAGAGAAACACTCAAGCACCACAAGCAGTGACACGGCCATCCTCTACAACCTGACATCAATACAAAGACATCACAGTTCAGTTCAATGCAAACAGATTTTTCCCTTTCTTTAATGAAAGGGAGGAGGGGGAGGGTGGGAGATGGGAGGGCATCTCTCTGTCTCCTTCTCTCTCACTCAATACCATCTAATGAGACATATTAATGACGGTAGACCTTAATTCAAGCCATGCATTATTCATTATAATTGATTACCCGGCTTTGAAGGAATACCTTTTTTGCCTGAAAAAAAATGATCCCATTAGCAAGAGTTTAATCCAAATCAAAGCTGTCAAAACATCCAGGTCTCAGCGCACCCCGCCTCCACAGTAACTGTCATAAGGCCCTCGAATGAATCACTTTCCTACATTTGGATGTGACGCCCCATTCATAATTTTCTTTCCCTAAAGTGGCAGGCAGTTTTTTTTTCACCCCCCACCCCCCCACCCCCGCAGTCCTGCTGAATTTTGATCCATTTTTTACATCCAGAGTAGCTTGAGGGAGATTTTAACAGAATCAATTTTGAAGATAGATTTTCACCACCGCATGTTCAATTCATCTTGAATATCTGTTTTAATCGCGCCGTTTCTTTGGGTCACTTTCTCTTCCGAGGGAAATGGAGCCTAATCGCTCAGAGGAAATGGAATACATTTGGATTTAAAGTAACAGAATGGGCTCCTACATTTTCAAACAAATATTGAATATGAATTTCAAAAAGTAGCATATAATGGATAGGGACCACCATATACAGTATATATAAAGACCTCAGTATAAGATCAGTATGTCTGACTATTCGATTCTCATAATACCCAATATATATATATATATATCACCTTTACATTCTCGTTCCCTCTGTTCTGGTAGTGTGAGATTCTGCTGGGTAGAGCTACAGCTACTCTGTCTAGCAAGAATTTTTTGAAAGAGCATCTATATCAGCACATAAGGATTTGATGAGGATAGTGTTTGATCAGTCTATGATCCCCACCATTTCCACCCATACAAGGATTTCTTTAAGGGCCAATGCAGCCCTTGTTTATCGGCGTCTGACTACAACAGGCCTTAGGGGTCCTAATATTGATGTGGTCCTTAGGACACCTCACCGCATAAAGAAACATTAGATGGCCTTATAGCCCTTTAAATAATCAACTGAAATGAAAAGAAAAAATCCAGTTCCCAGAGTTTGATATTATCGATATAATATTGCTGATGCCATTCAGACTGAATGTTGTTAATGATGTGTGACTATGTTTATTTTGGTAAGCCTACAAATTAGTGTGATTGTGCACAATGCTCATTATCTAGCCTAGCTGGCTCATAACTACTGTTAAACTACAAATGAAATGACTCATTTTCTTACCTAGCATGCAAAACAGAGGTGTCTGATGCTAATGGGTAGATCTACAAACAGTTGCAATGCTGATAATTGGATAAATGGCAAGAGGTGGCTTCTGAAAATGCCACAAAAATAAAGAAAAATATGTTGCCAAGATCACACAGTCCTAGTTATTTGATAATCCCTGATCACTGCCTTCCTGAACCTTTATACTCAGATACCACCCCCCCACCCCCCTCCATTACTTTTATCGAATCTCACACATGCTAGTTTTTAACCATGCAACCCACGGCACAAATACACTCTACGTGATCAATACCAGCTAAAAGGTATGTCTGTGTGTGTGTGTGTGTGTGTGTGTGTGTGTGTGTGTGTGTGTGTAATAACCCTGTGATTAATGTGTTTTAAAGTCAGCTTTTATTTACTACTCTCCATCTTTGTCCTTTGTTTGGCTGGGGTGTTTTAGATCATTCAGAAATTGATTGATACACACAGTAATCAGAAGGGTTTGATCGAACGGAAACTAATGTTTCCTTGTTCATCACAACACATTGTGCACAAATTGCAGGTATGGAGGGACCTTTGACCCACTGGGTATAGAAGTGCTGTCCATCACAGATTTTTTTATTATTGGATCTTAACTACCATGCTTCTCTTTATTCTCTGAAAGCGGAATAGAGTTTGGATAGCACCTTTTTTTTAGACCTTGTGTGTCACAGTATGTCTGTTCAGTGGGACTATGATAAATGTCTATGGGTTTTTTAATAGTATGTATCACAGATAGTTATCTAATGAGGCTGCACACACTTTTCCAAAGCTCCTCTATGTGTGATTACAGAAATACTCTAAAATATCTCATGGACATGCTCCTATTGGCATTTCACATTTCAGTCCCAAAGGACAGGCTTATCTATTTACATTGCAAAGGACACAACGTCAAGCAATGAATGCCCTTGATTTAAACATGCATCTGGTTTTTCCTGTAGAATAAGTTCACCTAATCTAGAGTTTATATGTTTGCATGTTTTAATATACAAATACTGTTTACCAGCTAAATGGAACATGTTTAATTAAGACTGAAGCAATGGACACTGAATCAAACTTCAGTATTTTTTATACTTTCTTTCATGTTTTATATGAACTACCACTGTTTTAGCGTCAGTCAATATTACACTTGAGGAGCTGATGTACTTGTACTTATGTTATCTATTTTACCTATGCATGTTTTACTATTTATATGTAGAAATGAGCATTTTTGAGCAAACACAAGACCAGTATTCAATGATTTTCATTAACAATTACAATATACATTTTTCAATAATGAATACATAGCCCTTAGCAATAAAAGGCATACTTTTACTGTACAATGGAATCACCTGTTAAGTTAGAAATGGAATCAGTCTTTATTTATTTGTAATAATGCACATCCCAATAACCTTCATGTTTCATACATGCATTGCACAATAACCCAGCAATGTAAAAAAAAAACAAAAATAGGGGGTGAAGAAATTTGTAGCCAGATGTTATTGCACTCCTTCAAAATTACATAGTTACATTTAAACAGTAAATAGTGAAGTAGTGATGGCTCATGAGTAAGATAAACACTTACTTACTGTGGTGGCCTGGGGGATAAATCACACTCCTTTTCGCATACACACTCCCTGTGTAGTCTGTCCTGTTTGTTTGTTTGCTCTCCGTTTTGCAAACTCGTTGTTACTTAGTCAGATGAGTTCAGAATGTTGTTACTATAAACCATGAACTTAGAATAAACCCATAAATCCAGCTAGGGCTTTGCCTCACCCCCACTCGAACTGAAAGATTGGATTTTTCAGTGCTTTGAAATTGACTACATGCTATTTAAAGCTGTATGCAATCAACTATGGCATTTTGAGGTCTTGTCCTGAGTTAAATTTAATGCACTACTTGCTAAATGCTAAGTGGTCTGCAGTGGCACTCAGAGACATTGAGCAGCGTTGGTTATCTGTACAACCTCATTGCAGAATAAAGGATTCAAAGTTTTAAACATTGCGTGGCTTGCGTGTGGTGTTCCGTGCAGATCCACCGCAAGAGCACCTGGTTTTCAGGCTGGCAAAATCGGTGCTTTTCCGATCCCATTAACCTGCTGATCTGGAGCCAAGGAAGCAGTGAAGCAAGTCATGAGGCGGATGTTGTGACCATGCAGAGTTGTTTACAGGAGTTGATCCTTTATTTTCCAAAAGCAGCACAAAGAAGCATAGCTATTTTCCACGTTGGAAAAAAAGTGGAAACAGTCATAAAACTGTGAATCATCTGTGGTCTAAAGCTAAGATGCTAAGATGGAGAACACAAGAAGGGATGAATAATGCTTAAGAAGGCATATTTCAGGGAGCACCATATTTTAATTCAAGTTATATAATGCATCAACTTGCATCAATATGTTTGATTTTCATCAGGCTTAAAGATGCAACAAACAAAAAAACAAACAAATAAATAAATAAGCATGACGATATGAATATACTTGCTTTATGGCTCAGGAACTCCCATCGTCAGTTATGCAATCAGCCGGCTCTCTGGCCAGTTCCTTAAAAGAATGTACCTGGGTTTCCTGGGAAATGGCACCAGCCCTTTATTAGTGGAGAAATACTAACAGAAGCTAAGCAAACCTCGAAACAGCAGACTGTGCTCTTATTGCATCTCCACCCTGAATCACCTCATTTCAGCTGATTGTCTACAGAGCGCTCATTGTCAGGTTGTGTCTAGGTTGAAATTGTGACTGCGTACTTTGGTGGAAGATTTGTGACTCGGGTGCATGATGCCACTCCATCCAAGCTGGCAATTCTGATAAATACGAATCGAATTTAGTCGCGGCTGTGACATGTTGATTGATCAAAAAGCTCATGGCTAAAGCCTCCCTTCTCTCCAATCTTATTTATCCTTCGTCAAACGGTTTCAAAATCAATACTGGCCTTGTATACAAGCATCTATGCTACAGGCGCTGGGGAGACGTGAGCAGCGGCTGAGAGAAGAAAAACACCTGCTCTCATGCTGATGGTTACTCATTTTTCCTGTCAGCAATGTTTGAAGACTGAATAATCATTGCGGGTGTGGTTGGAGGCCAGGTGGGGATTATTGTGTGATCCATTCAGACAACCAGAGAGAGAGAGAGAGAAAGAGAAAGAAAGAGAAAGAGAGAGAATGCCCCAAAGCAGATGGATTGAGCTACTACGGTAATGCATCATGTAACCACGAAGATAACTTAGCACATACACCCACTGTAGGAGACTCTCTCTCACACACACAAGAACAAATGCATTTTCACCACTGCAACAAAAGAAAGACCCTTTTGTAATGGACAAAATACGTTTACACTTTTGAACTGAAAAAATAAAATAAATAAGAAAATGTTCCTGAGTGGTTCCTGAATATTGGCCACAGAGGTGGCTGGTATTGAGGGATTGTCCTTCCTCAAGGACTATAAAATACATCACATTGGTTTACTTGTTTTTAACAAATGACTAGGTATTGACTATTGAGGACATATGGACATGAACAACAGCACTACCAACAGGTAGCAAGAAATATAGTTACTAGCAATGAGGCTGATTTAGCTCTAGCCCAAGAAGTGCATTCACACAGTTTATCTGTGATTCTGTGTCCAGCGTTGTTGTATTTAGTATAGTGAAACACCAGGTAGATTTCTTCTCCGTTTGGGCTCTTGAGGCTGATTGGGTGTGCTAAATCATTATAAAATATTCGATTTAGACCTGAATATGAATCCTTAATTGTATTTACACAGAGTTTTTTACATACAGAGTTACTGCGAATGGATAGAGGGTATGAGCTATCAATGTCATTAGCTGTTATTGATAAGTTATCCCTCCTGTTCAATATTATGACAAGCCATCGACTGGTTGGACATATGATTCTGAATGTGGTAAAAAAAAAATGATTTGGTAATAGAATTAATACAACATTATTAGGTCTTCCAAGCAGGTCACACTGATTACTTTCAATATTTTGGCAGTGTACAGTTATACATTTCCTCCTCAAAGGATTGATTTCACTTAAGGGCCATTCCGTCCAAAATTGGACCACTTTCTGGACACTGTGTACACTGAAACATTTTTAAATCAAAGTCTGGCTGCAACAGATTTAATGGATAACATGCTAAATATTTTTATCGTTTCAGGTCTCCGTTATCCATTGCCTGCGTATCTGTAGATGTAATAAATTGTAATCAAGAGTGTTTGCGGGGAACAGTTAAGAGGAAAAAAGCAAACAAGATCCATGTTGATTTTTGCATTGATTGCCAGAATAATAATGGAAAACACACTAATGCAGTTCCCTTTTCATAGTGACATACTATCATTGGCTTTGAGTGCGGTTGGTCTGACGTGGTAGTGCAGTCTTCCAGAGCTGTCCATCAAGCAGCAGTGGCCCTTTTGCCCTCCCTGTCAGGGGCGGGCCCTTGGGGGCCAGGCTGCATTAGACCCTGCAGCGAGAGGGCGAAAGGAGACAGGGCTGATGTATAAATATAATGGATGGCCCTGTCCGCAGCTGAATGGCTGTCATCAGTTTAGGCCTAATAGAGGCCTCATGTCTAACACTGACAGGCTGCAGCACACGGACTGCAACATGGCATCAGTTCTGCATGATGAGAGCTTAAGCATATGTTCTAGCTCACCTTTTGCCGAACTGTCAAACATCCCTTAGCCACTGCACAAGGCATTAAAGGAGTAGTTTGGAGAATAATCTAATTTACATCTTCCCTTCATTCCAAATGTAGTCCATCAAAAACATTTGGTACTTAAACATTACAAGTGTGCAGTATGGAGTATGTACTGTGAAGTGCAGTGAGTTAGTTTGCTGTTGATGTATATAAACTTATATTACAGATGGCAGGTGAGGTCTGTGTTTTAATGTGTGGTTTGAAGTTGTATCAAACTACTCTATCCTTATGACCCGAGGATAGGAGCTCGTCCTTATGTGCATTAATTAGCAACATGCTAACAGCATACTTCCACACACATGTCCCAACCGTTGTCAAGGAATTTTAAATAGGTTTATGTTTACGTTTACAGCATTTAGCAGATGCCTTTAGCCAGAGCGACGTACATCAGTGCTTAAAGTAGTCAACAACTGTTCTTAAACCTGTTAAGCTATACTTAAATCAACAACAGCTATTTAACCAAGTTACTGCTGGAGTTACACACCATAACAAACCCAGTCAGAGAAAAAAAACTGGGGAGTGGCTAAGGGATTTGTAAATATTTAGGAAAAGATATATAAGTTATGCATGGGAGGACTGGCTAGTCACCAAGATGCTCCTTAAAGAGGTGGGTCTTTAGACGACGCTTAAAGACAGCGAAGGACTCCGCAGATCTGATTGCAAGATAGGTTTCTTCTGGTTTTTGACCATGCATAACATACCATCTAAAACATGGACCCATTTACAAATTTCACATTTCAAGATAAAAGTTTGAATAGCCTTAGTCAGTCATCAAATCTTTCCAGTGACCTTTATATACCTTAGGGGCAGCTGGTGGCCTAGTGGTTAAGGCATTCGCCCTGTGATCAGAAAGTCCAGGTTCGATTCCCAAGACCGCCT
>JBBJLR010000042.1:14936327-14948502 GCA_037577145.1 Brachypetersius gabonensis | reverse complement strand
ATTTAAAGTCCACTTTTGAATGACATTGATTCATTTTGTGGTGTTTTTTTCTGTTTAAATACACTGGTCAACAATATTTGGGTCATATCTATGATTGTATAATAATATAGTATAGTTGTCCATGTTGTGAAGGGGTCGTCTGGAGTTGACGTTCTTGATCCGTATCCGTCAAAAATAGACTTGATGCGCATCTCGATGGACTGCCGGACATGACACGGAACAGACACATAGCGGAGACGCAACGCATCGAATCTGGTGTAAACTGATGCATTGACTTCACTGGCGGCGATAAAACAGTGGTAAAACAGGAGTTACTGTACTTTAACATCGACTTGCAGGTTGTGAAGGTCTCCGTGCTGTTTGTGTGTCTAGATTGAAGTATCTGTGTGTCTGTCTTCTTTGCTGCATGTCTCTTGTTGTGGTCGTGTTTAAATTCCCTTCGCGTCAATGGTACCGCCCCTTTTATGAAGAGACTATAATAATTGGTTAAACCAAGAAACGCGTGTCAGCGTAAGCCAATTAGAGGCAGAGATTGCAAGCGAGGGCAGCGAGAGAGAAAAAAAAAACACATCATTTTATATTAGGGCATTAACACAAAAGTCACTACAGAGGCACGAGTCGACGCCCCCTGAGAGAAGTCGACTAGTCGACTTTTGTGTTAAAAAATGTCTTCATAGATAAAAAATGAGACACAATAATTTGCACAGAAATGTTGTACAAAGTAATATTGTAGACTTTTCAAAAGTTCACATAAAGCTTCAAAGGTTCATATAAAATGACAGAATTTCAGTTTACTGTAATAGTAAACAACCATCAAAGATAGCCATCAAAGAATAGGATTTAAATGGTGGCGTGATTTTTTTCTCTCTTTTTGCACATTTTGTTTGTTGAGTTTTCCAAACTGAAGACCACTGTTCGCCAGTCTTTGACACCATCTTTTTTTAAATTTTGTTAAATAATGCTATTCCAGCAGTGCTGTTGTGCCTGTTACACTTGTACCAGAAGTACCATGCCAATGTACCATGTCACCTCCTGATCAATATCTGGTCTCTTCAGGACCCCTGAAGGTGGTTCTGTAGTGCTCTGTTTCCATTTGTGCTCAGGGAAGAGGGGAAGTGATAAACTGTTGAACAACTTTTAAGACGAGGGCCAAAATCCAATCCTTACAGTCCGGTGACCAGCACAGTTTGGCAGTTCCTCTTATACACACTCACTGAGCCTGGAAATATACAAATGAGTTGAACCAGGTGAACCTCTAATGTCTGGTACAGTTTGGTTTTGTAGCTTTGGTAACAACGAATTTTCCTGCAACAGCTCGTTACCTGTTATAGTCATGCGTGAACAATGTTAAACTCTTTCTCTGTATTTAACACATCCACCAAGAGAAGCAGCAGGTAGTAAGGAACACAGCGCCCAGGAGCAGTATGTGGTACGGTTCCTTGCTCAAGGGTACCTCTGTTGTGCCACTGACAGTTATGGGATTCAAACTCACAACCTTCTGATCACAGGGGAAAATCCCCAACCACCAGTCCACCAGCTGCCCCAGTAAACGTACACGGTTGATCTAACTGACTAGTGTAGTAAACTAATGTAAATGCAAGAAACCAAAATTGACTGTTGGCTATAGACTCGTGTTAAAATGTAACACCTGTGCCTTTTTTTTGCTCTGGATTTATGTGACATGTGTTTTGATGGCCTGCTCTGCCCCTCCCCCTCCCCTAGCTCTTGTTTTGGTTTGGCCTGTGACCCCAATTAGAGTCACCTGTTTCTTGTTTGTTTGCCTTATTTAAGCCACGTCCGTCTAATGGCAGTTGTCTGTTAACCTTCACACTATGTCTAACACGCATTTGGTGCCTTTGAGTTTGTGACTGCTGTGCACTACAAAGTGTAAAGAGTCCATTTGTTACACAAGAACACACCACAGTCCAGCACAACTGTTCTCTGTATTTAACCCATTCACCAAGTGAAGCAATGGGCAGCCAGGGGCACAGTGACAGCAGTGTATGGGGATAACCTTACTCAAGGGTACCTCAGTGTTGCTACTGTCAGTCCTGGTATTTGATCCCACAACCTTCAGAGCACAGGGATAACTCCCTAAGCACCAGGCCACTAGCGGCCCCACAATTCAGATTAGTGGCACTGACTTGATCCTTGCAAGTGAAGTGGCGATATCTATTCCATCCATGCAGTTTTTTCTGTGACTGTCACATCAAGCCGTGCACAGGGAGTGAAGCAAAAAACACAGACCCTTTAGAGAACCAAAACAAACCAAAAGCAAACAAACAGACAACACAACAGGATTGGGTAGTGTGGAGGTAAATATGAGGGATGACCAGCAAAAAAGACAAGAACTTAAATAC
This sequence comes from Brachypetersius gabonensis, assembly GCA_037577145.1. NCBI lineage: Eukaryota > Metazoa > Chordata > Actinopteri > Characiformes > Alestidae > Brachypetersius > Brachypetersius gabonensis. The sequence goes on along the minus strand of JBBJLR010000042.1, from coordinate 14,946,142 downwards.
AAAACACACTCAGACCAGAACCAATCATACCACCCAATCACTTAACTAACACAGAACATCTGACACCGTGACTTAAGACACAAACATACACCCAGAATATCAAAATAAAAGTCCCCAGAACAAAACCCAAAACAGCGACCTCTACCGGCTGCTGGCCGAGACCTTACAGCGAACTTTTTTTATAAAGAGCTCAGGCTGAGAGAGCACCCCTGGTATTTCTTTTTTTTATAGTTTTATTTAAAAAAACGCACACATTTTTATAAAAAAACATTCTGCATAATTTCCTTATTCAGGGATATTTAAATACTTTCTAAAGCATTTTTTTATTAAGCATTTTATGGGTCGTCAATCTTCCTCTACCCAAAAACACTGAGCGTCAATGGTGAGGAATATCGGCGAAAATGATAAATTCAGGGATCATAAAATAGTCAACAAATCATTAAGCGAAAAACTTGTAAGACTTATAACCTTTATGCTTTCCTCCATTCCATTCCTCTTCACTCTTATTGCTTTCTGTCCACTGTCCTCACTGTCAGACGGGATTTGTTGGCTCTCGTGTATTATCTGCCATACAAAGTAAATAAAATAAAAAATAAAAGTAATAAAACTTCATAAAAGACTTCATGAAACCTAACAAAAGGCTTCTCTAGATATTGTTTTAAATAAGAAACCTACGCTCACCTTTATTTGTGCCACAGTGACCATGGGTCAGAAAAGGAATTCCCATCGTAAAATGAGGCTTGAGAGTGACTTGGACTGTTCTTTGGCACTTTTTTAAAGATTTTGATTGATTGCAGTCATTTAAAAACTGTTACTTGACAGAGAAAACTCTCTGCTGCCTGAAGGCAACGTCGTGCAGTAGAGGGTTATTTGGAGGAAAGCAGTTATACTTGACTCCTGCCAGTGCGCCTTGCCTTACAAAACCTCATGTGACACAAAAATACCCTTCACAAAGTCCTCTTTACATCTTATACACACTGTGCAATATGTAAAGGTGAACTGTACAGCTCTTTTATTCATTTACTCATCCATCTGCTTCATGCTGGTGCAGGGTGTATGAGTGGAGAATTCACTGGAGCCGTCCTTTTGATGACCTCAGCGCTTCAAAGCCTGCTCCTCTATCAGAGCCTGCTCACCCCTGTACTGCCAAATTTGTTAAATGATAATCAAGGGGAGGAGGGGTGGCTTATTCCGTCCTCCTGACCTGGCCAGACATGCTGTATCTGGGTTAGTCCTGTCGCCATGGACACTGATAGATAGAGTAATATAATATGGAGTAGCGGCAAAGTCAAAGGACTGAAACAACATTAATCCAAAGCTTCGGTTCCCAGTATGGCAGACTAGACAGGTCAAGTCAAATTTATTTGTATAGCTTTTTTCACAACAGACATCACAAAGCAGACCAGCATCTGACTGATTTTTCAAGGAGCTACAAAATTCTGATTACATCTGATATGGTTTATTATGTGAAAAAATGAAACAGACTTCAGTAGCTTTACTTTACAATGAAATGATTCAATTGAGTGAATTGTGACCATATTGCCAGTTGTTGCAGCTATAGTCTTACATTTCTAGATGATAATTCTTATTAATTTGTTTTATCCTCTTTAGAAAGATTACATTTTGATGCATTCCTGTTATTTTTATGATGGTTATCATTGAGCTCAGCCTGCATTGCAGTGAACAGGTGATGGTCCTCAGCTTGACTGTCTGATCACAAATGTGAAATACCTAAATTATCAAAAATACTTTCACTTTCTTAGAAAAGGTGGTTAATTAAAACATTTGTTACTAATCCCATTCTTTTTAATCCTCCTGATTAAAACACAATTAGCTTGTTAATCAGTTAGGGACTTGAATCAGGTTTTCTAGATGCTATAAAGTGAAAAAATATGCTTAGTGTGGGGTTGCCAGGACTGGGATTGGGAACCCCTAAATTATAATACTTGACAAGCCATTAATTATCTCAGAATTTCTACTAGAATTATCACTGATATCTAAACGATATTAATATCAGTCAATATTAGCAACCTTTTGATATATCAGTTGGGCACTAGGGTGAACTACAGCAGCTGCCAGCTGCAGCCTTACCAGACGTACCAGTCAACAGGACCTGCATGGATGCATGTGGACTTTTTTGTTCAGACAGGATGAGGACAAGGCCGCGGCCGCCCTCTTCCCAGGCAAGGCAGATTCATTAGAGATGATTTGTCAAAGCAGATGGGCTTTGTGTATTTACAAAATGTCAGGCTCGCCTGAATAATGCAGGCTGAAGTATGAATTTGTAAAAGGTGAGTGTCTCTCTCTCTCTCTCTCTGTCTCCCTCTCTCTCTGTCTCTTTTTCTTTCTTCCCTGCTGCCTGTTGAATAAACGAAGGTTGGACGAGGGCAAAAATTGCATCCATAATTAATGAAAAGACACATTAGTGCTGCCTGCACCATAAACACAGGAACAAAGGAGGGCCCTTAAGACGAAAAGAGCGAGAGAATGCAGAGATGAGAGGGCCAAACGATCGCTAAGAGCAGGTGGGAATGAGTGAACAAGGAGGATATAAAGAAAAAGAGATATAGGCAACATGTAACAAGCTAGTAGAGTGTGGTTGTGTGTGTGTGTGTGTGTGTGTGTGTGTGTGTGTGTGTGTGTGTGTGGCTGTGCGTTTGCAGGCATTTGAGCTTGTGTTGCCGCTGCAGGTTCAAATCCATATCTGCAGGCTTTAATGAGCAGATAAAGTGGAGCTTGCTAGTCTGATATAGACTCCAGTCTCTGCTTGCCACCTCCAGAGTGCAACATAACTCTCCATCGACTCCTGGCCAGAGGAGCTTCAGTACCAACCGAGACAGACAGACTGTCTGTAGAGGAACAGAAAATCAGAAAAAAACGGCCACATTGCTGAATACTTGCATCAACGATGGAAAGCATAATAGTGCTATGTAGTATTAAAAAATGGAATCAAATTAATAAAAAGTCTTAGCCTACCTTATACCCCAAAAGTCTGATACTATAAGACATTGTTTTCCATAATAATGGACAAAAGAATGCGGAAACCTGAATGTTTTCTGCATTTATGTCCATTTTCATCTATAGTACTATGACTGTCTGTAGAAGAACAGAAAATCAGAAAAACTGCCATATTGTTGAATACTTACACCAGGTATAATTCTATGGAAACAGTAATACTGTAATAAAAATCAAATCAAAGGAGTAAAAAACAACTTAATGTTCCTTATAACCTAAAAGTCTGACACTGACACTGACACAGTGATAACACCTGAATGTTGCCTGTATTTATGTCTATTTGATCTAAAATGCTGTCATACAATATCAGAAACTCCATAAACAAGTTGTTTGGGGGTGGTTGCACTAACGCAGCATCTGATTGGTCTTAAGCTAATACGAGCACACCTTAACATTTAAGACTGTAAACTGAATTTCCATTTTGATTAGCAGCAACTCAGATAATAATCTTATACCATTTTTGTTTCTGTACCTACTTTTGATGCACTTATTTTTTGCCTGTCCAAGAACTGTTGCACAATAGCTAAAGACTGCTCTTTATCTGACGTGACATGCTTTAGCAATCTGATTTACTTGTGTGTGTCAACAATGTGAGATTAACTAACTTGGGTATAAAACACACACAATGTAAGCTGAATCAGAACTAGCAGTGCAGTATGTGTTTACCAGAATTTACCAGAGCCAGTCTTCCAGTATTAAAACCCACAGCTGGTAGCCTGGTGGTCAGGGATCTACCCCGGAAGGTCATGGGTTTGAATCCCAGTACTGCCAGTAGCACCACTGAGGTACCCTTGAGCGAGGTACTGTGTTCCTGGCTGCCCACTGCTTCGCTCGGTGAATGGATTAAATGCAAAGAACAACTTCCTACTGTTCACGCAGTGTGCTGTGGTGTGTTCACTTTTACTCTCCTGTGGAAATTGTGAAGATAGGTGCATTGTTATACTTATTTAGATTGCATGAGGATAGATTGCATTTGAAATGCAAACATAATTATTTGAGTGACTTTGATAAGGTATAAACTGCTATGGCTCTTATCTGTGGAAATGAGAGGAAAGCAACCTGGCAGAGGCAGTGTGTTGCTCTGGGCAGTGATCTGCTGGGAAACCTTCCATCCTGGAATTCGTATGGATGTTGCTTTGATATGCACTACTTACCTAAAAAACTGTTGAAAACCAAGTGCATCCCTTCATGGCAGCAGTATTCTCTAATGGAAGGATAATGCCCCCTGCCTCACTGCAAAAATAGTCCAGGAATGGTTTGAGGAACATGACAAAACATTGGACCTTTGAATTCCCCAGGAGCCAAATGAATAGAACATCTGTAGTCAAATGGAGGCAAACTAGTTTATATCCACCTCGCAGCTTACAGGACTTAAAGAATCTGCGGCCAAATACTACAGCAGACATTAAGAGGTCTTGAGGAACATCCATACATCAGTAAGTCAGAGCTGTTTTGGTGGCATGATATAATGCATGTGGTTTTAATGTCATGGCTGATCTTTCTATGTACATTTATTTTTCCCTTTGAGTGTTCAGCAGGCGGAATGCAGCAGTGCCTCCTCCAGCAGGCTTTCTTTGAGGCTCCCTGCTTTCCTCTTAAACTGCAATCACGGGTAGATGAGTGTATGGCGTGGGGTGTAAGTACAGTACTTATGGCCTGCTTCCGTCCCAGCTGGCGGCTAGCTGTCAGCCCAAGACGTATGAGCGGGGATTCGGAACGGACATAATTTCATGCCAAAGATGGAAACTGTTATTGTTATTTGATTGTCGGAAACCTTCTCCAGGGCAAGCGTTTAGCGCTCGTCTGTGAATGAGGGAGGTTCAATTTGGGCCTGTGGTTATTTTTGTGTGGAGCAAAATGATGTTTTGAAATCTGTCTCCTTTTTTAAACACCGTAAACAAAGGTTATCAATCATAAAGCCTGACAGCTGTAATGGTTACCAGAGCTACGCCAGCGCGTACAGTAACAGCAGCCTAATGCTCAGTGCCTTAATGTCTTTAGCTCTCAGGCCAAAACAACAAAAATCGTCTTATATAGTCATAGAATTTTATAGGAGATTTTTCAAATATCTAATGTCTTGTTTCCGATAGTAGAGCAGTGTTGAAAGGGAATTTAATTATTTATTGAGTCAGGCAGAGTGTTTTGATGAAAATGGGGTTTATTTTAGAGATATCCTGTAATTGATATATAACAATGTTAATCATAGAGATTATGTCATGAGATCTACATTTAAAGACACTGGAGGCACTGCATTCGTTATCCTATCAAAAACCGAAGCTTAATTTTGAATTTTATTTGTGGTTCTATAATGGATGGTAATTCTTTTTGTTTGTTTTCAACATGCAAATTATGGTGAAATCCTAAACGATTGCATTCTATTCTAGTGCTATACATTTTTCTAGTGCTATAAATTCACTTTGTTTGTGTGTTGTTGCTGTCAGAGTCAAACCTTTTATCTCCAAAAATGTGTAATTTTGAAATGGTCAAAAGGAACTGTTTTACATAGAAATGCGTGCTAATGTTTCAAGTGTGGTGGCATCCTTTCTATTAGTTTGTACATCATCATTTTAGGACAAAAAAGCTGCTTTTTTTTTATTGATATACAATTCAAACAAAATGTCTCTTATTTTCCTCAATATTAGTAATAAATCATACAAACTATACAGTCGTATGTAACAACTGCAACTTTTAAGGGTTAAGAGAAAGCCACTCGTGAAAAGCTTGTCATCAAGTACAAAGCTGTATTGTACACTGACTTAGTGATTGTGGTTTAGACTGAGACGAGGTATCAGTGATACTGAAGATTTGAAGTCAGCTAAAAGAAGAGGAAACGTTGTCAAAGGCCACTGCTTAGAGAAGTGTGTGTATTTTTCTTGTCAAACATGATTTGTGTAGTGCTGCAGTTCTCCTTGCATGATGCTCTTTCTCTCTCTTTCTCTCTCTCCTCTCTCTCTCCTCTCTCTCTCTCTCTCTCTCTCTCTCTCGCGATCCTTCTTTATTCCCTATGAAGAAAACCAGCTGTTTCTTTATTCTCTCTGTTTAACATCCAAACAGCTCTGATTGGCTGTTGCTCCTTATTGATCAGGTTGCGGATAATGTTCCATTCCAAGAGAGAGGAGTTCTACTGTGCTGTGTGTGTGTGTGTGTGTGTGTGTGTGTTCAGTTGGAATAATTTTACTGATGTCATGAGCTTGCTAATCCTAAACGGCAGATCAGACTTCAGAATCACTTTTTATGTGAAACAATATCAATACCCACTATGCTCCTGAGAGAGTGTTATGATCTTCCGCGTGCGCGCGCGCGCGTGTGTGTGTGTGTGTGTGTGTTTGTGTGTGTGTGTGTGTAGCGCATTATTGAGTGGAGCTGCATGGATTTTTATGGAGCCAGGGGGGCTGGTGTATTGACCTGTGGCTGACATCCACTTTTTACCTTCATAACATAATGAGAGTTTGACACATTGTTATAATAACTCAATTCAATTTAATGCGTTCTCTGCAAACACATTGATTTCTTTCTTGCTTTCTTTTTTTTTTTTTACAGCTCTCTGAACCAGTTACATTAATATGCGGGGCATAATTAGTTTACACATTACTAAATTACTGACAGATTAAAAGTGAAACGTCGCAGTTCATACACGGGTGCATAACGGCCAGAGAGGAAATTAATATGGATTCAAATGCTCCTTTGAGAGTCCTACGCAAACACACACACACACACACACACACACACACACACACACACACACACACACACACACACACACACACACACAGACAATCAGTACAGAGAGAGAGAAGGTGTCTAAGCATATTGAAAAGTGTCTAAATGTATTTGGAGAAGAAAATAGAAATATAGAAATATAGAATCAGGGACGTACAAGAAAGAAATGAAAAAATGACAAGCAAAAAGAATAATAAAATGAGAGGAGTGTCCTAGGAAGAATAAAATCAACTCTAATGCTTCACTTCTTCTAATCTGGCCATATGAGCAACAAAGGAAAAATGATGGATGGATGGATGGACAGAATGTTAGAACCTTAGATAGAATTATAGAACAATAGATGGATAGACTGATAGTTTGATTGATAAATGGATGGATGGCAGGATGGACAGAATGATAGCACCTTGGATAGAATAGCAGAACGAGGGATGGATGGATGGATGGATGGATGGATGGATGGACTGATGGATGGATTGATGGACTGGCTGATGGATGGATGGATGGACAGACAAAATGATAGAGTGAAAGGTAGATATGGATAGATCAATATGTTCAGCCCTTATTACACTGATATATCATACTTTTTGTTAATGGAAGAGGGGTTTTGGAAGATGGTTGATAGATGATGGAGGAAACGAAATAAAATAAATAAAACACAAGGAACTAAAACCATTTAAATCGACGATGGAAGTGACTTTGGACAAATAAATCAGAACGGCTGGCTGGGGACAAAACAAGTCACTGAGGAGAAGTGAACTCTCATTATAACCCTTTTGAGTTGCTTTATAGAGTTTTATAGATTTTTCCAGAGACACGCCCCCCCCTTAATTTTGCTTTTGAGGCTGTCAGGGGGTCTCAAGTGTCAATCAGAGTGTCTAGGACTCCCTGTGAGCCTCCATTGTTTATTGGCCTTAATGATAACCCCAGATTTGAAGATCAATTCAAATTTAAAGGCTTATATTCATTCTTAGTATATTTATACTGATTTTTTCGATTTAAGGATCAGCTCTCCAAACTGCGCTATTAAAAAATAAAGGTACTAATAAAGATTATTTTCGGTTGCTTAAATCAGAATCAGAAAACTTTATTGATCCTGGAGGATTTTTTTATGTTATGACTGCACAGACACACAGAGACAAGAATTATATAAAATACAAAATCTGAATAAAATCTGAATAAAAATCCATAGAAAAAAAAAATACACTATGTTATACACAGAGATACTGTGTATAAACACTATAGAGAAGTAGCACAGTTAAGTGAAATCTACCAATATAGATAGTAAAAGGATCTCAGTAGATAACTTAGTAGAGAATCATGAGTATATACTGTAAGTAATATTAACCTTTCAATAACTATTACTAAGAAGGTTCACACTCATAAAAAATTGAAAGATTTTTTCCTCTAAACGGGTTAAGAAACTTTATTCAGTTTATTTAAAAGCATAGAGAGCTTGATAGAAGGTCAAGTCCTCCTCAAAGAAGAAAGAAACTGAAAGTTCGATAGAAACTTTTTTTTTTTTTTATCCCTCTATGCTCATGCTGGCTGGACTCGGCTCCAGCCCGGCAGGACCGGACCCCGGTGACCCGCTCTGTTCCCATTGATCCTTCCTCTTCTTTCTGTCCATCCGCTCCCTAACGAACCGACCAGCCATCGGCTCGGAGCGGCCCTTCTCCAGGCATGTCCACAGCTCCTTTTACAACTGATATAAATCAATTCACACTTATTGAAACAATATGTTGAGTGGTAATGCTGACTGGGGGGATTTGGGAAAGCTCCAGAGAGAGAGAAGGGCTTCAATAGGCGATGATTAAAGTCAACCAATCCATGCGGAGGCAGCTCGTAGTAAGCAGAAAGCAGAACAAGATGGGAAAGGGTCAATCATTCTTGTTTTTTTGTTTTTTTTTGCTCATGCTCTTAAGTGCAGATGTATGCGCAAATCCTCTTTCTGTAAAGATTTGCATCACTTTGTGTTGACTTTCAAACAAAGACTGTTCCAACGATGGCCATCTTTTAGTTTTTCAGTACATGATAATACATAATAATATTATGTACTTTAATTTGTCAACAACCTGTCCACATTTAATACAAACCATTATGAACCTACTGTAGTAGCATGTAATGAATTATTGCATCCATTTTTCCATAATCAATAGAATATTATACTTATATTTTTAAAGATGTTTCCAGGAGCTCTTAATACAGGCTCATAATCAGAATCAGTCATATTTTCCTAAGCAACTGAATTGGGACAGTGTGTTCACTTGAGCCTTTCCACATTAAGCAGGTATCTAGATGGATTTCGAATGCTTTATTTCCTGCCAGGGCTTTTTAATCAACCCCTTTAACAATTTTTCCTTATAGAATTTTATTGCAAGCCAACATCTTCCATCCTAATTAAAACTCTCTCTCTTTGCAAAGTCCCGAGCAGGTGTGTGTGTGTGTGTGTGTGTGTGTGTGTGTGTGTGTTTAGTACAGGTAAAATCATTCATAATGCATAAAATCTGCCCCGTCCCCACCCTGACAGCGCCTCTCTCCCTCATGACTATCTTTCACCTTATTAATGGGCATAAATGCCTGTAATATATTTAGCAGGGGTGTGACTGTGTTAACATATGGCTGAGAACAACAATGTTTTCTCAACAGTATTATAGAGGGGGGTTCTAAAGGTGGGAGACTGAAAAGACTTTTTATTGCCAGAGGGTTATGGTGTAATATTTGTGGGTTTTTTTAAAGATAAATATAGATGAGTACATCAGGGAGCAACAGGTGAGGCCTCTTTGCAGTCGGCTCCTTGGATGATAACGCACCTCCTTTTCATCTCCGTGTATTTTTTTTGTTAAAATCCAGCCGGCAGTTTGTAAATGTTCAATAATATAAATAAATGTTTTAATAATCTATGAAGCCTTACATTTCTGAAACAATGCCTTTATAGGTAAACTTTATTGGAATACATTTTAAGATTATTTTGGATAAGTAAACAATTAGCAAGTTTTTCTTTCATATTTTCTTCTCAAAATATAAAAAATAATACGTCTGATCAGGAAGGATGGCTGAATACAATGCAACTGATGCATATA
>JBBJLR010000042.1:14912545-14923977 GCA_037577145.1 Brachypetersius gabonensis | reverse complement strand
ATCTGGAGCAGGGTCTGGTGGTCATAAACATGTGTACCAGCTGTTCGGATACATGTTTGCGAGTTTCAGTGTGAAATTTTGAAAAGTAACACACAATAGCACCAAAGTGTTGGACCCGGAGTGGGCACTGCACCCTAGCGTACCGCCATCTTGGTTTCTTTTGAAAGCTAAACTCAGATTAAATAGCCATTTAAGTACATTTTCGAAATTATTTCTATGATGAAACTTTGAGAGATTAATTTTGAAGACCTTTTCTTTCATCTTTCATCATAAAAGATTTTTGATGTTTTTCAACATAATCAGCCCGTATCTCAATAAATAGAACGTCGACTTCCCACTCATTTTGCCAGATTGGGTCACATATATATACAGACAATCACGTTTTGGTCATTAATGGAAAGTTCAAGTGTTACCTTGAAGATGCCAATTCATAATGGCAAATGCAAAAGGATAAACAGTACTGTGCAAAAGTCTTAGGCACCTGTGCAAATGTGTTTCATTTCTATCAGCAGTGGCTTCTTTCTGCAGCAAAAACAGCTGAATATTAGAATAAATGCAAATAAACAAGCAAGCAGTAAAAACTATCAAGTCAAACTATCAAACGATTTCTTTTTTCTAAAAAGTAGTGGATATTCTGTGAGCTGGTTAGAAGAACACAGGTTTGGATCCAGGTTTCTGCTCAGGGCCTCCAGTCATTGGGTGAATGAATAAAATTCCATAATCAACACCTAATTTAATCTACTGCAGTAAAAAGAGCCAAACCAGGGATCTGATGCAGCTGCATTGGCTTCCATGAGTAAAGAGGTTTGGAAATGGTTCAGCGAACACTTTGCCACGCATAGAACCACCATTTACTGTATTAATGTTGTTTGTATTTGTTGTAATGTAAGTGTTTTAACACTAATTTAGCACCACTGCCCAGCAGGAAACAGCTTTTAAGCATAATTTTCTCAGGTGCCTAAGACTTTGTACAGTGCTGTATAGTTAATTCAGTAACTTACTGGCTATGCAATTATATTTGAATATTTGAAGAAACTGAAAACAACACAAGGCATCTAAGGGTTAAAGCCACCCAAGTACTTGTTAGAGATTTTAACAGTCAGCCTACTCTTAAATAAAGCAATCTGTCCTCCTTTCACTGCCTTGCTTTTGTTTATTATTGTCTTTTCTTCTCAGATAAAGTTGTGCTCTGTCAGTCGATTTGTCATAAACTATACTATGGACAAGTGTGTGTGTGTGTGTGTGTGTGTGTGCGGGACCAACACCCCCCCCCCCCCATTCTGAGAGTCATCTATCGTCTCGACCACACACACCCACCCACATGCACACACACGCAGTGGCCAGGACACACAGCGAGAGATGTGCTGCCATTAATCTGCTTTGACTGGGGGAAATTGCATCTTTGTAATGAGTATTAGGTGTGCATCTACATGAATTAAAGCTAAATGAGTGTCTGATTGATCACCAGCTCTAAATGATGCGGATGCGGAGCCATGTGTCATTACGCTTTAAATGTGACTATCATATCAGCATGATTAAAACGCTCAGCCTTGCTGAGAAAGGTCTGTGTAAACAAGATGGAAAGAAACACTACTGGAGACAGCCAAGAGGTAGGTTGGCCCTTCAAAACAATGGTGCAATAGTGTGCTGCTATTTTTTTACTGTAAATGAGTAAAACTATTCATTCACTGTTAATTATTATGTCTAGTTAAAGTTAAATTAATTGCTTTGGGCCTTTAAATGGACTTTCCAGCCAAAAACTGCATTTAATTATGTCATTTATTGTGTTATGCAGCATTCTGTGGCACGCTAGGCAGTTTTCATTGTTAAATTGGCTGTCATGTCTAAACTTCATCAGTGTGTTGTACAAATGTGTCATACAGGCATTATGCACTGCTAGCCTAACCCCAGCCAAGACCAGGAGTAGTGTATGTCTAACATTAGTCAAAAAGTACAGCTTCTTTTCTTACTGAAGGCATAATTCAGTGTAGGAATACCTGAGGAGTGCAGTATACACTGGATATGGAAAATACAAAGATGAAACACAAAATACAGAGCGTTTGACTAATATCTGGATAATGAGAAAAACAGGTATACTTAGATAATGTCAAAGTTTCAAACCTTATAGTTTTCAAAAATGTTAAACATTTTAAAATACATGATTGGGGGATTCTTGTGTAAAGTGACAGTTTGTCACGCATGAACACGCCTCACCACAGCACACAGAGTGAAATTCTTTTTCTGTATTAAATCCATTCACCAAGTGCCCACAGAGCAGTGTGTGGGGACAGCACCTTGCTCAAGGGAACCTCAGTGGTGCCACTAGCAGTCCTGGGGTTCGAACTCACAAACATCTGATCACGGGGCAACTACCTACACATCAGGCCACCAGCCAGGGAATAAAGTTCTTATCTGAAGCAGTATTTGGGGCAATGCAGCAGCAGACAGGTCAGAGTGCCCATACTGACCCCTGCCCATTGGCAAGAGCACCTAAAATGGGAATGTGAGACCAAGGATGGTGGTCTGATCTGAGGAATCTTGTTTTCTTTTACATTATGTGGACAGCTGGGTGTGTATGCAGCCACCTGTGGAAGTGATATCACCAGAGTTCAGGAAGAAGGCAAGCCAGCAGAAGTAGTGCAATACTATAAGAAATGTCCTGCTGGGAAACTTCAGGTCCTGGCATTCATGTAAATGTTACTTTGACATGTACCGCTTTCTCAAACACTGTTATCAACCAAGTTCACCCCTTCATGGCAACTGTATTACCTAAAGTAAGTGATCTCTTTCAGGAGGATCTCTGCACTCTGCAAAAAATGCTCAGGAATGGTTTGAGGAAATAAGTGCATCGAAGCTGTAACTCAACTTACAAGACTTTAAGGATCTGCAGCTAAAGTCTTGGTGCGAGACTCATCACACCTTCAGAGGTCCTGTGGAGTCCATGTTTTGACAGATCAGAGCTGCCCTGGTGGCACAAGAGGGACCTACTGAAAACTCTATAGTATGTCTCTTTCACTATACTGTAGTGTTTACATATGCAACTCTAGGTATTATTAAAGTGCAACAGCTTTCTATAACTGACTCACAGAAAGGAAACAGAAATCTATACTGTATATCCATACTGAAATGTACTGAAATGCATGCAAATAAAGTCCAGAACAAAGTACCAGTGCAGTATTTAGTGCCTGCAGTATAGTGTGAGAGAGCATGACTCGTGTAGAACAAAGTACTAAAGTAACTGTAAAGTAACTGATCAACAACTAAAGCACCGTATAGTAATGTGTTCACACACCACACCACACAGTGAGGACAGTGTGAAATTCTTTCTCTGTATTTAATCCATTCACTACGTGAAGCAGGGGGCTGCCACCAATGAGGGGCGCCTGGGGAGCAGTGTGTGGGGACGGTACCTTGCTCAAGGGTAATTCAGTGATGACACAAGCAGTTGAGAGGGAATTTGACCCCACAACTTTCTGATTGCAGGGGCAACTCCCTAACCACTAGACCACCAGCTGCCTTAAAGAGTTGTACAGTTTGATGTCTGCAGCAGGAAAAGCTCTTCCCTCCTGCAGCAGTGCAGGAACAGCTCAGTGTACTCCTCTGTCCCAGTGGGGTTTTATGGAGAGGGTGGGAGGGTTTTTCATGATTGCTGACGTCTTTTGCCAGAGTCCGCCTCTCAGCCACCATCTCCACTGCATCCAGTTTTAAGCCTAGTACTGTTTAGTGTCAAATGTTTAAAATGCTCGTTCTGTCATATGTGAACACACAACAGAACACAGTGTGAAATTCTCTCTCTGTATTCAACCCCTTCACCCAAGAGAAGAACCAGGCAGCCTGGAACACAGTGCCTGGGGAGCAGTACGTGGAGACAGTACCTTGTTTAAGGGTACCTCAGTGATGACTTTAGCAGTCCTAAGATTCAAACCCACAACCTTCTGATCGCAGGGGCAACTCCCTAACCACCAGGCCACTAACTGCCCAGCTGTTCAAAACATGGTCTGTAACAGTCAAGATTTTTCTTTACCAAACTATTATTAAAAGCACAATCCTTTGGTCTGAAGGCGGTTTGAATACTAAGGAATAATGATATTAATTCTGGCATAACAACATTCTTCAAATGCTTGGGGTTTGACTTACGATGTACAATGAAGAGGAACATTTTTCCAGCGAGCTAAAGGGATCTGTATTCATGCACCATCTCGAACAGATGTTAGGAATCCAAACTAAACTTATTTAACAGTTCCTTGTGGTGCCCACCCGGCATGGGTCCAGCTACAGTTGTTCTTTCTGTAGTAGCTGGCGCAGTGACAGGTTTGCCATGCGATGCGTTTGATGTCCCAGCCAAATTCTCTCAGGTGTTTTTATGGAGAGCCAGGCATTTACTTGCTCCAAACTATATGTCTGGAGCTCCACCGCTGCTTCTCTTACTCCATAAAGCACACGCAGAGCCTGCTGTTTCTATGAGCTGTCAGGTCATTGGCATGAAATAGTGGCTTGTCTAGCCAAAGGTGGAGAGTAACAAGTTTATTTATCCAGTTAGGTTTTGAAAAATGTAATGTAATGAACATGGCACTCTTTCTTGTAAAATATTTGATATGATTATTGGCCTCTCATCTGTCATACTTCTGTGAGGGTTAACAAATTATACCAGTTACACACAAGTAACGTGTCCATTTGTCATACATCAACACACCACAGCATACAGTGTGAACAGATTTCTTTCTCTGTATTTAACCCATTCACCAAGTGAAGCAGAGGGCAGCCAAGAACACATCATCCAGGGAGCAATGTGTGGAGACAGTACCTTCCTCAAGAGTACCTCAGTGGTGACACTAGCAGTCCTGGCATTAGAACCCACAACCTTCTGGTCACAGGGCCAACTCCCTAACCCACCAGTCCACCAGCCCACCAGCCCACCAGCCGCCCCAAGTATATTTACTTTACTCTTCCACTTCAGCCATTCACATTAAGGAGTACCTTTTTTGATTACCTGCACTTTTATTGCACCTTTAATATTCATTTATTGATTTTTTATTTTTTATTTATTTATTTTTTTTACTCTCTGCTATTTTTATGTGTAATATTTTTATTCTATTCCTGTAAAGCACATTGAGTGACCTTGGTGTATGATAATGAGTTCTGTAAATAAACTTGACTTGACTCGGGTTAAATTGCAATCTGTTCTTTTGATTCAGCTTCGGCACCCGGATCACTCTTTTTTTGTTTATACCTCTTATGTTCCAGCTTTAACGTTTTAATTTGCTGTAATTATATCATGCTGAGAGAAAACTTCAGTTCCTGTTCTGATAAATGCTAGATGTTCTAAAAAGTTCCTCTTCTGTTATCAATCCTTCCTCTTCTAAGCGCAATCCTTTTTTCCTGAGCTTTTGACTTTTTGCTACTTCAGGCTATATTTCCTATTAATATAACTTCACATGTCGTTAAGCATAGACCACACCTCCCTCTAAAGAATTGAGTGTTATATCGTTTTGTCACCTATGGACCCTGTGTAAGCCCCAACACATAACAGTGACAGACTTTAGAAAAAGTAGCTTTGTTTTCTTGACAAGAAGCCTTTGTTCAGGTGAGGTAGTGATAATACGAGTCAGACACTATAATTAGGTTAAAGACCGTTAGGACACGGCTTGATAAGGACAGACTTTATTTAGCATTAGACCTGGGGTCGCGCGGTGTTAGTGGAACTTTTCCCATCCCGTTTCACGACATATTTACAGTACCTGGACACATTAATGTTGCACTGTAAGTACGGAAACCTCAATTATTCTGCCATACTCCCCGTCGGGTTAATTATTCTAAAAACCCTCATTAGCCAGCCGTCAGGAAGCGAACGCCTCAAACTCTTCTCCTTCCTCCGCCTTCATCCTCCTTCATTACCTTTGGGAGGATCTCCAATCGTCTGTCAATTTCTGAAATCTCTCTCTCTCTCTTTCTCTCCCTTTCTCCCTCTTAGCCTTCATCCTGAACCTCTCGTAATTATCTTCTGATGAGAAATTCATTTCTTCAAGCTTTTAAACCCCACAAACAGAAATCAGAATCACTACCATTAATCTGAAAAGCCTGGGTTCAAACCTTCAAGGCATTCTCATAATAAAAGAAGATCACGTGGTTTTGGAGATCTCTGGGTTTGTCTGAAGCAACATCTTTGATCCTATGAAAGTATTGATACTATGAAAATCAGTTTTAACACATTGTTGCTTTCCACACTTTCCTTCACGAGATGTTGTAATTTCATCATATGGCTGTTGTTAGGGTTGCACAATTTAGGCTGATTGAATACAATGTGAATATGTGCTACCAAGATTTGGAAACAACATAAACTGAAAAAAGCAAAATGTCTTCAAAAGAAACTGGTGTAATTTACCACTCGTCTTTTCATTTCATTAAAGAGAAAGGGTACTTTTAGAATCAGAATCGCGTTTATAGGCCAAGTATGTGAGCGAACACATACAAGGAATTTGATTCCGGTAGATGGTGTCTCTCAAGTACAACAGTATAAAAACAACAAAAAATATTAAAAGATACAGTGAACAATATACTGAGCAAATATAATAAACAATAATATACAATCTACAATATGAATACGTAATATGGATTTGCATTTATAAATCTAAAATAAATGTTAACAAATGTATATGAGTATTTTTGTACATATGTTTATACTATTTATAAATATAAATATATGAATATATATTTTTGTAAATATATATGTTTGTAAATGAACAATACAGTATAGCTTGGATTTTGAGCAGTTTTTAGAGATGCTAGCACCCAAACATCACAAAGCAGAGGAGATGCTACTGTTTTTGAGGTTTCTCAAAAAGTTTTAGTTGATGCTGGCTTGTGTCAGTACCAATTGTACAACAGTGAGACGATACTTTTAAAAAAAAAAGAATTAAAATAATGTTACATTTTTGACATCTTAAAAAAGGCACATTTAGTGTCGAAAATATCATAAATTATACATTTAATTATTGACATTCGGCACTGCTAAGCATTTTCAAAAAGCACTGTCATGAAATAACCACTTTTGGTCCCCTAAGAACATTTTCCCATAGATCCTCTAAAAATGAAATCGTTAGAAAAAGTTTTGTTCAAATCAAATTCTTCAAAGGCAGTGGTCACCAAACCTTAATTCTTGAGGAATTCTCATCCAAATCTGACTGAACACATCTGATCCACATTCGCAGTCCATTTAATTAGGTGACTTCAGGTTGTTTGATTTGGGCTCGATCGTTTGGTGACCGTTGTTCTATAACATCATTTTAAAGCAGCATTATCTCCCAAGACGGCAAGGTTTTTATTAATACATGTTGAAAACCTATCATAATTGGTATATCCACCAATTATGTCTTAAACTGAGAATCAGAATACTTTATTGATCCCAGCTGAAAATTGATTGTTACGATTAATTATGTTACGATTGATTATGTTACTCTGAGAGATACAGAGACAAGAACAATAGACAATTTTCAATATGTTTTATCACCTGAAAACGAAGAAGAGTGTAGAAGAGAGCCAAAAACCGCACTCCACAAACGCCCAGTCAGTCAAGTGGAAAGAAAAAGGTGGCCCTACACACCAGCAGACTGGTATTTTACAAGCATTTTCTAAAGGCACTCCGTATTACAAAAAGTATCGCCGGTGAATTGATATTACAAATGCCATTATCATGTACCTGTGGAAGGTCATGGTGGACAGTGGAGAAAAGTGGCTTTCAGAACATGATTAAGACACTTGATCCATGTTGAGGTTTCTAGCCGCAAACACTTTAGCCAAACTGAAATGTCCAATCTCTATGACAAAGTTACACATCTTAAAATTTTTTAAAATAGGTTTTGCGCAATAAATGTTCTTTTTTGAAGTGTATTTATTCTGCAGCAATGCATCTGGTATGTATGTTCAGAATCAGTCATTTTGAGAAAAAAGAATATATTGTTACCGCACATGCTTCAAATTATACCGCAATATAGATTTTAGGCTAATTGACATAGGTAGTGATATTTCACATGGTAAGACACAGAATAATAAAGGGTAAAGGGCCCAAGTCTCATGACATTAATGATATTGTAAATAATGAAATGATTTAGCCCCAATAAGAAAACTACACATAACACTGCACTTGGTAAGTCTATTGCACAAAATGTCTGTCAAGAACAGAATAATCCACATTACCATTACTTCAGTTCTCTTAAACTAACCCGTCTGCTAAGACTGCCTTTGGTGGCACTTTATTTTTGAGTGGCTCCTGTAGTAGTTTTTAAGATGTTCACCTTGTGTTTGAGGAACATTCAAACCAGTAACTATAAAACCTACTAAACATTTTGCATGTAATAGATTCTATTTAATCTAACTTCAAACTTCATCCTAACTCTAACCCTAATCTTAACTTCTAACCCTAACTCTAATCCTAATCATAACCTAAACCTTAACCTAACCCCAACTCTAATCTTAGCCTAAATCTCACCCAATTGTTCTTGATAATCATCAGATTTCACCAGTTATCTACTGAATTATCTATAGATACTCTATGGGTGCAACTCAACATAAACTATGACCAAAGAAGTATTTCTAATATAGCTGACAAAATAAAACAGATCAGGTTTACATAGAACAGTTTTGAAATGTCAAATGACAAATTTTGTATTCTGTTATAATCGGTAGCAGACTAAGACTTTTGGATGCGATCTAATGTAGATATATCAGATCTGGGTAAATGATGAAGTTGTCTATGACTCCCTTCAGCCTAAATTAGTCATTCCTGTAGCCCATGTTTATATTAGTTGGAATTCCTACCATAAGGGCAATTGCCTGTAATATAGCAGCTGTGCTAATAAAAAGAATGGCTTAAAGGAGCCTGCAGAAAGCAGGGCGGATCTTGCTGTGTGTGCTGATCCACTGTCTGTATGAAATAGCAGGAGAAATAAAAGCCCTAATCAGGTGGGAAGCCTTCGCTTGCCCTGCGCTGCAATTTGCCTGACTTTAAATTATTCAGCACGTCATCGTTTTTTTATGTCAGCAAGTGCGCGCTTCCCGACGACAAAGCCTCGGCCGGCCAAATCGTTTCCCATCGTCTGCCGCTTTTATGACTGACATAGCAATAAGCAGATTGTCTCGATATTTATGCCATCTGTGGTTTAGAGAGATAATTAAAGTATATAAATTAATCAAGTGCAATTAATTAGGCACTTTATGTTGGCGGCGGTACATTGCCTCGCATGTATAATTTATATTTATTGATTTGTTTGCTTTCATTAGCCTATGAGATAGCGGCTGAAATGCATTAGTGCGGAGGGGGAAATGCAGCATTAGCATTGCGAGCGGGCCAGCGGTTTGTGTGCGTGCGTGGGGGGGCGGAGGTCAGTAATTGATAGATCATCAGTGCTTTGCCCTCATACGATGCTGTGTTAACTGTCATAAGTGTGTGGGATCAATGAAGGATATTTGCGCCGGCTGATGGATGGTGTGTATGAAAGCAGCTGTGAGTCTAATGCGAGACTGATGGCCCAAGCTACATTTACCCTGGGTTCACAGTGCTATACGGCACTCCTAAACCCAGCCTGAACTTACACAATAATCTAAAAAGACTTCTCAGTGGTGAGTTTAGTTACTAGTTCTAGAGGTTTAAGGCCTTGGTGAAAGGAATGGCTAACTGCATGGAAGCAGTGTTTGTTTATGGCTTAAGCTACTGTTTTTAAGTCTTTTGTGACATCCAGCTCTGCCGTTCACTCTCCTCACCACTAGGGGAGTTAGCTATCAGAGTTAAAACTGCCTAAAGACTTTGTTTTAGCACTATTTAAAGAATAGATGGTGGCATTGTGAAGTGTTGCCTGAGAACTGAGTGGCCTGAGTGATCTGTATTCTACTTGCCTAAATTTCTAATATAGGTTTATCTTATCTTATTTTGTTACCAATTGCTTTTGACGTGCATTTAGCCTCGCCTATGTAAAGTGTCCATTTGTCACATGTGAACACACCGCAGCACACAGTGAAATTCTTTCACTATATTTAATCCATTCATGGAGTGAAGCAGAGGCAGCCAGGAACACACCACCAAGGGAGCAGTGTGTTGGGCGGTACCTTACTCAAGAGTACCTCAAAGGTGCCACTGGCAGTCCTGGGATTTGAATCCACAACCTTCTGATCACAGAGGTAATGCCATAACCACCAGGCCAACAGTCGCCCCACTCCTGTTTTTGGTTTTTAGTTTATTTTTATAAAAGTAGTTTGTTTTTTGAAAAATGTATCACTTGAACATTAAAGCTGATTACATCTCTAGAAGTTCTGTGTTATCATGGTTTGCCAATCCTTGATCCATTTATGTTTGTGACTTTAACTCTTCTTGGATTATCTGCAAAGTTTCTAATTACATTTTTAATAACTCTTTTCTTGAGCCACTCCGTCTCGTCTTACTTTATACGTGTATAGCTGAGATGACAATGAAGGTTTAAAGAACAAAAATGATTCATAGATCAGAATGTCTAAATGACAAAAAAACAGGTCTTTTTGCATACAATAAGCAAAATAATATCTCTACTCTGTGGCCAGGGGAGGCCGAGACACTGGTCCATAATGGTCTAAATTCAAAAAGCATGGAAAGTGCTAAGTTGTGGTGTATCCCAATACTTACCACATCATAAATAGCTCTGTGGTGAGAAATATCTTGATTAACCAGCCGATCTTTCCACATCGATCATAAGTTCTCAGGAAAAGCAACAAGTACATCAAACTACATCAGTCAGTGGTGAATGACGTCGCCAGTATGGATTTAGAGGTCGTTGCCATGGAGCTTGGGGGCAAGACAGATGACCAGGGGCCCGTGCCTCATTTTCCTAATTGTTCAGGTGGAATTTGTTCTTTTCTCCCACTCAGCTATTGATTACGTGGTTATTGATAAGGGATTACTGAGCAGCACGCTGCTCAAGACCTTCTTTAGCCTAGAAAGCACATTGACCGTCTGACCCCCTGCGCATCAACTGGCTATGGCTTTCGGCTCGATACTCACCAGACGTTTACTTTCATATCAGTTAATGTGGTTTCTCCTGGATGTGCTACACGCAGATGTAACATGAACAATCTGAAAGGGTTCTTTGTATCTGAATTAGAAGCAGAAAGCTTTATTGATCCCAGAGGAAATTGTTTATGGTACGACTGCACAGACACACAGAGACAAGAACAGTGTCGAATATAGTATAACTATAATATAGTCAAAATAGTAAAAATATAATGCCATAGCTAGTTTTCTTAAGAACCTTTACATAGATTGCTGTAAATGAGATGCTTCTTGTCTGCTGCTACAAAGCAACTGAGTGTGTGTACCTGTATACATATACCTCTCCAGTATGTCGCTGTATACATATACCCACAGTGTTTATACATGTACACACACACACACACACACACACACACACATA
>JBBJLR010000042.1:14895515-14912445 GCA_037577145.1 Brachypetersius gabonensis | reverse complement strand
TATATATATAAATATATGTATATACTGTATAAATATGTATATACACACAGAAATGTCTATATTTATATTTGTGCATTATTTGTATAGTGTACTTTTGTTCTATTGTACCAACGCTAATCTAGGGTTATCTTAAGTGTACAAAACCCTTTTAATAGTGTATAGAACCTTCACACAGTGTAAAGATTCTTGGCAGAACCCTTGAACCGGTGAAGAAATTTTACATTACGTGACGGTTCTTTCTACCATTTAAGGGTTCTTCAAGCATTTCTTTGCCTACAAGGTTCTTCAGGAAACCTTTTTGAACAGACATTACTGCAAAAGATGAGCAGATAAAGAGGATCTTCTCATTCTATGACGTTAGGAGGGCTTCACTTTCTATAAAACTGGATCTTTCTCGACTGACGGTTAAAACACTCCTCCGTCCACCTGTGAAACACATACATACTCACGCATGCAGGCATGCACACGCGTGCACACAAAATCCACCTCACATTGGTTTTAAACTCAGAAATAAACACAGCTAATGAATCAGATGGACGTTCTTTGTTTGTTTTCACATACAGCTGGAAACCAGACGCGTGTCCATGCTCTCTCATCCCGTATGAATATGACCAAAAAAACAAACACAAAACTAAACCTACAGCTCATGCACTTTGGTCTTAATCTTTTAGATAACTCTCAGTGCAGTTAATAATAAACAGATATCAACTGACAGTGGTTTAGCTTTGCTGTACCATTCCTTATTAACTACTTTACAACTTCTTTACTAGAGCAGATTCACAAGTTATGCAGTGAATTACATGCACATATACTTAACATTATTTAATAATATTAGATATGTTTCGCATTCGATTCAGGAAACACAAGAAAATGGAAATTTTTTTCTTACAACAATAACTTTAGAATCATTCAAATTGAATGTCTTTCTTTCTCCTTAAATATAAGGATAAAAATCTATAAGTATAGAACTGATATGTAAAGAATTATGTAATCGTTTTGTAATCACTGGTAATGAGTACCATTTAGGCTTCTAATCCAACACTGCCTTTGTCAAAGAAATGCTCTCTCTGCACCCACAATCTTTTCATAATAAACATCTCTGTAAATCTCAAAGTACCCTTCCTGGCCTGGTCTTAAACTGAGCTCCTGGCTCCGCCTCCTGCTATTTATAACTATTGACCGTGATAAGCTTAAAGTGTGAAAGACAGTTATCGGCGGTCCTGAATAATGCAGACGCATATCTGTTTGCCCACCAGTAAGAAAAACCTTTTAACCTTCCTTCTCTCTGGGGGGTCGGCCTACACACACACACACACACACACACACACACACACACACACTTATACTTCCACCCCACACAGGGCGCGAGGTCTGAAATTTACACTCGGAACAGCTGGAGACGTTTGCTGGGTGGTGGTCTTGCGTCTGTCCCATATCATGGCGTGTGTTTCCAAGTGTGTGTGTGTGTGTGTGTGTGAGGAGAGTGGCCATATTGACAATACAGGCTGCCTGGTTTCTTTAAATCCGTTGTGGGCTATCTGATACCTGCACAATGGGTCTCTAGGGGGCCACAGGGTTTCCATTTTTTCGGCTGGCCAGTGGAAGTCAGTGGCTGAATCCTGACTGGGGGGTCAAAGCTATCTGGCTATTTATGACCCTGAAATGTGACACTGCTTCTTAAATGCTGTCATCTACTTCTGATATAGGCACGCTGGTCTGTGAGTGTGTGTGTGTGTGTGTGTGAGAGAGAGTGTGTGCGCAAGTACATGCGTGCATTCCCATACGTGCAGTACTGACGAAGAGTGGGAGATATTTTACGACCGCTGCAGCAAATTGTTTTTCCCCCCGTCTCGCCCCTTGTAAACAAAGATGGGTTAATATGTTCTTTTGATGACAGCTTTATAGAAAGCTTTTAGTCCTTGAGTATGTATCATATTTACTGTAAGTATACTTCCACTACAAAGGCATGTCGCCGCGGCCGTAAATCAAAGGCGGCCTGGAAGCAGAAAATGTATTCAAATAAAGTGCGTAAAATATGATTGTTATCTTATCTCCAGGAGACGCAGAGTGACTATGTTTGGTTTGGTGTATGGTGAAGAGGAGGGCGCCTTGTCTTCTGCGAGTGATGCAATGCGGTTACTCAACTAGAATGGGCCTGTTTACAACATGACAACAGGAGCCGCAGTTTCTCATGCCTGTTTAATTGAAAGCAGGTCTTCGTCTAAAGGTGAACAAGGCCTTCTTTGACAAACACACAAATAAAGCATTTCTTACCCTCTCCATCAACGTGATGCATCTATCCATCTATCTATCTATCCATCTATCTATCCATCTATCTATTCATCTATCTATCCATCTATCTATTCATCTATCTATCCATCTATCTATCCATCTGTCTGTCTATCTGTCTGTCTGTCTCTTGGACTATGAGTTTTGCGATCTGTGAGAATTCTAGATTTATAAATAAAGACATTCTGACTAATGTTACTGACAGGTTTGGAATAGGGACCACAATGGGTCTAATGAAAAGGCAGATTGGTGTGTGACCCTTCAAACTGTGATGAATTTTAAATCCCAGATCAGCACAACTGCACCTGTCCTGTAAGGGCTGGAATCCTGAAGGTGTTGTAGTCTTGAAAGTTCTGAAGCCCAAACAGAACTGAAGTTATAAAGTTCTGAAGTCCGAAAGAACCTGAAATCGTTAAGTTCTGAAATTGTGGGGATGCTGAAGTTATGAAGTCTTTGATTTGCTGAGGTCATGAAGTCCAGAAGATCCAAAAGTTCTTAAATCTCAGGAGTCCTCAAGGCACTGAAATCCTAAAGGTGCTTAAGTGCTCTGATATTTTAAGGGTGAAGAAAGTCCTGTAACATAGAGATCAATACACAAAACTATGATGTGTGTGAGTGTATGTGTATACACTAATCTTATCTTCGTTTGAGGATTAAATTTTATGTCTCAGAACAAATTTCAAAAAGAATGGAGCTTTGTGATGCATACTTTAAAAAATGCATGAATGACTTTATGTGAATCACTGACCAGTTGCACAACTGCATGGTTGCATTGACTTTTGAATGCCTTCATATAGTAGTACTAGAATTGAGGAAAGACTTATGTTATTAGTGTCTAAGCACAACTTTTTGTATAATATGTTCCAAAGCAGCCATGAAATCACAATAAAAGAGAGTGGACATGGAGCAGAGGCTATCATTATGTTTATTTTGTGCTTTTGCACTTTTCTACTGTAAGACTAGCAACCATGCCATCCATCATCTGCAGTATTATTAAAAACTGTACAGAAATTATGATTTTAAAGCTCATAATCAATTTATTTACTAAAGGTGTATACAGGGTCCAGTTTCTGGTCAGGACTGTCCACGCTGAATCTAAAGAATGTGCACATTACAGTTATGACCTTGTCTTCTCTCCCTGCAGTGCCAATCAACTTATCTTCCACTCCTTCATTTTCCTAAAAACCACGGAGCTGTTTTATTCTCTCACTGGAGCAGAAGGAAAATAGAGTCCACCACTTCAGTTTATGTTTTAGAGGAGCAGGCCACCCTGACCGCGTGGAGGGCAATGGGTGGAGGGGGGGTGGGGGGGGGGGGGTGAAGGGGGAGGGACTGAGAGGGAAAAAAGGGGAGAGGAACAGAAAATGAGAAGAGAAGAAACAAAAGAAACAAAAAAAGAGTTGTAGAGAAACAGAAGAGCTAAAGAAGAGAAAAAAGAAGTTGAAGTTGGAATGAGAAAGGTATGAGATAGAACAAAAGAGAGGAAGACTTCACGGGATGACATCAAGACCGGGGTGATGCATCATCTCCAAACTTCAGCTTGGTTGAGCGAAAACAGCCCCGTCCTCCAAGCCTTCACTCGAGCTGGAGTGTTTCAAGGTTATGCTAACTCAAGCATGCGGCACCAATAACATAAACAGTGTGATAACCAGCTGCCCGGCAGATTTCTGTCATAACTCATGCCCATAGATGGCCTGAGGGCCGACTGTTTTTTTTTTTTGGATGTGTAAAATTGAGGAGGAACAATATTTTTGATTCCAGCGTTCTGTTTGGCATTCTTGGTGCTGCGTGCTCATGCGAACCAGCGAACGAACTCGTTTCAGAGAGTCTCAAAACAGGACTCCCCATACACTCGGCCCTGCCCTTAATAATGCTTAATGTGGAGGCAATTTTTTCTGTCACAACATTTCCTCTTAGTGCCTTTGCCTTCATTCCATGGCCATTATGGATGTCTGTTGCTTTTCTAACTGCTCCGTCCTTGCTTTTCTTGTGGGCAGCATATTAATGGCCCAATCATTTTAATGTTTTGAGAATTAAATGTAATGTCTCAGAATGAAATTACACACATTTCTGAAGAAACGGCCACAATAGGCAGCTTTGTGATGCGTAGGATAAAAAATGCACATATGACTTTATGTGAATCACTGACCAATTGCACAACTGCATGGTTGCATTGATCTTTATTATGATCTAAGCACATCATTTTGTATAATTTGTCCCAAATCAGCCATGAAATCAACGTAAAAGAGAGTAGGCATGGAGCAACGTCATCTTTAGTTATCAAGCATGCTGTCAATTCTCTGCTATACTAATAAGCCATTAAGTGATTTTCAGGCTCCACCTACTGTGAAACATGATAAAGCTACGTTGAGTACAGATGGTAAATTAAATGTAATTCAATGCATTACTTTTAATTATGCAATTGAACATCTAAACAATACAGCAAAATCTCAGTAACTCTTTTATTTAGGGGTTAACCACCAGTGCTACTTCAACTTCTTCAATGGGATCTCAACTTATAATATGTAACTGGTGATGCTAGGAAAAGGTGTGGATGCTACCAAAACTCCTACCCACTACCCGACGGCTTAGCTGGCAAAGCCTCAAAGTCTCTTTGAAAGTATTATTTGTGTTGTAAATCAGCCAGACCAACCAGCCGGCCAGAGAGAGAGAGAGAGAGAGAGAGAGAGAGAGAGAGCATGAGCACGTGTGACTGTAGATGCATGCCTCAGCGGAGAGCTGCCCTGTCGCAGAGCTGTAGGTTGGGGCCTGCTAATCCTCAGATATATATTCCCCTAATTAATCCTGATTACAGCCCTCTAATCACCCTCCCCGAGCCGCTCTGAAACAAAGTGACATTTCCTAATGAATCAAACCTGTCGTATGCCATTGCCGCCTCATGTCACGGCCGCACTAGTCGGTCAGGTCCCTGGAGGCTGAGGCCGTTGCTGGGGTTTCATTTCCCCCCAGTGCTGCTGGGTAATGTCACCTAGACATTTTAGACACTTTAGCAAAGTAGATTTGTAGTAATGCAGCACCTCATTTTCCGCAAAAGTAATGGGACTTCAGCGAGTGCTATAAACATTGCTTAACTTTTCATCTAGCCAGTTCTGGTGACATTTTTACATATTAGAAATTGAGATCACATTTAAGAAGAAGTAGCACTGGTGGTCTGCATAAATACAGTTATTTGGGTGTTGCTGCATGGTTTAGATTTTCACTTGCACAATCAGTTACATAGCAATGACTTGAATTACATTTATATTCAACTGATATTCTGTATTCATAGCTTCAAGTTTGTACTTTAGGTTTTTTATATTTCTTCCAGGGATTCAGTGATGAAGACAAAATGGACAGTGTTTTGCTCCAAGACTGTACTAATAATACCCACTTTAAGACTAATTCAAATCTTAATAAAGCATCTCCTACTTACAAACAGAAATATTAGTATTGACTAAATGTGTCAGATGCATATTTTGGACATAGTTTCTTCACTTATTATGAACCTTATATATGAACTGCAGGGATAACTAGCAATTGGAGACTTTCACAGAGATGCTCAGTGGTACAGTATGTATTTACCCGAGTGGTGAATCAAATCATAGTTGGTTAGTTGGAGGGCAGTAACCAACTATGCTATGCAAACTACTACCTAGAGACCAGAAGAGTAAAGTTACAATGGCCATTTCATTACAATCACAAACCATGTTTTACAAAAAGTCAAAAATAAATCGTTTCACTGGTAAAATGTCTCATTAATCTGAAAAATGTTTTTTTGTTTTTTTGTTAGTTCTGTTTTCCAGTTGTCTATTTAAAGCTTCTCCAGATATCGTGTCAATGGAAATGACAATATAAAATCACCTTTCTGGTATGACATGATTGATAACAATGCTGCTACATTAGCATCCTAATGTTAATGCTGTAACAAAATTAGCCTATAAGTCAATCTGTGTGTGAGTGTTTTCCAAATGTAGTAAATGTAAAGTTTCTTTTTATATAAAATGTTGGATGTCGGATGTTGGATGAATGATATTTTAAAAACCCTAAACATGTGTACCATGGAAGCTTGGAGTCTTCTGGGACAAAAAGTATTGATAATGGTCCTTTACTGGCTTGTAAATTTGGAATTGGCCTTCCATTAGACTATATTGGTTGGTTTATCTACTGGGTCTTCATGTTAGATAGACCTGTTATTGCAGGGATACACACAGCTGAAATGGAGATTCCCAGGAGATTCTTCCGCGGCCCGTGCTGTCTTATTAACCAATCTTCACTCATGACCTGTTCTGGCCAGATACATTAACTCGAGTCAAGGTCAAGCCTAACAGACCACGCGGCACCATCAGCCCTGAAGATGAGAGCTGGGCATTGCCGCTGACAACTGACCTGGCCCTCTTACATCCGGGTCAGTGGGACCAGCGGCCGGGGGGTCACCTGCGGCACCAGTAATGCTTAACAAATGAACTCTGTCCCCCTATGGATGGAGGTCGTGCCACTTTCGTTTACACCACACCATCCCGGGAGATGGAATTGTGTGAAGCCTGAGATTGTTTCCCCGATTAGGCAGAGAGAGAGAGAGAGAGAGAGAGAGAGAGAGAGAGAAACAGAGGGAGAGAGAGAAAGAGAGAGAGAGAGAAAGAGAGAGAGACAGTTTCAGCCTTGGATTGTTCATTCTCTCCTTTGGAATCAGCTTCACTCTTCTGAGCACTTGGAAAACAATAGCCAACTGCCCCCCCCTCTCCCTCATTCGCCCTCCCCCACCTTTGATCGGCCAAATGAAGGCTGCTGGCATTTCTTATAGAGTGGAGATTGCTTATCGATCTATATCAAAATATTCATGCTAATCCACGGGCAGCCCGAGACTATTTTCAAGCCAGGTTAGCAATCAGAGCAAGGCTGGTCTGTCTGGAGCAATTGGCAGAGCCGTAGAGGGTAATCAGAGAGGGGTCCAGCAGTCAAATGCACTTTGCCGTTTAAATTTAGAGCCCTGACAGTGATGGAGGAGGCCGCAGAAAGGTGTTGACAAACCAAATTGTTTGTTCCAGCATTATTTTGCCAGAGATCAAGTCCAGAGTAATGTGCTGTGAATTTGTTCATTACGGTGGGGTTGGTTTGGGTGGAGGGAAGGGGAACCAGGGAGGGATGAGATTTTGGGTGGACGTCGAGCGCATGTGTGTATGTATGAGAAAAGGGGCTGGCACCTTACTAGCCCACTGTCAAAGGGTGTGTTTACTGTGAGAAGATATACAGAAGATGATTTGGTTCATGTGCTGCTGCCTTTATCTGGTCTTGTTCTGTAATGTCCTATTATAGTTTTATCCTGCAACAGCGATGATAAAACTATAATAACCAGTATCTGCAGTGCTTGGCCCCCTGCTGTGCTTGTAATACGTAGCATCCTTACATGCTAATTGCAAGACTTGAATATTATTGACCACTCTGGTCATTTGTGGGTTTAAATATGTTAACATATGGCTAGGTATTACCATCAGAATTATTGGTGTAATACTATAATTACCTGTCAGATACTGTCATAAGTCACCCAGGGTCATCACATGCAGATTACAAGACTCTAAGAAACATATGGCTTCTCTTCAAAACAGCACCATTTGAAAACACCTCCTCTACCCAGCAACAATTCCCTTTCTAGATACTAGCTTATTTACATATCCCAGCATCCTTGAGGGCATCTTTCGACCAGGGTCTGGCTTGATACGCTAATGCCATCATGCAATTATTTGCTCTGGAGGAACGACAGCGCTAAAGAGCGCGAGTTAATCCTTCCAAGGGCGCTAGGGCTAACTGCTGGGGCCATATGGCTAGCGTAATGACGAGTGGCCTGCATTCAGGTCAGTCATACAGCAGTATTAGTGTCAGGTGGGGATTAATGTGCTAATGTCCCTTCATGCTCAGACACAACATACTGTACGTGACCTGGCCTTCCTTCCGTCAGCATCCCTGCAGCTCCAAAACACATGTTTACTGCTAGCATCATGCTAATGCACTCGCCAGCTCTGCATGACGTTAGGGCTATAATTGGTATTGTTTTTTTTTTTGTTTTTTTTAAAGCGGGGGAGGTGTTAGTGTTGATGTTCTTGCGCTGATTATTTACGGTGTTGTTTATTAGTGAGATCTGCCTTCCACTTTAAGATGATAAACCGTTCACTTAAAAAGCACTGGGAAAAAAAAACAAACCAACGCTTTTGTGGTGAGATGTATGCCTCCACATGTAATCAGGATATATCCCTACACCTATTTCACCATCTCTGCTGCCGTTTTCATTGTAATATTTATATGAAGAGATGTACCCTAAAACATCAAAATGAACATTAATGCCTCCTATTATGTTTTCAGCAGCGTTTGATTCAATTATTGCCAGCCCTTAAAAGCATATTATTCTTCCCATAAGCTTCGTTTCTCTCAGGATCTGGTTTATGCTCAACTTAAAGTACGGTTAAAGTCAAGCTCGGTAATAATGAGTGGATCTGGGCCGCATTAAAATGTTTCCCATTGTTTTCTAAGAAGAAATGCTGATCTCGACCCAACCTGATCCATATACTTTTGATAATTGGATAAATATTTTTGCTCTGAAATGGGAGCTAAGGTTATTCGGAGGCCCCTCAGAAGGTAACAGGGCAGATGCTGCGATCGGTGTGGTGTGTGTTGCCGCTGGGTCTACTGTAATTCATACTCTTGATAATAGTAGGCTGTGAAGAGTGAACATATTGTTCCATTAATTCACTGTCTGAATAAAATGATATGCTCAATATGGTGAGTGTATTTTCATTTTCTTGCAAAATGGCAAGCAAGAATACCTTGGATGTGACAATTTCTGGGTCGAGGCCATATGCTGATGTCTCTTTATACACATGTGTGCACAGACACACACACAGACTGCTGGGTGTCTGCAAACCACTTTGTCACCTGTGTGTGTGTGTGTATGTGGAGCAGTTGTTTGGTGTTAAGGTGAGAGTCAGTTGGGGGGGCGGTTGTGGGAACTGGCAGATGGATGTGCTTTTGCATATGTGTAAATAGTCACAGATAGCTATTAGCATACCTCTGTACAGATGGCAAACTAATAAAGAACAAACCATAAACCTGTCTGCCCCTCCACAAAGACCCTCACGATCATACCAAGCACTCCAGCACCCAGGAGTACACAGCAAGCAGGTAAAATATGCTGTTTCTGCATTTTAGGAATCTTATTGTTCCAATGTCTCTTTCCAATGTCTCAGTGTAATAAGGGGGGTGGTTTGTGGAGCACATCCCTCTCTCTTTTTAAATGTTCTCTTTACTGAGTTTTAAGATTAATTTGAGAGTCGCATGATTATTGCTGAAAAAATATAAATAGCTAATTGTGCTAATAACAGATCGCCACTATCGGAACAAAGCAAACCTTCGATTTCCAAAACAGTTATGAATGTAAAGATCAGCTGGTGTTTCCGTAATTGTTCAAAATATATAATCGTTAAGAAAAATGAAACAAAAGGGGAAAAATAAGAATATGAGATTTGAGACTTTTCCATCGAATCACATCCCGACTCCCAAAGCACAACAAAAGGTGCCCGATCAGGTTTTTTCATTTGTCTCCAAAGAAAATAAAAAATCTATAAAAAAGCATTTTATATTTCTTTTCTTAGGGCAGTTTTGCGCCCGGGGTTGTCGTTTCAAGCCTGTTGATCTACGAGAAAATGTTTATAAAGCATGTCTATTTAATTTATATTTTGCTTCGATGCTTTGTAGACTCTCTACAAATCAGACTCTACAGTTGTTCTAATATGGACTGGACTCCTTCAGCACCTTTTGGCAAACGAGTGCAGGGGGTTCCATTAAACCCTGGAAAGGAAAAGCAGCTCAGAGGATGGTTGGATGGATGAAATGGTTCTCTAGAACTTCTGATCTTCTTGCAGGCCCCATAAAGACTCTGATAACACAGACACCTTAATGAAAAGCAAGCCGTTCCGCATCATCACACAGATGTGACATGAGTGAAACAGCCTTATGCTTTTGTTTGTATCAACATAATGTGATTATTGTCTAGTGTACACATGTGGAGCGTCTGGAGCTTGTCAGAAAGGACCTGCAATCTGAAACAGACCCCTCAGTGACCTCACATGAGACTATTTCTGCCTCTCGCTGTTGCTGTGCTTATAAAATAAACAAGTTAATGATGGTGAATTGTAAAAGGGTTGTCAGATGTTTGCTTTTATATAATAGTTATATTTTTTAGAACTGTTTTATATTTCATCATACAATGTTTGTATATTTAGTTTATGCACAAATAGGATACATAGTCCTATCTGCAAATCATATAATATTGCATTTATAGCAACATGCAAAATAGACTAAGAACTGGACAGGTAATGGAAGAGGACGTGGTCACTACTGCTCATTCAACATTTCCCCTGAAATGAAGGGGATTAATTGGGAACTTGTTAACTTGTTAACTTGATAACTGATTCTGGATAACAATCCACTCCAGGGAACTGCTGGGGGATTTTTACCTTTTTAGCTAATACTGGTTAAGCTCATCCCAAGCTCAGCCAAAGCATCTCATTCTATTGGTAGAAAATTCTATGGAGATTATATAAGCTATGTGTGCCCTTGAATACTCTTGATGGCAATAGGTGCACAAAGTATAGTAGATCGCATTTCCGGGAGAAAAGGTGAAGTGTGATTGCATAGTTGGTATAAAACAAAGGTTTGCAGACACACAAACATTGGTTTTATGGGGAAAAAAGTTTGCGCTAAGACACAAAAAAACACTGCGGAGTCGAACCGGTGATCTTCTGATTCAGTGCTTGTCATCTTGTTTACTGTCAACTCGCACTGAGCGTGAGACACACGCATCAGAGAGACTAAAATAAAAATAATTGTATTATAACAACCTTATAATGAAAAATATTGAAGGTAGGAAAAAACTGATGTGCTTTTCTGAATCAGCAAAACATGACTACGAAAACATCAAAAACTGCAATGAAACTTGTTGTAACAAAATTTGTTACCCAGTGTGATTTGTAGATTTTTATTTTTTAACGGACCTGTACTTTAGTATCTTGAAGTCTATTTTGTCCCTGTCTGGCTGCCTTGGCCGTGATGTCACAGACTCCCTCTCCAACACACATCTGATTTGTCTCCCCACACATTACAGAGGTGACTTGACCATAAAAATTTTTTTTATGTAAACAATCAGTGTTTAGCCACTGATTAATCAATCAAAAATATGGATATTGTAATGATAATCCAAGTAAGGAACCCAAAACGCAGAGTAGAGAGAAAACAAGAGTTTTTAACTGAAGATAATCCACAATAGACAAAGGGTAATCCGGTCCAGAAACAGGTCAAAATTCCAGTAAGCCAAAATAGAATACTTGTAGGACAGCGAAACAGATCAGAGCCTCTACAGAAAGAGTATACTTCGCACAGAAGTCTGGCCTGCAAGGTCTACATATACTCCCAGCCCCTCAGTACTCAGGTGAAAGGCATCTGGGCCTAATTGGTCTATGGAAAACCCTGGAATGTCTCTCCTGAATGGGTAGAGCAGTGGAGCTGGATTGCTGCTCTCCTGTTCTGTCCGGGTCAGTCCTTACAGATATATACGCACTGCACCGGATGTAAATGGAGGTTTCGATATAGAATTTTTGCCAAAATTCAATCCGATGAGAAGCAGTGCAAAAAAAATGCATGGAATAAAAACAGTAATAATGACACTTAATAAGAACAACAATGTGACTGGTTCCACAATCACAATGATGATAGATATCATATTGTATAGATAAACATAGCATCACTCAGCTATGACTCTAGGTGAACCCCAATAAGAGCAAAACACCACCACAAAGGTTGAGAAATGGTAACATAGAATACACTCAGTAATGCAAAACATGCATAATCGTAATTTAAAACATTACAGCCTTCTCTTTACACTAGGCCTAAATCATCAACATTATTCGGTTTTCAATGGCACTTCCGGTGCAACCTTATTTGACATGCAGGTTGAAAGCTTGCCAGTGGCTGGCACTCATCCTGTATGTAAATGAGTCCTTAACATGTTCCAAGAAGAAGAAAAAAAAACAGTTTGATGAAAGAAAAAAATACCTCAAGGAACTGTTCATTAAATGTGTAACTTTTTTCCCACGTTAGGTAAAAAAATAAAAAAATGTACATGGCGTGAGGTCTCTCTTTCTCTCTCTCTCTATCTATCTATCTCTCTCCCTCTCTCTCTCTTTTTTTCTTTCTGTCTCTCTCCCTCTCTCTCTCTTTTTTTGCTCTCTCTCTCTCTCTCTCTCTCTTTCTTTCTTTCTCTCTTTCTTTTTCTCTCCCTCTCTCTCTTTTTCGCTCTCTCTCTCTCTGTCTCTGTCTCCCTCTCTCTCTGACATTTGAAGTGAAAATTACCAGAGTTCTTTACACATTTCCGTGTCTTATTGGCGTATCCTAAGAATTTCCAGAGACTTGTGTGAAGCCTGCCTCGCAGCTACGCTACATATGTTAGGAGTTAACAAGAAAATGTGCTCTCAAAACCCAGTGAAAGATGGAGATAAAGGGCTAAAAGCTCTTTCATTTCAGCCGCTTCATTTCATTGGAGTACACAATGATTTCCAATAGAAATGGCCCAATGAATATGGCAGCTTTTCTACAAACTTTTACTGAAGAACATGTAAATGTTTAAACATCAACACAGACCACACTTTACTGTATGTTTTTCCCCTCAATATATTCAATTCAGCATGTTAGTACTGTAATTGTGAATAGGGAGAAGTGCGTTCTCTGTAGAGAATGGACACTTATTGTTGCCTAAAAATATGGAATAAAATGTCATTTGCAAATGGATTTTATAAGCAAATATGAAATGATACAACATACAGAATAACACTCATTACTATTTAGTTTCCTAGACTTTAAATATTCTAAATTAATCAATTAAACAAAACATTACACAAGAATTTCATTACGATGTACACACGCACTTAAGCCAATGCAGTAGACACACACACACACACACACACACACACACTCAGCCACATTTTGATACACTTAGCACTCTCCTACTCCGTCCAGCTTGTGGCTTCAGGGCACCACATACAAACACACACACACACCATTCATATTACAGCTGATTCTGAAAATTAGTCAGCAGGATATCCCTTAGAGATGTTCCTGATTACCATGCTTCAAATCCTTACCAGACCAGTCCTTACAGAGCAGTGTGTGTGCAATGAGTATATACGCTGCATGCTAGAAAGACACACACACACACACACACACACACACACACACACACACACACACACACACACACACACATGCAGAAAATGATTGCCTTTGATAGGATGCAGTTCCGCTTACATAGCTTATCTCCCTCTGCGATGAATTATATCAGTGTATGTATCTGGGGCAATAATCATATTATGCTGTTATGGTACCTGGGCTATTTCTAATGAATTGATTAGGGCTGTAATAGGACTCAGAGGATTTTATACCCTTATTTCCTTAGTTCCATGCTAAGCCTCCTCCATACATATTATACATAGATAAAGCCTAGTATCTATTCTATTTGTTTTATATAAAAGCTCACACCTTCAACAGTAAATTAGAGGGGAGGCTTTTTAAATTTCTTAAATTTTAATGTAAATTAACGGGAAAAAGTTTTCATACAAACTGATTTTGGCCCATTTCTTCTATTGGGCCATAAAGGGTAGTTGACATTTTCAAAGTATGTAATCAAATAAAAAAAAGAAAAAAGGTTAAAATACTAAAAGGGTGTCCTCACTTTTTTGTAAAGATTTCGCGGGACAAGTAGCAATAATGTTGTCTGCATCTAAAGACATCTTTCCCTCCCTCAAACATATCTGGTTCAATAAAATGCAAATGGAAAGTTCATGCAACCATAACTAATTGTCCTCAGAACCATATACCAATTCTCTCTCAAGACTAACAATAAAGAAGGGAAGAGAGAAGCCAGCAGTCACTGAATAGAGTTGCAAGATGATCTGAAAGCATCATCTTCCTACACCTTATACAAAACCTCATTGTTAAAAAGAAGCACAGGGTAGTGTATGTAAAATATGTTGTTTAGATAAATCAGAGCTGTTTTTGGAACCAGGTACTCAATGGATACTGGTCAATGAAATCATAACTAGTTGGCAATAATTTAGCCCTCCATGTTTGAAGAAAGAAGGGTTGCATGTGTGATCCCAAAAACATAATCACTGTGAAGTATGGTGGTGGGAGCATCATGGTATGGGGCTGCTTCTTTGCAAACAGGACTGGGGCATTGCCGGAAACATGAATGGACTGAAGCACAGGGAGATCATATCATATATCTAGTCAATGATACCGACTCCTCTGTGACTGTAGCATCCCACTCTTGTGTATACAAAGCATGTATTGTCATTACAATGAGCCTGTCACGGGTAATCATAGCATTCCATGTTGTTGTTTTATTTTGCTGTTGTTGCTGATTTAACCATAGATCTCTTGAGATATCATTGAGATATTCATGATATTTATACATAGTATACATATTAAGATATTTTTCCTGTCAACCTTCTGTTTTGAAACCCTATCTCAGTAAAAAAGAAAATCATAGTTCTTATCTTCTCATGTTAATATAACAATATTATTTTCCAAACAACGTAAATTACATATACTGAGTTAAAAATAGTTTTATTCTTTCCCTGAAGCAATGAATGAATGTCAGCCAGTAGGTTTTAGTGGATTTGGTGGAGCACTGCTTATTGCTGGCATGAGTTAGGAGCGAACAGAGCTTTGGACGCTCTTGCTGTTGTGTGTATGTGGGCATATGCTGCATGTATTTTATTAACCATTTTTAATGTGCCAATGGCGGGCCGCATTTCCTGTAGAGGCACTGACTGCATGGTATGTCTGTGTGTGTGTGCCACACATTTGGTGCCAGTCCGCCTCATTTCCGATCTGTGGGCATGGAAAGCATTTCCTGTGTGAGTGTTTGCGTATGTGTGTGTGTAAGCAAGTGTGAGAAGGGAGGCGGGTAGGATGGGGGGTGGTGGATAGAGGGAGTGAGACAGAGGTATTGGTAATCCATGCTCCTTTCTCTAATGGAGGATAGCAAAGCAGTGACTGTGACTACTCTCAGTGGGTGAAATCGGGCTACACACATACATGCACACAAACACACACACGCACACACACACACACATTGGATTCTAAAGGTACTCTGATACTTGTAAACATGTCTCCTTTTTACTTCTTCTCTTTCTTCTTCATTTTCATATTTTCTTTTCTTGAAAAAAAGATAAGACTGAGGGCTACATTAAGAGATTCTGTCTAATGTATTCGTGCAGCAGGGCTTCAGCCAGGAACTGTAAACTTTACAATAACCTTTAAGGGTCAAATCAGGAAAACGTTATTAGCTAACTATGTTTGGAAATATTTTCAGCTTCTACTTTTTTTCTACCTTTCTATATTCTTCTTCTTCTTCTTTTTCTTTTTCTACTTCAGCTTCTTCTTCTTCTTTTCTGTTTCATCTTCTTCACAACTGTAAAGTACCTTTTAACATTTTCTATGTATGAAAACATTGCAAATTTAATCTGCAAGAGCTAAGGAAAATATTAGTATATTTCATTTTTCTTTTTTGCATCACTTTGTCTTTTCATCTTCCTCTTCTTCCTCTTCTTCTTCTTCTTTTTCTTCTTTTTATGAAAACTCTGGCAAAAATAATGTTTTCAAATACTGTTTTAAAACATGAGCAGGAAGGAAAAAAAAATACGGTACAGTTTGAAGTAAATTTGTATCAATGTAGGTTTTTCCCTTCTTCCTCTTCTTCCTTTTCTTCTTCCCCTTCTGAGATTATTTCCCATTTTTTTTATATGATTCCAGACCTTTCATCACAAAACTTACACAGTCGATATACATGTGTTGAGAACATTTAAAGGGAATACAGTGACTTGTAATGCAGGTCAAAACTTTGCTTTAGAGTTAGGCACACACACACACACACACACACACACACACACACACACACGCACACACACAGACACACACAGGCATGAACACAGAAGTGTGAGCTAGCATGTGGACTGCTTGTCCTATCACCCCTGGACCATAAACTGCAATCCTGGTGCACCGATAGGGCAATTTAAGAAGTGAGGAGGTGAAACCTGAGTAATATACTAATGCATTGACCTCCTTAACTGCGCAACTAATATCTTGGTGTCACAATTAAGCTCGGCAGGGCAGGGCAGGGTGTGCTCGTCATGCTGTCGCAGCCTTGCAGAGCAGCGTGAGCATATTGTCATTAGAGTAATGTTCTCACCCTGCCTGGCTCCCCGGCGCCCACTCCTAGTGAGAAATATGTTTAATAAGAGCATAATTA
Organism: Brachypetersius gabonensis; assembly: GCA_037577145.1. NCBI lineage: Eukaryota > Metazoa > Chordata > Actinopteri > Characiformes > Alestidae > Brachypetersius > Brachypetersius gabonensis. The sequence goes on along the minus strand of JBBJLR010000042.1, from coordinate 14,895,803 downwards.
TGACATCTGTTAGCCTCGCAGCACCTATCAGAGTGACATTAACTGCAGGAATAACAAGTCTAAGTATGTGTTAACACTATGATAGCGTGTTTAATTGAAATATGACTGAGGGAGTAATGACGATTAAATTAAGCCTGCGGATAATCGTCTGACACAAAGATAATTGAGTTGCAATCCTCCTCTCAGCGCAGTAAAGAATAGAGCAGAGAGAGGAGATGGAGAGAGAGAGAGAGAGAGAGAGAGAGAGAGAGAGAGAGAGAGAGAGAGAGAGAGAGAGAGAGAGAGAGA
>JBBJLR010000042.1:14759963-14772463 GCA_037577145.1 Brachypetersius gabonensis | reverse complement strand
ATAATCTATTATATATTAGATTGTTTGGTCTTTAAATGTATGAAATATTTAACAATCATCTTGAACCCATACATTAAAAATGCGACGTTTTATAAAACCAATTATTGACATGTATTTCATTTGAAAGAATAAATACGTTGTTTATGTTGCTTTCTACGTATTTACGGTGAAAGATACACAGTAAGAAGGCAATGTTGGATTTTATTTATTTGGTGTGTTAATAATACGATTCTATAAGAACCCAGTTCTCTGAAATGAGCCACATTTTATGGAACAGAAACTTGGGATCCTGCAGAGGCCTCTTTAGAGTGTCTATAGATTGATTAGAAGTTAAATTAATGAATATTAATATATAAAACCTGCTCCTGCACGTTTTTTTTTTTATTTCACCTGCATCAGCGCGTAAAACAGCTTTGATTATGCAAGAAAACAGATTGATGATAATAATGATAATAAGAGGAATTAAGAGCCGAATTCCCAGCGCGTGAAGTGCGTGGCTCGGAGTAGAAGAAAACGCGCGGGGCTGTGCTGGTGGAGCGCGGGAGGATCACCGGCTGGGATGGATGGGAGGGCGAGGGATAGGACGGAGGGGGAGTCTGTGATGGAGCACTGGATCGACCAATTGTGTGTCTGGTGGGCGGAGCATGTGGAGCTCTCAGCAGTCCCGCACGGGCCGCCTAAAGTTTGTTTGTTCTCAGCGCGCGGCGTCCCGACGAAAACGTGTAAGGCGGCGATAATAGCAGACGGACGGAAAACCCATACTAGTCCGGTTTCTGAGGCCATTAGACGCCATACTGACTTTTCCGACTTACTTTCTTTTTCTCTACTCTCTCTCTCTCTCTCTCTCTCTCTCTCTCTCTCTCTCTCTCTCTCTCTCTGTGTGTGTCTCTTTGCCTCTCTCTCTCTGCTCTCCAACCTTGAGGGGCAAGCACAAACGACGGCGCTGAAGTTTTTTTTTTGCCTTCTCACACAGACCGATTCTCAGGCTCCAGGAGGAGAACCCAAACACACTCCGAAAACTTCTTCTTTCTGTTTTGTTTTTTTTTTTTTTGAGAAAGTGGGACTAAACGACAAACAAAAAAAACACGCAACTTGTCAAAGGAGTTCGGATGTTTGACCGGACACTTGGTGCGCGCTGAGTGAGTCACCCGGCGATGCGCGTTTGACCCGTCCGGATAGTAGAGAGAGAGAAGAAAGAAGAAAGAGGACGAGGACACGAGCGCGAGACATTCCTGCAGTGTCTCCACGAGTGGGGGGAAATCCAGTCTCATTGGGTGGGAGAGCCGGAGAGACAGGAGTCCCCAGCAAATCAGCGGCTAATTGATTAAAGAGACTTCATTTGAATGGAAAGTGTGTGAGTGTGAGAGAGAGAAGGGGTGGTGGAAGAGGAGAAGGAGGAGGAGGAGGAGGACGACGAGGAGGAGGAGGAGGAGGAGGAGGGGGAGGTGGTGGCTGGCGAAGTGCCAATCGCCTTTCAAAGAACCCGTATGATTAATCGCGAGGCATTATTGATAATCATAACGGGACACACGCGCGGTGGATGGGATCGCGCGCTGTGATTTCGGGACGTTTCTCGGACACTTTTTTCCTCTCCCCCCCGTCGCTCTCTCGTGGCTGAGGCGCGAGGCCAGCATGTCGCGGAGGAAGCAGGCGAAGCCGCAGCATTTCCAGTCCGAGCCGCAGCTGCCCGGAGCCGAGCATAATGGTAAGTTCAGGCACTGAGATTTTCGACGCTTTAGTGGCTCTTTTTATTATTGTCACTGTTATTATTATTATTATACCCGAGCACGCATGCTTGCAGAGTCTCGAGAGCTTAAGAGACGCCTTCTCAAGCAAAGCTGAAAGTGGAGGGACCTCCTTATTGAAGTTTTTAGACTTGTGCCGAACTTACACTGAGCAAGCATCATGTAAACCGAGACAACAACAACAGAAATGCCCTAAAAGAAAGCAATCTTTGAAAAGAAAGCAAGTAGCTTATCGCAGTTCCATTCCGAAGCGAAAAGGGAAGGTCAAGTATGGAGAAGAGCAGACTACTTTTAATATTTTTAAGTGCTAAAATTGAGATTTATTTCATTTGCGCCTAAACTGAAGCTGAATTTACACTCAGAAGTTTGGAGCCTCGCTAATTTTATCCTCCCTTATGAAAACTAACATACAGCTCTGTGAACAAAAACAGGCCTTGATTTTATTCGACGTTCTTTCTTCTTCCTATTCCCCTGGCTCTAATCTTGTTAAAAAGCAAAATAAAAATAGACCTCTTTTTATTTTCCCCCGGGTTCGTCTTTCTCTCCTGTCGCAGAAGTCACAACAACGTACTAAAAGAGAGTCGCCTAACATTTGTCGAAAACTTCACTTTCACACTTTACTTCTGAAAGTTTGAAATATGAAGACTTTTTTTTTAACAAGCTGTTGATTTGTTCCAAGCGTATTATACGTTAAAATACCCATTTAGATACCATGCATTTATGGCTGTAATTCTTCTTATTATTATTTATTATCTCTCTTGCTTTAAGTATTTTACACCAGCCTTTTCGTTTCATAAGTGTAGCCTTTTTCAGTTTATGATTTCAGGCTAGTATTAATCTAATACTTTAGTTTGAAATGGGAAAATGATTGCTCCTCTCGTTGTGGGTCTAAAAAAGAAAAAGAAAAAGAAACGTTAAACAATCACACACGCATTTCAGAGGCCTGTCGTGCTTGTTTTTCCAAAGGATTTAAAAAAAGTAAAAAAAAAAATTATTTGGTTATATTTAATTCCCAAAGAATTGTGCCAATCTTGGGCGTGCGCTAAGGCAATAGCTTATAAAAGCCTGCTTACTTGGATACATGCTACAGGTAGTTCGGTGATCAAGAAGAGATTAAAATACATTAAATGCAAGCCACACATCCTGAATGTAGGTTACCTTTAAGGAGTTTGTAATGCATTTTATCTTTTCTTTTCTTTTTCTTTTATTTTGTCACGAAACGAGCATTTCAAGGTATATATTTTAGTCGAAGTTATTCAAACCTGTGCTCCTCAAAGGCAGAATAAGGCTCATTTGAACTATAAAAAGGCGTTTAAAGCGCATTAACATTTCTTCTATAAAGTGGCCTATTTATGGCTTAAAAGTGTTCTCCATCTCTTTCAGCTCGCAGCGTCTGATAGCAGGTTTCGTCTAGCTGATTTTGAAAGGGCGCTTTGATGCGATAAGGATTTAGTTTTAGTATCGAAACTCAAGCAATTTTCTACACAATTGGGCTTTTTTATTCAATTTTACATATTGCTTCCAAATGGCGAATCAACAGACACGGAAAATTTCGTTTGAGGCAGAACTTGAAAGGCTCTCATTTGCCCACTGTCATCTTAATGTCCGTCATATGGTTTTCTCTACTCTCGAGATAAGATTTTTTTTCTCGTAGTTAAAACAATTTGCAAGAGTTCAATGTGTTTAAGTGGAAGGCATTTGTTAAATGCAATGTAGATGTAACCTTTTTGGAACACTAGTTAGTTTTCAGAGACCGCCTAATTAATTATTACTCTTTTAAATTTCTTTTTTAGCGTTTACGTTTTATCCAGCATGCGATTTTTTCCTTTTTGTTATAAGACTCTTTTGTTCGCCTGCGCTCGATTTTAAACCTAAAGCCAAATTCACAGCTAAAAATGTGTTTTGCCATGTTATAAGTACAAATATGATGCATAAATCAGTAAAAAAAAAAAAAAAGGTATTGGATGCGTGCGACAAACAAAGTCAAATATTGCTAGAATTTCAAAACTGTGGGCAAATAACCTCAATAACAGAATAGCAGTCCCTGCAGAATCCACCTCCCACCCCCCAAAATTCAATAAAGACGTCAATGGCAACGTTTGTCATTCAGTTCCAGCTGACCAAGCTGAACATGTTTTCACTTATTTGACCAAATGCAAAGCATGTTTAAAAAAAAAATACATACTTTCTTGACCACTTATGAACATCATGACTCCAATTTTGCATTGCTTACTTAGTAACTTCTTCCTGAACTCTCCAGGTTTAGTAACTTTTTGATGAAAAAAAAAATCAAGGCTCTTTTCTGTCAGTACAGAATCCAGAAGGCTTGTTCTTCATAGTGCTTGTTGTCCCGGGTTAGGCCATAGCAGAGGGAAAAAGATGGGGAGGTCTCTGTCCCCTGCTGGCCTGTCACCAAGGGTGGGATGTGAAGCTGTTTTAACCTTTGCCAGGCTCACACTGTGGGGAGGTGAGGAAAGATCAGGTCACGGCGTGTCCGTGTGTACTGCGTCAGTGACCCCCAGAGTGTCTGGTTAAAGCCAGCCTAGCAGGAACTGCTGCTTTATTGGGGGGTTGTTGTGCAATGAGGGTAGGGGGGGCTTAAATGTGGGGGGTATGAATGTGGCTACTTTCCCCTTTCACCCCAGCAAACATGCTCCCCACCCAGAGAGAGAGATTCAGAGGGAGCTCCCATCCACCATACATATTCGCAAAAAAATAGTGCAGGACCCATGCAATCAACAGGGATTTGGTCGCTTATCTTTTTTCCCCCAGCCTCGTTTGTGTTGTGGAAGTAGCCTTGAGGACCCAGCTTTGCTTTGTAAGTCCCCCTCTCACACCCCAGTCCATTTGAAGCAGTGTCACTAGTGCACGAGCTGAACACACACTGACCAGTGGAGAAGTGCTTTACAGGAACCCCATCTAGTGTTCACAGGGAAGTTTCCTAAAGGCTGAAAAAGAGAGGAGGGAGGAATTGAAGAAGGGAGGGAAGGAGAGAGTGTTAGAGAAATGAAGAGGTAGTGTGTGAACAATAACTCCCTCTTCGAAGTAGCACGACGCCTGCAGCAGAGCAAACCACCGTAGGCGCTAGAGTATGTTAGTATGTTTTTCTTGTCTTTCTTACTTTTCAGAAAACTTAAAAAACCTTTCACTCTTTCACTGACTCTCCATAGTTTTTCTCTGTTCTTTCCATGGGTCTTGATTTGCTCAAAGTATGTATTTGATGGACCTCCATAGCATATTGAAAACCCAAGGAAGAAACTTATGTGGGTCATCAGAAATAGTGCTCGCTTTCAACTTAAACTAATCCTTTACTTAAAGCAGAATGCCTTAAGTATGTTCAGACAATGCCTTTAAGCTCTGTAGTTTATATGTGTATGCATGTTTGTGTGTTGTATGTATATACATATATATGTTTATATATATTTACTTATTAATTAATACTTAATATTCACTAAATAATCCATAGTAACAAGTTTGTGTACATGTTTGTGATTCAGTTTAATAAAAAAAAAAACAAAGGCACCAAAATTTTTTATAAGCACAGGAGGAATGTTGCTGGTGTCTAAGCTATTTTAGTTGCCAAAGTTGTTGGGATGCATATTTTTCATTCATTCTAAGTAACATGTCTCCAGATTATCCAGTTTTATCTGTACTGGCGTTACTGTATTCATATATGAAGCGGTGCATTCAGAAACACGTTCATTAGCATTTCAAATCATCCTGGACTATTTACCATACAGCTGAATTAAAAAAAAAAATCTTTATTTTATATAACAGTTTTTACTTTGATTGTAATTTTAATTGATTTTTTAAAGTTAACAAAACATGCAAAAATCAACTTTCAACTTTAATTCTGAAGTGTATCATTCCATGTAAGCTCTTGTCAGCATAATCAGAGATTTTGGCAGTTTTAAATATTTAAAACATTTGATAGATTTAGAGATATAGTAGATTTGTTTTGAGTATTTTAAGTGTAAAAATTATATTTTTAGGCAAAACCTTTTAAGAGATGTGCTAACTTAAACAAAGTGTTTTTGTTGTGTTTTATTAAATGTAGTATGTCATAAATCTGCTATTTAGACTCCATATTTTGTCAAGTACTAGTTTTTGTTTTCTGATTAGTCAATCACAGTTTTTACTTCACTGTCACATTAAAAGTGACACATTTAATTAGCTATAAGATACGCTCATAAAGTACCAAAAAGGGATTGTGTAGTTATTTGTTGTTTTAAAAACATCAGTTAAAATATGCATGCACATAAAGTAATGCACACGGATTAACTTAAAGGCTTTACCGTAAACCATTCCCAGTTCTCACATAATCTCCTGCCCTCCCCCTTGCCTAAATGAAACCCCCTTTTCTCCTCATTAGCCACACCTAAACCACTCCTGCTGTAATATGAAAAACTTTTCATCATAAAGTTGACTTTTCCCGTACAGGGGACACGGTGGTGGTGTGAGGCACAGCTTTAGTGTCATGGCAACTTTAGCGTTATCTGATGTTCCAGCACAGAGAAACACTGAAGGAGGATAATCCGTGAATTAAAGAGGATCTGTTCTAGAAACAGCCGTGATGAGCGGGCCAGGCCTCACCCCCTCGCCCCCTCTGCCCTGCTCCGACGCTCCCATGCTGGGGAACAATGGGGAGCCATCCTGTCTCTCGGCAGGGCTGGGACACACTTCTGCAGGGGTTTCATTTGCAAATGAATCCCCTCACTGATGAAAATGTAGAGGGCGAAGCCCCACAATGAAGGGGATTCATGGAAAATTGCAATTTGTAAATCAACTTGTATGTTAAACAGCAAGATTTTTGGAGCATACAAAGAAGGGGGTGTTAAAGAGAGAGAGAGAGAGAGAGAGAGAGAGAGAGAGAGAGAGAGAGAGAGAGAGAGAGAGAGAGAGAGAGAGAGAGATGGAAATCTGGACAGAGGCCACAGCCCCAGAGGGGTTGATAGAGAAGTATTTCTCACTACCTTTTTAGAATGCTTCTGTCTTATTTTGAAAGATCACTCACTTTATATTATCATGTAATTGTTACTCAAGTACTTGTAGTACATGGGAAAGTTTCAGCGATGATAATCTTTTTGCCTCTCTCTAGCACATACGTAGAACACATTTATTGGTGGCTGTACGTTTATTGTATAGATAAACACAAAATTTTATGGAGTATATCCAGAAACTCTAGCCTATATTCTATGTTTTTTTATATCGTTATAGAATTTGAGAAGTTGTAAATATTGATCTTTTTTGTAGGCAAATGACAATAAGAAGGATTCTCTTTTTGTACACCTAATCTACACTAGCGTTCATAGTGGCTGCAAAGGGTAAAGCAAGACGATCTGAATGCTGAGGGCTTGCTTGTTTCTGTCAGATCCTGATTGCAGGCTGACTAGATACAAATTAGTTTAGTGACAGGGATAACCTGTCTAAGATACCCACAGTTGGTTGAAAATGAGCAAACTTGACAGCAAATTGAAAGTCTAATAAGTCCTTCAAATGGTTGATTTGCACCTAGTGGACATGAAGGCATTTGAAGAGTATGAAATATTGGAAATCAATGTCTCTCTATGAAATTTCATTAGGGCTATTGTCTTGAGTTCATAGTATTCTATGTTTTGATGGATTGATGGATTGAAGAAAATGGTTACCTACGGTTGTGGGAATGAGGGAACTCAGATCTTCAGACATCACATTTCAGCAATATTTTAAGTGTTATTGATCTTGCTTCTCTTTTTATGCTGTTTCACATAACTCAGCTGCAAACTTGTCTTTTTTCTAATCTGTTTTGCTTTTATCGTTCCCTATTTAATAGTTGTTTTTTTTTATGTATCAAGAGGATAAGTGTTAAACTGATTAACAGAAGATTAACAACAAAAGAATTTGAACAGATAAAGCTGCTTCTTCAGCTGCAAAACATTTCTAATCACTAATCCCCTTGTTCTCTCTCCCCCTGTCTGCCCCCCACCCCTTTTCTTTTCAGGAGACACAGAGCCTGGCTTGGACGACCCCCCTTGTAAGGACTCGGGTGCCCATGTCTGTGGCAGATGCTGTGCTGAGTTCTTTGAACTGTCGGACCTTGAACAACACCAGAAGAATTGCACTAAGAATCAATTAGTTCTGATTGTGAATGAGAATCCTGTGTCTCCTTCCGGAACATTTTCTCCAAGCTCCTCTCCCCATAATCCTGACGAACAGGTGAATGACACAACTAATAACGCAGATCAAGTCGAGTGTGCTGACCTTTTAGACCATAACTCACTGGATAAAGAGGAAGCCATGGATGTGGATGTGTCTGCAATTTCTGCCACCCATGATCGTGGAAATGGACACATGGAGGGAAGCAGCCCCATTAATGGCAGCATTGAAGGAGGCCATGGTGATAGGGGCAGTACTGGACCCAATCTGGGCAGCTCTACTAACACAGCCTCTCTACCTCAGCTTGGCAATCTAACGGAGCTGGGAAACTTCTCTGTGATGAACAGTAATGTTATCATTGAAAATCTCCAGAGCACCAAAGTGGCAGTGGCTCAGTTCTCACAGGAGACAAGATCTACAGGAGGCAAGAGGGTTGCAGTGCCTGCCCTTATGGAGCAACTTTTAGCCCTGCAACAGCAGCAGATTCACCAGTTGCAGTTAATAGAGCAGATTCGTCACCAGATTCTTTTACTAGCATCCCAGTCTCCTGAGCTACAGGTACCACCCACTTCCTCCCCTGGGACTCTTGCTTCATCTACCAGCCCACTAACCACACTAAGCTCCCATCTGTCCCAGCAGTTAGCGGCTGCAGCAGGGCTAGCACAGAGCCTGGCTAGCCAGTCTGCTAGCATTAGCAGCCTGAAACAGATGGCTAGTGCTGTACAGCTACCTCAAAAGAACTCTAGCCTGGGAGAGTCATCTCAAAGTCTGGGAGCACTGGGTACAGCTGTGGTCAACACCCAAGCATCAGACAAGAGGGCAGGTTATGCTGGAAGTCTGCATTCTCAGCTAGGCAACCCATCACTAGCAAAGTCATCAACACCAGCTTTTGGGATTGGAAGCCTTTTGAATCCTGTGGCAAACTCACTTCTACCTCAGCCTCCACCGGGAAACCCCATGTTCTCCAGTGCTCTCCCTAGCGTTGGAAACACAGTTGAAGATCTCAACTCACTGGCAGCATTAGCCCAACAAAGAAAAGGCAAGCCACCCAATGTGTCTTCCTTTGAGCCAAAGAGCAGCTCAGAGGAAGCGTTCTTCAAACATAAGTGCAGGTTTTGTGCCAAGGTGTTTGGGAGTGACAGTGCCTTGCAGATCCATTTGCGTTCACATACAGGAGAGAGGCCGTACAAATGCAACATCTGTGGCAACCGCTTTTCAACTCGTGGCAACTTGAAAGTTCACTTCCAGCGTCATAAAGAGAAGTATCCTCACATCCAGATGAACCCATATCCAGTCCCAGAGCATTTGGACAATATTCCAACCAGCACTGGTATTCCCTATGGCATGTCAATGGCACCAGAGAAGCCAGTCACTAGCTGGTTGGATAGCAAACCTGTCCTATCCACTCTGAGTTCATCAGTTGGCATGTTGCTCCCACCAACTATGCCAAGCCTTCCTCCTTTTATCAAAAAGGAAGAGAATCATTCTGTGGCTGTAACAAGCCCTTCCCACTCTGCTAAAAGCGACTCAGGTCCAGTCGAACCATTCACAAAAAGCATTGATGTTGTCTTGGAAGAAGGCGATGGTGCAACCTTGCCTACCTCAAATGGGAAAACTGAAGAAAGCAGTCTGTCTTCAAGCTTCACAGGAAACACAAGCTTAATGATTGAGAGCAAGACGGAGTATACCACATCCAACAGTCCTCCCATGGCCACCAATCCTCTGGTGCCCCTGATGTCAGAACAGTTTAAGGCTAAGTTCCCATTTGGAGGTCTTCTAGATCCTCTGCAAGGCTCAGAAACTTCCAAATTACAGCAACTGGTGGAGAACATCGACAGGAAGGTGACAGACCCCAATGAGTGTGTGATCTGCCATCGTGTTTTAAGCTGCCAGAGTGCCCTGAAAATGCACTATCGCACCCACACTGGGGAACGGCCCTTCAAATGCAAAATTTGTGGCCGTGCCTTTACCACTAAGGGCAACCTAAAAACCCACTACAGTGTCCATCGTGCAATGCCACCTCTGAGGGTGCAGCACTCTTGCCCTATCTGCCAGAAGAAGTTCACCAATGCTGTGGTGCTACAGCAGCACATCCGTATGCACATGGGTGGCCAGATCCCCAACACCCCTTTACCTGAAAGCTACCCAGAATCAATGGGCTCTGATGCAGGCTCTTTTGATGACAGAAACTTTGATGATCTGGACAACTTCTCAGATGACAACATGGAGGGAATGGAAGATGGACCTGACAGCAGTGTTCCAGACACACCTAAATCTGCTGATGCATCCCAGGACAGCCTCTGTTCTTCACCTATGCCACTGGAACAGTCAGGCGTTGACCATCAGTATAAGAATGCACCTCACGAGCTGGTAGATGATTCACAGTCAAATAGACCTAAAACAGCAGAAAATGGCTCAATGGAAGGGGACCACTTCACAAATGATTCTTCCTCCCTAGGAGGTGATATTGAGAGCCAAAGTGCAGGAAGTCCAGCTGTCTCTGAATCTACCTCCTCCATGCAAGCGCCATCACCCTCTAGTGGTGCTCCCCAACAACACAAATCCCCCTGTCTGGAGGAGCGTCAACAGAGAGCACAATCACTGGAGCACATAAGTACAGGCCTCATGCAGACCCATACCTCAAGTCTAGGGGCTCTAGACTTAACCTCCATGAATCCGTCTAAAGACCCTCTGGGCCTGCTTTTCCCCTTCCGTGAGCGAGGAACCTCCAAGAACACATCATGTGACATCTGTGGCAAGACATTTGCCTGTCAGAGTGCCTTGGACATCCACTATCGAAGCCATACCAAAGAAAGACCATTCATTTGCACAGCTTGCAATCGGGGATTCTCCACCAAGGGTAATCTAAAGCAGCACATGCTCACCCATCAGATGAGAGATCTGCCATCCCAGCTCTTTGAGCCCAATACCAGCCTGGCATCCAGTCCTACACCTTCCCTTTTGTCTGTCGGCTCCTTGTCCTCCATGAGTAAGTCTGAGATCAATGGCTTCCTCCTCACTCCTCAACATGATGTAAAAGATCTTCCCACAGGCCTGGTGACTCCCTCTGCTTCCACATCTCCAGTGCTATCTGCTGCTCCCCCACGACGGACGCCCAAGCAGCACTACTGCAACACTTGTGGAAAAATGTTCTCATCTTCCAGTGCTCTGCAGATCCATGAGAGGACACATACTGGGGAGAAGCCTTTTGCTTGCACCATCTGTGGACGTGCATTCACCACCAAAGGAAACCTCAAGGTAATTATCTTTAATAATGATAGTTAATAAAAGATATACTAGATTTTTCTGGTCCAGTTTATCCCTGAATTTTTGCATTATTCTTGGATTCACACTTCTTTAGAAACTTACATTATGCAATAATAAAGGGGTGAAAAAAATCACCTCCTCTGTGCTGAAATAAAGGTGTACAAGTGGAAAGGTTGAGTCACCCCATTAATATGAATATTGGGCAGAAACCTGAGAATGTGATTGATGGAGCACAACCAGGAACGTTTGGTTTACTACAGTTACCAGCGGCAACGACCCTTAGCTGTGGCTTGCTCAGTATTTTTCCAGAGTTTACCTTGTGAAAAACGTGCGCTTCTCTTTGATCATTAAGAGAAAAAGTCCCTGCTCACAGATAAACAGGAACTGCGGGGGTTTTATGTAGACATGTGTGATCACACCACTCGTCTGTGAAGAACTGGGGAAACCTGACACACCACAAGCTTAATTTTCAGGAAGCAATGTAAATCTCTAACTAGATTCAAATTTCCCATCAGAATAAGTCAGTAATTATAGTGGACTTACTGGTACAAAAAGGAGCGTGAAAATCCTCTTTTGTATGCACTTGGATTTTACAGCTTAGTTGAAATATTTGAATGGACTTCAGTCTGTTAATGCATCATTTAAACAAATTCCATGCTTAAATTTTATTAAAATGTAAAAGCATAAGATGTTCCTACTGCAACAGTTTTTTGTAAATTAATTGAAAACTGGAACTGTGTTGTTTTTTTTTTTATTCCTTTAGTGGTATAAAAAAACAGGCTGCAATGTTGTGGACAAATGCAAATTGATGTCATGTGTTTGCTAACTCTGCATGGGGTAGTTTAAGGCCATAAAAAGCTGTGTTTTTTATAAGTTGGTACATCCCATTTGTCATCTGCTTTACAAATATCAATCACTACACAATCACTACATAATGACCTACTGAAATCACTATGTGATTCTATTGTACTTTATCATGTGCTTTATCAAGGGCAAAAACAGCTGTACACATCTTACATTTAACAGTAGCCAATGTAGTGCAGCAGTAAGAGGGGGACACTGCAATTTACCCAGGAACTTGAACATGCTCGAGAGGCTCTATTTGCTCTGAGAGAAAGAGTGTGAGATGTTTTACAAGATATGTTGTTCTCATGCTAAGATATGAGCTGTTTCAGTGGAGTATTCTTAATTCTAATTAGCAGTTATATTCATTGTTTTTCCATTACATCATCTCATGTGCACCAAGCTGTTTTGAAACCAGTTTTGTAAACATGACCTCTTTTCTCTCTCTCTCTCTCTCTCTCTCTCTCTCTCTCTCTCTCTCTCTCTCTCTCTCTCTCTCTCTCTCTCTCT
>JBBJLR010000042.1:14726850-14742919 GCA_037577145.1 Brachypetersius gabonensis | reverse complement strand
ATATATATATATATATATATATATATATATATATATATATATACATAAAATTCACAAATAAAAGCATTGCTATATTAGATTCCAATCAATTATAGCTTTCCACAATCAAGGAAGTTGAACCGCCACTGTCACAGTAATTTCAGGAAGTATATATTACTATGCATTTCACACTGTTGCAATAGCAATATAATGAATATTATGAATATTATGAATATTAGTTCTTGGAATCTTATAAAAAAAAAGACTAAATATCTGTGTTATCAACTGGAAAAATGAGTAATTAATATTTTAAATCAATATAATCAAAGCAAAAAAAAAAAAGATCATAACCCATAACATTTTCCACACTGTTAGGCCAGAGTTCACAACTGTGTGACTCTGTGTTGAGTTGCTAGCGAGAAATGAGTGGTTAAAGGAATTCACACCTCTCTGTAGTCACTCAAACCAAGATAAACTAGAACTTTTCTTCAATTAAATGATTTAAAATGGCTGTTTAAATGCAATTTGTAATGAATTTGATTCCTTTTAAATCTTGACTTGCTTATTTAAATTTGTAAATATAATTTCCATTATGCAAATTAATTCCATCAACAATAAAAATAAATGCATTCAACTGAGTAATCTCCAAAACAGCTTTTTATGGCTTCTTTTGCAGTATGCGTAACATACCTGGACAATGTGCTACTTTGGCCATTTCAGGAGGATGCCACCACTGACGAAACCATTTAGTTAGCTGAACATTTTAAAAGCCTTGGATTCAGCCTTAAACTGACAAGCCACTATATATGTACGCACAACATATCTACATTCATCAAACATTTTGTCCATGCACTTACATTTTTTTTAAGAATTAGAGACTATAGTTTATCTATTTCATTACATTTGAGGCAGCAATAATTTGAGGTGATTCATTATCAGGACGGCAGTGACATAGGCATGGTAGTGGTGTTTGTGTGTATGTGTGTATGTGTGTGTGTGTGTGTGTGTGTGTGTGTGTATGTGTGGGCTGAGAACGGTCCACCAATCAAAATGATCCACTGATGAAGGACCAGAGAAAGCCAGGGTGGTGGCCCCGGCATACCATGACTGGGTTCCTGAGCAAGACCCCTAACCCCAAGTTGCTCCAGGGAAACTGTCCCCTGTAGGTAGGGAATAAAAGTCACATTGGAAAAGGTGTCTGCTAAATGCTGTAAAATTAAACGTCTGTTAAATGAGCAATACAAACTCTACGGCATTAGATACAGCAACTATTGTCAACTATCACCAACAGGTTAAATGTGTATCTTACAGTAGACAGTAAGTGCTTAAAAAACAGCCAGACTGCTGTGTATGACACACACACTCTAACATTCCACCACCATGTCGATGTCACTGCTGTGCTCAGAATGATCCACTATCCTAATCATATCTGCTCACTAGTGGTTCTGACTATTAATGAATCAGATAAAGGTTTGGGGAGGATAACAAATGAACTGCAGTCTGTAACTGCAAACTACAATATGCATCTGTATATTAAGAGGAGCTGCTGAAATGGACAATGCCTTTCGACACAATAAATGACATTTTAAAGACATTTGTGAAATGATGGCTTTCATTGCTTCTTGAGGTGGGTTTTCATGCGCTAGGTAACATGACGAAACCAGTATAATTTACTAAAGTTTGTCTTAGCTGAACCATTGAGTAGATTGTCTTACCATTCAGTTGACTTTCCTTTGAGTAAACACAGGAAATTACACATGTTTACCACATAGGCGAATCCAAAGCTGACATTTTCCAAAAAAAAAGGTTAGTTGACGAAAGTTTAGTTTTGACTTTGGAGATATTGGGACATGGGTATTGGGTTTTTAACAAAACCATGTCCATGTGTGCTACTAAAAAGCTGAAAATAGTCTTTCAATAGTACCTATGAAGTGATTGGAGGCTAAGAAAAATGAGATGGGATCTGTTTTACTAGCTCATCCCCCAATGTTGTTATTATAGTCCCGCCATTACAGTACACAGCTTTGTCTTATACTAGATATTTTACTCTCTAGATGTATGCAATTTACCATACCTAGTATATTAATTCAAATAAAGCTTGTATCTTTGTACTGATCTCAATTTGACATATCTCTAAAAAATCTCTGACTTTAGCTCTATTTTCAACATTAAAGCCTTTTGATCACATGACAAATTCTATACATTATTATTTCCCCCATATCTACTACTTCACCACAAACCATTGCTTGTTTCATAATCGCAGCACTGACGAATTTACCTCACTGTGGTTCACACTACATTTACCTGTGTTGTACATAGATTGGGACATGAGCCCCAGGTGTCATCTTACGTGGTCATAGAGACAGGTAGAGCTGACCCAGGTAAGGGTATCTGCCCCGATAATCTATCCTCCTTACCACATAACTCAAATCCATCCAGTGCTATCACCCAACTCTCTGACAGACTATTCAGTGCAACTCAACACAACGCCTCAAGACACTTCGGGCTGTAAAACAACGAAGATATTTAATATTGACAGGCTGAGTTTTTTCTCCCTGATCAAAGATCAACTCTACACACATATATGTATGCATGGACTTGCTTGATTTAAATAATTACATAATTTCTACATACACATACAAATGCATCATCCTTTCAACGTACTAACAACCCTTTCACAACAGTTCTCTCTGATGGAGGTATCCATAAGCATCTGAGGTTTGTTCAGATAATATATTAATGCGATTCTAGCCTTAGTTCTACATGTCCGTAACTTTAGTCTGTGATGACGTCAGGAGGCTGTAATTAAATATGAATGGAGATTCGGTACATTTTCCCAGCTAGGAAAAGGCAGAGAGAAAAAGAGAGAGAGAGAGAGAGAGGAGATGGGGAACCACCCGTCACATTCATCTTTTGTCCAGGTCTCCAAACGACCACCAAAATAGGAGGACGCATGGGGCATTTCAGTATCCAATGAGAATCAATGGAATTTAAAATAAATGGATTTAAAATCAGCTCACTGTAAAGAGTGCTAATATAGAGAAATAATCCCTCTCTTCTTTTATTCCCTTTGTCTATCTGTCGTTCTCTCTCTCTGTCTCTCTCTATATGACAACATTTTTGCGATTGCATTCTGGGGCGGACCGCTCTGTGATTCCGAGTAATTGGGTGGTGCACGGGGTTAATGCGTTCAGCGTCTCTAATGAAAACGTTCGCTTGTAAGTGGCACTGTATGAAACAGAGCGCACTCTCAAAAGGGCCCCTCACAGGCAGCGGCCTACCCTGGGCCTGGGCTGGCCTTTATTGCGGGCAGCTGAAGCGTGAATTCGGCCCAGTGAGGCTGAGCACGGTTATATTCAGCGCTGGTGGTCGGCTGAATAAAACAACCCTTTTTTTAAAGCGAAAATGATTCTCTTGAGTCTTTTTTTTTGTCCCCCACACATTCAAGCAAACGCCCTTACTCTCTGTAGTGCCTAACGTACTCTCTAATAGCTACTAGTGTCAGAGTAGTTAACCAATAATATATGACATACCTCTGAGGTCAGGGATCACTTTGCAGAAAAAATGAGGATTTGGAATTCTGAATGGGTAGAAATTAATGGCATTTTCCAAAACCACCTCTTTGCCTCCAATTCAAAATAAAAATGCTCAAACAATTTCGCTCTTGAATTTGAACAAGATTGGATCTTCCAAATTACAAGTCATTGACTATTGCTGGAGTTAGCAGAATATTGCTAAATATCCGTGTTACAAGCAAGATCAACTCGAAGAATGAAAGTGCCATTGCATGAGGCCAACGAGGAACCAATTGTGTTTCACTAGAGAACCTTTCAGTTGATGGTCCTTTGAGGAGCCATTCTTGTAAAATGAACATAAACATTTTGAAAGCAATGCAGACACTTTTATCCAAAGCGACTTCAAATAGGAGAAAACATTCAGGACAGAGTTAAAACCAGGGAAGTACTAAAATACATAATTCTAAAGTATGCTCTCAACATTGATGAGCCTCTTTTCCCACCCAAACACTGGATTGAACCTACTGGGTCATTCTGTTGGATTATTTCCAAAGAGCTGGGCAGGTTTTTGGGCAGTTTAGCCGCTGGGTTAGTGTCTGGATCCCAATAACAATCCAGCCAATGGGTAATTTTTCTTGCTATTAGCACTTGAGGAAGCCAGTAATAACATAAGCAGTTAAACAGGGTTTCATCAGGGCAAGAGCACGGCGTCAGAACGGTCTGTGAGTACAAGTCTTTACATACATTTTATTATGTACTCTTAAGTGAAAGTAGTTAACTGTTTTTATTCTAAGTAAAATATATAACCAGATGTGTGGCATATGTGGCATTTGACTGAGACAGAATTAGCGTTAGCCAGGTATGTTTGTTTCCACTATTTCAGAACTGGTGTAGCTTCTTTTATATGAATTGCTTGGATTTATAGCTGAATAATATAAATCAATTGCAATTGACTAATGTTAGCTAACCAAGCAAGGCGTACAGATAAACTGCACTCATGGAACAAAATTTGTTGACCAGAACAGCATATGCATAGTCCATTGGTTTTATTCTCAGCTGACAAAAACCTTATTGTATGGCATTGTCATTGTAGTGTGTGTGTGTGTATGTGTGTGTGTGTGTGTGTGTGTGTGTGTGTGTGTATGCATTAAAAGACAACCCATAAATCAGCATTTTAATTATTTTGACATTTTCTACCCATTCTGAATAGCCAGCCCAGCACAATGGGTCAAACTGGCAAAAACAACTGTGGTCAAAACAGCCCACGCAAAGTTTATTCATACCTAGCCTTCCAGTGGGTGGCCAAATTGAGTTATATTTGCCTATGCACACATTACTATACAGCATACACCGATTACTCAACCTACTAGATAGACTGTAATAAAATAAATAAATAAAACTTATTTATATTAATAAAAAATATATAAATAAATTACTGTGGTTCCCAACCTTTTTTCCTTGAAGCCCCCCTTGCCTGTGTCCAAGACAAGCCAGGCACCCCCCCAACCCCATCTCCTACCCGCATAGATGCACAAAAAGAATAAAGTGATTAATAACAAACTCTTATTTGCAAAAAATAAATAGCAGTTGCAGGTTTTTGCTCACACATTTTTATGTTTCTCTCTTTATGAATTTAATGTGTTAAATTCAATTATAATTTTGGTAAACTCAATGGAGACAAAATTCTGCGCACACCCTGTGATCTCTAGCACCCCCCTAAGGGGGGCCCGTATCCCAGGTTGGGAACCACTGGTTTACGACATAGACTGAACACTGTAATGAAAGTGAAAAATTTTAAATATTTTTTTTTAATTATTAGCTTAACCCTATAACAAACATACAGGTCTAAATTTCAGTAATTAAGCTTTTAAATATTATTATTACTAGCAGTTGCAGTCCTGAAAACTGGGTGGTGGTGGGGCAGAATACCTTTGAACAACAAAGATGCAGATTTACTGGATGCTAAGCGTTATCTCCCTGACTCTCACATCAGGAAACATAGGTCAGTTTTTTTTAAAGCATATCACCCATAGACATACGTGTACACACACACACACATACACACACACACGCACACACACATACATATATACATACATAGCAACTTTCCTAAAGCATTCTAGCGCTTTATTTTCATCCTCTCTTTTTCTCCCTGGTAGGCACTAATGAATCATACAGTGTTAATGTGTGCGAGGGTGCTCCACAAGAGCCGTTTAATTAGCTCTTTACCTCCAGAGCTCCATTCAGACTAGGCTCAGCAGTAATTAGGCAGTGTAGAACAGCAGAAGAATCCTCGTCTAGGCCGAGATGTCCCAAATAACAGTTAAGAGGAATATTTGGCCCAAGTGCTTCGAGAAGAGCCTCGGTGCCAGTATCCTTGCAGTGATAGCAGTACTGGAAGAAACACAGCCAAATGTGAAAACAACAGAGAGACGGTTAAACAGCTGCTCTACAGGCATGGCAACAAGATTTCTGAAAGTCTCTCCTCTTGCTGTGGAGCATGGGCATGTGTGTATGTGTGTGTGTGTCTGTCTGTGTCTGTATATATGTCTTTGTGTAGATGTGTGTCTATCTTTCTGTTAATATTTGTGCAAGTGTACATGTGTGACTGTATTCAGTCCCTTTTTTACTATACCTATATTACTCCAGTATCACTTCAAATTTAAACACAATCTCTTTCAACTGTGCGAATTACGGTTCCTATTCACAAGTATGGTGGTGGAAGCATCATTATATGAGGCTGTTTCCCTGCCAAAGTACTGGAGCACTACACATCACTGTAGGAAACTTAAGTGGAACAATGTACCAGAAGGTGTTTGAGAATAAGTGAATGTGGCCATGAAAAGGAAGGAAGATGGATGTTTCTAAAGATGTAATGGTGTCATGGTGTGGCCCAGCTAACCCGTTAATTACTGAAACTAAAAGCCCATCAGAGGGACCAGGGCCCTCTTAGCTCTGGGGAATTTGGAGTTTACAAAAAGGATTGACCAAATTGAGCCACAATGCTAAAATTATTAAATTACAAAAAAGGTTTGCTTGGTTGGTTTTTCTTTTGTTTACCTGTTTCCACTAACGGTATGTGTGTATGTTCATGCATATAAGATAAGATACATCTTCATTAGTCCCACAAGTGGGAAATTGCCATGGCAGAAAGTGAACAGTACAAAGATAATAGCGGCAAAAAAACCCCAAAAACAATAGAATAGAATAAAGTACTTTTCCAACAGTACAGTACAAAATGTACACTATAAAATTTAAAAATATGAATATTGACATCTGTACTGTAAAATGTGTGTGTGTGTGTGTGTGTGTGTGTGTGTGTGTGTGTGTGTGTGTGTGTGTGTGTTTGTAGACAGTCGTGTGGCTGCGTTCTCTAACCAAGGTCTTTTTTTATTCGGCAGGGCCACCAACAGGGCTGTGTTAACTGTCGGGAATGGCCCATTCTAACAGAAGTTAATGATACACCCTGCAGTGAGATGACAAAAACAGGTTTGTGTGTTACACTGGCCACAGAACTGTCCAGCCTGATCTCCGTGTTCACACACCACACACATATACACACACCTTCCCTGAGAAACATGGCTGACACTGGTGGGATGCAGGGACTGTGACAGGAACGTGACCAAGTGGGATACATAATCAGAATCAGAAAACGTCATGGATCCTGGAGAAAACTGATTTCTACATCTCTCTAGTCTTTTTTCTCTTTTTCCAATTTACCTCAAAAAATTATTACACCAGATTTTTTTTCTCATAATGTATTTAGCAAGGCTCATGTAGCCAACAAGTCTGGAGCCCCTAGTTTAGTCCTGGGCAAACTGCATGCCTAAATAATCACACATTTACCTCAACCCATGTCAAACTGTTGAATAATCTTAAACAGAACTGAAAATTTGGTTTGGCATGTATCACATTACTATTTAAAAAATGCTAAAAATAATAAAGAAAGAAAGAAATAATAAAGAAAAAAAATAAAAATCAGAAAAACTGATTCTAGATTAGCCCTCCCAGAGGAGGTTTGCGAAAACAGACCCTGTTGTTGAAAACAGCATTTTTTATTGCTCACCATAAGTAATGCTGTTTTCTAAACAACAGCCTGCATCAACCTAAGAAAGACCTAGATGTGGTTTGAGTGGGTGGAGAATCGTGTGGTGTACAGTAATCCCTTTTCGCGGGGGTTACTTTCCAAGAGCACACGCATATAATGAAAAACCGCATTGCTGTGTTTTGGTAAATAAAATGCCTAAAAATGCCTATTTTTATAGTATAAACCCTAAATATGCCCCAAATATGCTCCTAGAACACTTAAATTTTATTTTAAACTTAATTTAATGCATTACCCTTAAAGAAAATGTAAAGGTAAACCTGTATTTGCCTTTTAATTTAAATTCCCCACCGAAATATGCTGCGGTTTTCGGTGGATATTAAACCTGATCTACTCGAGCTAAAAATACAAGTGGAAAGACTTCTCTACCGAAGATCTACTGAACTGTGGAGTTTGAAGTGTCTAAGTGCTTTCCCTGCCGAAATATGCAACTCGGAAGGTCGTATTGGGACACGTGAATGAATGGGTCCCCTTGTGTGAAAACATCCAGGAAAAATTATATTTATTGCCACAAAAAAGCAAAAAATGCAGAGAATATTTGCAGTTTCCGCGTTATGGGATTTCATCGTAAAACTATGAAATCAGTTCTCAAAAAAAAAACTGCATCTGCGACCTCTGATCCGGAGGGTTTACTGTATTTATAGAAAAGACTTAGATGATATTTATTAGTTGCATTAGCCTCATAACTTCGCATCAAACTAAAAAGGCAAAAATATTCCATTTGATGGTGGATGCTCTCAAAACTATACTTTTAGGGAATGTGCTTGATTTGAGGCTAGTATGTTATGACTGATGTATATAAAAATGTTTGGAATTTGGGACCAATCATCAATTTACTAATTGCTTTATTTTAGTTTGTGGCAAATCAGGTGCTATTTTTTAACTCCAACCTAAACACAATATTTACATAATTATAATGTGACAGAATGTAAATAAACATCAGACTAGACATAAGAATGTAAGACATAAGAATGTTGACCAAATAAAAAGTGACAGTAAATCTTGTACTGATTTATGAGTACAAGAAAAGAAAAAGAGAGAGATCTAACAATGGTCTGATGGAAATGAACAGATTGTGTGTAGAGAAGGGCCAGTCTCACAACACGGATGTGACTGCACTATCGACATATGCCCAGATTGTAAAATCTGAATTTTAAATGCAGGAGTGGTGTTGACACCTTTTAGTGTCAGGGGACTGGCATCCTGTACAGCTGCCACATGACACATCAGACCTCACACACACGCTTACACACAAACACGCTTACACACACACACACACACACACACACACACACACACACACACACACACACACACACAAACCCTCTGGAGTTATTCACAGAGCTTGTAAACACCAGACTGGTTAAACGGCAATTATTGCAGACTTATATGCAGAAACATAATTTCAGCCTACAAACACAAAGGACAGTTAAGTGAGACAATATATTTAAACCTGAAATATTGTATATTCTGTAAAGCTCTGCCATGCAAAAAAGGTTCTTTTTTTTTAAAATATAGTAGTTTTCAGATTATATTGAAATAATTTCACATAGCATTCAATTAGTATATTAAACCGCACGGTATATTAGAAAGAAAACCTTATTTGACCAACTGCCATGCAGCAACAATACAACTGAATCATTTTATTGACTAAAAACAAGACCATTTAATAAAATTTTAAATACAGAATATGCCCTGTTTATAAAATATATACATGTACATTAGTTAACTACCAAGGCTGGCTGGATGGATGGATGGATGGATGGATGGATAGATGGATGGATAGTCTGAACATAGGCTAGCTGGTTACGTACACATGTGTAGCCAGCTAGCTAAAGTACATGTATATACATTTTTGTAATACTTGTTCTAGGTAGAATATTTTAGCTATCAGTCCACCCATCCATCCACAGATTAAATAAAGTGCCACAATTATTAAAAATATATAAATAGACATATCTGTAATTGTCCTAGAGGACAACTGCTGGGTGCTGAGTGTGTGCAGAGGGATGTTATGAATGAATGTTTGTAGGAGGGCTTTGGGTGTCGGAGTGATAAGCGTCATTAATAGGGCTATTGAGCATCACCACATTCACGCCACATATCAAATCTGTACTGAAAGAGATCAGCTACCGCTGTCACAGAGCATTAGACACACCCCAGCGACACAAACAGCCACACACACACACTCACACGTGCATTAGCATTAGAGCCCATACACACACACAGGCACACACAAACATGCACATTAGCATTAGAACACGCGTAAGCATTAGCATTAGAACAAACACACACACAAACACGAACAGACATTAACATTAGAAAATGAGCCATCAGTCAGAATGAATCAGGGTAGAAAGGAACGAGAATGGGGAAACTGTGGCTGAGTGTGCATATCTGAGTGTGTGTGTGTGTGTGTGTGTGTGTGTGTGTGTGTGTGTGTGTGTGTGTGTGTGTGTGTGTGTGTTCGTGTGTCTGTGAAAGGTATGTGTGTAGGAGGTGCACTCTTAAAAATAAAGATGCCAAAAAGGGTTCTTTGTGTGAAGCCTAAAAGAACCTGATTTGGTTCCCTGAAATAGATGGTACTTTTTAAGAACAATTCTTGAAAAGAAACAAAATATGATGTATGTCTATGTAAAGAATGTTTTAATGTTTAAACATAATGTAATAATATTCTTCATCGTCGCAGATTTTTTTTTATACACAGTTCTTCAGGGAACCACAGGTGTTTGTTTTAGGCTCAGCAAATCCTCCTAAAATGCATTTGAATTTTTCATAAATTATCTTTAAAGGAGTGTTTACTATCTCTAAAACTGTAAGTAAAAAAATACTATATACTAGATACAAAAATAATGGACTTTTTGAAGTTACTAAAGAATATTTAAAAATGAACAGAAGTGAACAAATCTAAAACCAGGAAACTTTACACGAGCGATGCGACCACACTATGAAGGTTTTTGCAATTTTTCACAAGAGAATGATCATTTAATTTGGAGCATGTGTAGCCACAGCTTAGTATTGAAAAATGTTATTCAAAAAGGCTTAATGCTTACAGAAGCGGTGTTGAAGAACAGCCAGCCTCTCACCCCACAAAGCTGAACATTTCTCTATGCCTTTCTGTGACTTTGGAAAATAATTGAGTTAAAACACTCGATAAAACATTAATTAGTTTAGCTGTCTGGAGACGATGCCATAGATAAGAGCCTATGTAATTCATATTGATTAGAATATGCACATTGAATGCAACATCTTAAGACAAGGCTCCTCTATTAAACTAGCACAAAGCCCGGGTCATCATTTGTACAAAGAGAGATCGTTTGAGATTTTATCTTTAACATAAAAAGCTTTGATTGGATTTTTTCTCCTCTAAAAGAGCGCCCCCCCCCCCCAAGCCCTAGCCCTCCACCCTACCCACCTTATTCTGCCTTGATTATATTACCACTTAATTAGTTTGTATATTGAGTTGAACACAGTTTATTGATTTCACGAGCTTTCATTTGCAATGCAAAAATTCATCTAATCCAATGTAATCTCATCCTCGGTCACAGAGAGAATAATGACTTTTTTCCTGCCACTTTTATTTGAATTACTTTTATGTGTCGTCACTGACTTCAGATGTTGTGGAGGCATTTCTGGGTCTGTGATTTTATATGTGATTTTTTGAAATCTTTTTTTAAAGGAAGGATATAAATATTTTTATGTAGTAAAGTTAAATAAAAAATAAATAAGTATACACTGCTTCAACACTAACCAAGGCCCTGTATAGCATATATACTTTCTATAGCAAAATAGCTGTTGGAGTATATGGGATGGTGTGTATATGTGATGAGTATGAAAGTGTACTGTAATATACAATAAAAAGTTCGACACAATGTAAAGAGCATAAACAACAAGATAAATGGAGATTCAACATTTTGTTCTGATAGAGCAGGATTGTTGTCTTAATAAGTCATTTGTTTTCCAAAATCAGCAGATATCAACATCTATATCAGTATCACTGTTGTACAAGTTGTGTATGTATGTATGCCCATGTTTCTTTCCTCTGAAGTAATAACAGCAGCTGAAGATTTTAAGATCAGTGGACCAGTAAAAAAATCTTTGTAAATGTACTTTCACTAAAAGTTAAGGATATTGACAAAATGCCCTTCTATTTAACACAACCTCATAAGACCCCGCCACTCTCCCACCTTCCAGAAAATACAGTGGAAATATTATTGGCACTTGAGAAAATCATATGTCTAAACATTTAAATGAGCAGTAATCATTATTCCTATGATATATTTGACATATTTTGGAGATGATGCAGCTGATTCTATTTTGATTACTGTTTACTCTACATTTTATGTTTATCGTTTGTATGTTAAACTGAGCAAATTAATGTAATTATTGCCCTAACATTTGCAGAAAATGCCAAACTTTGATTGCATGGTCAAATTTTTGTAACCAACTATACAGAGAATACACTTACTTTTACTTACATTTCTTGTAAAACAAAACAAACATAACATACAGTCCTTTCTCTTTGTGTGTGTGAGTATGTTGGTATCAGTCTCCCTTAGATACAGACACTCTGAAGTCATATGTGCCTGGCAGAGTTCTTTTCCTGTGTGTGTGGGTGTGTGTGTGTGTGTGTGTGTGTGTGTATGTGTGTGTGTGTGGGTGTGTGTTTTTACCGGTTCCCATGCACAGCACGTTTCAGTGTGTTTTCAAGCACTACTCATTTCACACGGTTCGGGTGTATTTGTGTGTGTGTGTGTGTGTGTGTGTGTGTGTGTGTGTGTGTGTGTGTGTGTGTGTGTGTCATGGCCAGTCACTGAGTCATGGACCATACACTGGATCAAACGCTCTCGGCCTCGCACTGGGTGAGTTACTGCTTTATCAGAGCCTCGGCTATCTCTCTTCACGCACACTCCCACAAATACACACATATACACACACACACACACACACACACACACACACACTGAGCAAAATGTGTTTGAACACACTTCGGAAATTCACCTGTGTTAACACTGCACAGATGAAAGCTACATGACATGCAATACTTCATGAAACTGACAGAAAAACAGTTTCGGCAAAAAGAGCGACTGCTAATTAGACTAGGTGGCTTTGTGATTCACTATTCAGAATCTCGATACTTCTTTATACCCAGCACTATTTTCTGCCTTTGAGGTGGGTTTCCACATATGGTGTAAGATTGGGATTATGTATATACAGTACCACATGGCATAACTTCTCCATGAGCAACTGGGCCAGTTTAAAGAGAGGCAGAATTGTTTGGCTCTGGTATTTGTCAGAGTAGCCAGCAGTACAGACTCTCCAGGAAGCGGTTTGTGACTAATGGTGAGCTCAGATGCTCTTCTCATGATACAACATCATAATCTCTGCAAAGTTCAGTCGGTCCTCAGGAGAGGCGAGATTTTGAAGCCGTGGCAAATTTGTGTCAGATTTGAACAAATCGTTAGAAGCAAAATACACTACCGTAATATCTGCGCAAACTTCTTTTGTGCTCATGTTTATTTCGTTTCACAGCAAATTCTTCTGTAACTCCTCTTTTAAAGTGAGTTCAAAGGGGGGAATGAAGAAGATGGAGGCAATGTTCCATTTGTACCACGCAAATGTGTTGAGACATCTAAACTGTATCATAAATTGTGGTGCACAGTACAGCAACATTGTTTAATAGTAAAGTACATGAATCGTGGTTTATAGTAATGTATCTTAATGTCAGTCATATGCTTTCAATATAACATGTTGGAGAATCCGGTTTTAGCCATATGTGCTGCATTTCTGTCTTCGTTTCAACCTTCAAAGGTTCAATTTCGCTTGATTCTCATGGTATGATGCAACTGTTAATTAAGTCTAGCTATTTATATCTTTTAAATTGTTACAAATAGCCTG
Organism: Brachypetersius gabonensis; assembly: GCA_037577145.1. Taxonomy (NCBI): domain Eukaryota; kingdom Metazoa; phylum Chordata; class Actinopteri; order Characiformes; family Alestidae; genus Brachypetersius; species Brachypetersius gabonensis. The sequence goes on along the minus strand of JBBJLR010000042.1, from coordinate 14,729,422 downwards.
TGAGATTTCATTTTGTTAAAATGTTTTATTTTATTTATTATTATATTTATATTATTATTATTACTATACTAATATAATACTAGTAATAACTGATAACATTGCAAAATCAATGTAGTTGAATTACCACTGTTTGTACTGCAATGGTGTTGCATCCTGTGTTCATAAGCGTGACAAATGATGTTTTAAAGTTCTTATACAGAATTTCTCTGTCTATACTGGGACCAGCCATCACATGCAGGTGACCTGACCACAGAGGGCAGTGAGGATTTACCATGCAAGCAGGTATAAGTGACCTGTAAAGAGTGTTAAAGAGACCTTATAGTCTAAGAGAGAGAAGGAGAGAGAGAGAGAAAGAGAGAGAGAGAACAATTCCAGAGGGGCTCAGAAGGGGCTAGCTGTTAAATGCCATGTCACTGCTGTTCTATGTATGAGAGACTTGTGATAAATTGGGTCAAGCACCATTGATCTCAGTAAGGGACTTGGGAGGGACTACTTTGACCTTATACATCTTTCCTGCTCTAAAATGCACAGTCATAACTTGGCCAGACTGACCTTTAACAGTAGACTACGGTAGAGAATAGGGACAGAGGACAGCATAGGAGAGGAGTGGTATATGTATACAATTGTGAAAAATGTTTCAGTAGTTTAGAAGTAGTTCAGAAGTGCCTAAATATGTCTAGATAAAGGTCTTCCAACCACGGCATTCAGTACCACCGACAGGGCGGGCATCAGAGCGGATCTACCAGGCTGGAATTTAACTGACTATGGGGGGGCACTATCGATCGTGAGCTATATTCATAAGAGCAACACTAGAGGGTGTAGGGGGGCGTGGCGACTCGCTAGTTGGGTAATGCCTTCTAATGCCCCCTCTTGATGCCGTTACTGACCACCAGTATACTGATCACCAGCTCATCACCTGGAATCATCTGCACATGTTTCTTCACTGGTTCAGGAATTAAGTTAGATGCCTTTTGTTCAGCTTGAATGATTCATACGTTGGCCACGGTGTGGCGTAACAAACAAAAATATTCCTCTGAAGTTGGTCAGGAGAACTGTTCCTCAAGACTACATTAAAAATACAAGTCTGGATTTTTGGAAGCGAATTTGAAGAAATCAGGGGTAACACAAACGTTATAAAATGCAGAGATGAGTGGTATAAATGGCCTCCGTCACTTTCAAAAAATAAAGTCATCAAGATAAAGTTTAATCTTTGGTGTCCAAAAGTTGGTATCCCAAATTAAATCATTTCCTTGATTCCAGGCATTCGGGAATCGATATTTGACTCCAGAAATTTGGACTCAATTCCACTCAGAGGCATTAAAGTTTCCCTGTACTCATGTGCACATGGGGTGTGAGGTATTCAGCTGTCGTTGTTTAGACTGTCTATATTAAAAAATATAACACATAATTAATATTACACTCTTTTTTTACCAGAAGTCTCTGTACACGTCTTAGTTCTTGCAATTGATATGAATGTGTGGAATGTCTGCTAATGCATCAGTAAAGAAATGGCTTAACGCTAAGCTAAGGCTAACGGCTAATCTGCATGTAAACAAAGGGGAAACCAAGAGCAAATACGAAAAAGAATCAAAATACCAGCTGTGCAAGCAAGCAATGACGCAGTGCAGAAATTGACTGTGAAATTGACTGCGAATTGACATCTACCCTATTGGCCCACGTTGCAGATTTATTTATGATACGTTATCTGATGCTGCACAGTTAATATTTGTTTTTAATTTAATTTTAATTATTTAATAACTTTATTGAGTATATTCAGGGTCTCATTTCACTACATGATGTATACACAGACATAACTAAGTATGTGTATAACCAAAATAGTTATGTAATCAAGATTGAAACTTGAATCAGTGGCACACACTCTCACACACACGCACTAACATTCCACTATCATGTCAGTGTCGCTGCTGTGCTGAGAATGATTCACCCGCTCATGGGTGGTCCTGTGGGGTGCTGACCATTGATGAATGGGGTAAAGGGGGCTAACAAATGAAGCAGTGGAACAGATAAACTACAGTCTGTAAGTGTAAACTACAGAGTGCACCTAAATGGTAAGTTGAGCTGATAAAATAAGTGACTTAGTGCCTAGTGTACCTGTACATGTGTGTGTGTGTGTGTGTGTGTGTCTCTGTGTGTGTGTGTGTGTGTGTGTGTGTGTGTGTGTGTGTGTGTGCCACTGATTCAAGTCTCCACTTTTTTAAGCCTTTTTTTAATTCAAGTTTTTGACATAATTTAAAAATACCTTGTAAATTGTGTTTAAGATGAATGAACCAACAGAAAATTGGTTCCAGTAACTTTCAAACCTTCATTCAATGTTTTGTTTTCCCCTGCTTTTCTCATTTTGTTATTGTCTTATGAAAACCTTAAATATATAAAATAAAATAAAAAAACACTTCTCACTTTATTTATTTTTTTACACCATTTGCCCATTGTGTGAGTATTTAATGTGCCAACACATAGGCATGGTTTCACCTGATGCTTACACTGCAATACTCTCTTTTTCCCCCTCTCTCTCTCTCTCTCTCTCTCTCTCTCTCTCTCTCTCTCTCTCTCT
>JBBJLR010000042.1:14680107-14697037 GCA_037577145.1 Brachypetersius gabonensis | reverse complement strand
TATTTACTACATATGGCTAATAAGGATTGAATGTGTCTCTGAATATTCTGAGCTGGAAGCTCAGGAAGGTTAGTTGTGTGGGAGTGTGTATGTTGGATTATCTAGTTTCTTTGTGCTTGTACATGGATCACTGCCGCTCCAAGTGGTGTTGGGTTTCCAGACACAAAAAGTTATAAGTGGCATGGCTTTTTTAACCGAATGCCTCCTTTGACTTTAAAATGAAGAGAGACCTTCCCCTCCAAGGAGGAACTCCCAGCTAAATTCCCTGGGGCATGTGTGTGTGCTCTTCACACTCCCCACATGTTGAGAGAGGTGTGTGTGTGTGACCTGCTGGTGAACGGTCACTATGCTGAACATGATATCAGATATGGGCCAGGTGTCAAACAGCTCTACCCATCATGCAGTGGACCTAATATGGGTGTCATCGGGCCCCTTTAATGGAGTGAAGTTTTAACCTGATATTTCCTTTCAACCACTCCTAACTCACCCATGTGTGTGTGATGGTGACAGACGAGGCCAATCTGCAAGTAGGTCATGTGGGCTTTCTGAAGTCATTTTTTGTCTTACACCTATATTTATATAAATTTAGGTTTTCAGGACTGGGATTAAGCTAAAATAAGCCAGGATTGTACTACCAATTACTACCAATGACCATTAAAAAGTCATTTGAAAGTTATCTTTACACGTGCTACAGCAGTTCATGTGGTTTAAATGTTGCATAGTGGGGCTAAAATTACAGTTTAAATCAACAGAAGAAACTGTAATGGTAAAAAAAAAAAGTGAGGTTAGATTTACACTATTTTCACCTCTGGGAGCTACATTTTATTTGGATTGTGACTTTTTATGACGATATATCCAAGGAAATTCAGAAAGAAATACTATTTGTGTCTTATAGTCAAAAATCTATGTCACGGATTAAACTAGACATTCAACTGGTAAGGTTTTATTTCAGCATCCTACATCATAAATTCGACTTATCCACCTAAATGAAGTACCCTTAGAATAAATTCTTGAAAATTAAGGTGTGATAAAGAGTTCTTTGTCCCAAAGAAACCAGTTTTGATTTCTTTAAGAGCCTTGCAATAAAAGGTTCTGTAAATAACTGTTTTTGTAAATGAATGTGAGTATGGAGAACCCTTTCTGATGACCACTTAAGAACATTTATATTATGTGTAGTTACAGTTGTGGGTAGCTGTTGAAGGATTACTTGGGCACATTTCATGGGATAATTAAGCTGGAAGTATATGAGCAAGGAGACATTGAAGGGTTGAGGCTATTTTAGGCATTAGGTGCTCAGTTACTAGAATGGGTTATTTGAGGCCAAGGGGTATAAGATAGAAGAGGCTGGGTTTCTTTGCCCCTCTGTAGAGAGATTTAATAGTCATTGTAAATATCTGGGCTGTTTGTGGGTTATTTAGGTTCGTGTGTCATTTCTGATGAGGATATTTGTTGGTTGGGTTAATATTCTGAGAGCATAGACGGCACACAGAGTTTATATGTAGGATATGGAGAATGGATGTCGTGGGAGGTGTCGGTTATACTGAAAAGAGTAGTTACCTCTTTCAAATAGTCTCAGTACATCCATGAAAGTCCTTACATAGCCAGAAGCCGGCTCCACTCCACCAATCTAAATTGACATACATTTAAATAGCCTCCTCTCTCAGATTCTACTGTCCCTCCAGGCCTGTTTACTATTATAACCTCCCTGGCTTTAACTCTCAGGCCTACAAAACTACCAGTTTGAGATAAAAAACTATGAGTTTTTAAAAAGGAGACATATCTGTCATTGACAAATGAGTAGCATTAGGAGAGATAGGAGAATATGCTTCGCTCTTGCTTCAGATCAAAGGTGTTTCTGTCCACCCTTCCACGGACATCTGAACACTTTAGATGTGTAAGAATATGTAGATATCAGGAACTCAATCCTGAGAAAAGGAAACGTACTGGGATAATGAGTGTGGACTGAACTGCTGAGTCTAAATTTGGAATTGGATTTACTTGAATTGTGAAAAGTAGAAAATGCAACCAACTTTTGGAGGTATTCCCAAAAACATGGACATATCGCTTGTTTTCTACATTTTACCTGACACTTAAAAATGAATAACTTAGCTTGTCATCGGGATATCTATAATGATATTTTCACACTTGTCCTTTTAAACTCTCACATCCGAGCATGAATAAAGTCGTAGTGGGTCGTATTTTCTACAAATTCAGACGTTTGTGTCAAAGATTTAAATGTTTGCTTTATATGATTAAAAATACTAATTGATGATATTTTGAATTTCAAATCATGCTTTATATATGAAGCTATTATTATAATCAAGACTAGGAATTTTGAGACCTTTCCAAATTTATTTCATAATTTTCATAATTTATAAAGAGTTTAATATGGATCCACATTAAAGAGCAGCTGGTGGCCTAGTGGTTAGGGAGTTGTCCCTGCAATCAAAAGGTTGTGGGTTTCTGCTAGTGGGGTTTTGAGGTTCCCTTGAGCAAGGTACCGTCCCCACACGCTGCTCCCCAGGTGCTGTGTTCCTGGCTGCCTGCTGCTTCACTTGGTGAATGGATTGAAAACAGAGCAAGAATTTCACATTGTTCATACTGTGTGCTGTGGTCTGTGGCAATGAGGGGTTACTTTACATGCTAGGGGACTAAATATAGTGAGCGAAAAACATTTTTTGCCATCACAAGTTGTCATCTGTTTGAAAAAGAGAAGAGATGTGTCTCCAGATGAGTTTAGTGTAGAACTAACTTTTATTCATCCTGTATTTTTTTCATCCTGTAATAAAATCACATAGTTGCACCCATAAAAGAGCAAATTCCATGTAAACTACTCCAAATTAAATAAATGAAACAGGGGTCTCTGTATATTCTACAGTACTGTATGTAAACCAGATTAAGTTTCAGTGTCTGTCTTTAAAAGTGGGGGACAAACCTGGACCCTTTTCCACACTTATGAAGTCAAAGTACACTTGTGCTTAAATACTCTTCAAGCTCAAAAACCCCCGCTATGTCCAGAGATTCCCCAGTAGCAAAATAAACCTCAAAGCACTTGCACTTACAGAAGTGCCACATATAAAACCTATGGCATCTCCTGTATGTCCTATTAGATGTGCTGGAATTAAAGGATGGTTTTTAAATGGTTGCTCGCCTGTACACCGAACCCCACAAAACGCACAACAGAGATCTTGCAAACATTAAAGATGTCTGTACACTTCTGGCTTCTGCAGCTCAAGTCTATTCCCTCGGCGTGCCTTCGTTGTCCTTGTCTGCAGCCCTCTGTGATCCTCCGTTTACGTCTATAATGGCAGACACATAAACAGGGCACGCAGCCCTGTCACACCTAATGGCGCTGTGTTAAAACGCCAACGCATGGGCCTCCAGGGGTCCATACACCCCTCCCCCGACATACCCACAGCCCACCCCTCCAACCCACTCTCGCCTGACCGGCGCAAAAGGCTGCCTTCGTGGGGTATTATGATCAAAAGCCCCCTCTGGCAGGCGGAGGTGGGGCGAGCTGGAAGAGCGGCGAAGAAGAGACCTCATTATGGCTCCGAGACGTTCCATTTGGGCATTTTTAATATGTGTATCCTATTAGGCTCTTTAAGTGCTTTTTGATAATTGTGCTTTGTACTTTTACAGCACTCCAGTCTATTCCCAGTTCAATTTCCCTCTTTTATCGGACGTTTGAAATATTGATTTCTGACAGATAAAAGCAAACACCATAATCTCGCTCCTCACGAAACTCTCCTGTGAGAGAGAGTGAGAGGGAGAGAGAGAGGGAGAGCGAGTGGAGAGGAGTAACTGAGAGAATGCTCCTGTAGGGGGAATGCACTGGGGACATTTCATCTCACCTCTCGGAGCCCCTCTTTGTTTTTATTGCATTTCAGCGTCGCCGGAATTTGCTTACTGCTCACTGAGACGTTTATGTAAAGCACCTGCCGCTGATGGCTCCTTGATACAGCTGTCCTTTCCAGTTTCATTTACCACTCTCTCTCGCTCTTTCTCTCTCTTTCTCTCTTAAATCCACCACACACACCCCCCCCCCCCCAACTCGCTTTTTCTTGACATTTCGCCGAGCAGTGCGCAGGGACGGCCGCAGTGCTTTCGATGATTGCCACTTCTTAAACAGCTGTCAGGCCCGCCCGAATAAGCATGATTTATCCCCGCAGTGCTTTATGGAAGTTAGTGTTTTCTGTTAACCTGCGCACTCACACGCCGCTCCGCTGCTGCCTCGCCGTCACATTAACCTGAATCAATCACATCTTGATTTTTCCATAAAAGAAAAGCTGGCTGTAAATAACCAAGGCATGCTCCACAGTCCAGGGAGAGCAAACGCATGATCTGCAATATGCACCTTCTACACACACTCTTACTGCTGTCTTTCTGCTAATATATCAACATAAACAACAAAACAACAAACATGATGATGGAACAGTATCCTACACAATATAGGGTTGACGTGATTTTTGACTCAGCGGTCAAGATTCAACTAACTTTTCTATCTTTTATTTGTTTAATGGGTCAGTCACATGTTTTTGCATAACAGAGAAAGTGTTAAAATTCCAACTCTTTGTTATTTGTTGTATTTGAGATCATATAATGTCAGATATACATTATAATGATACGTAATGATGTTTAAACTCAATGGGACAACTTGAAGATCAGATGCTTTACTCAGAAAGCATGTGTATTGTTCCTCAGGGATAGGTCATGATTATTTGGTGGTATTAAATGCCTTGTGAGGTTTTAGAATTAAACGTACACAACTGGCCAAGTCTGGCACCTTGGTTTTGATTTTGTACCGTACGTTTTTATAGCTGATGAAAATGCCACAGAATCTACCATTCCGAACATTTATGAAAGTATTTATTAGAGTTAGTTGAAAGTGTTGAGTTTTTCCTGATCGAATAACTTTTATGACCTAAAATTGTGTTCTGTTGTTTTTGCACATGCTCCTGTTTTGGCCCCAGAGAGGCCTGCAATAAAAGAACGTTCATGCAAACTGTTAACAAACTACACTTAAAGTCTTTAAACACTGCCTCAAACAATTCCTTAAGCAAAGCCATTTCAGTTCCCAGAGGAACCACTTTTACAAATTAAATTTGTGAATGTCAAGGACCTTCACATAATGTAAAGGATCTCCACTTAGCGGATGTTTTACATTATACAGAAGTTAGTTTCTATTCAATTACCACATTTAAGTTCATGCACATTTCGAGGGTCGTGGATTCGAATACCAGGATTGCTAGTGGCATTAATTAGTAAGGGACCGTCCCCACACACTGCTCCCCAGATACTGTGTTCCTGGCTGACCGCTACTTCACTTGGTGAATGGGTTAAATACAGGGAAAGAATTTCACACTGTTCACTGTGTGTACAGGCGTGACTATAAGGGCTCTGTAGTGTTCCAGTTTTATACTACACAGACTGGTTTCAGAACAAGAGGTGGCAGGTTAGTATCCTTGTGCAAAATAGTGATCTTATAAAACAGGTCAACTAAGATACACACACAAACTGCTTAATATTTACAAAATCTACACTCTGACACAAAGCTTTAGCTAAACTAGGGGTTACCAGCCTTTTGTAACTTGCAGCCCACAGAGCGCAAAAAAATCTTCTGCAGACCACTTGAAGATTAAACCCACCCATTGAAAAAAGATCGAACAAATCAAATCGACATTTTGATTCATTGTTACATCCCTAATAAACATAATAATCATGTCATGTTTCTTGACATCTCTATGCTGTACCATCATGGCCCACTGGAGGGCTCAATTAACTGATTTTAATGCTGTATTGTTTAATGTAAACCACACTTAACTCAGGTTACACTTTGCATAACATCTCTTACTTTCTTGAATCAAAATCCCACTCTTGTGGACCCGCTCCAGCTCTGTCCGTGGTTATAAAAGTTCTTTAATCAGGTTTATAGACTGATGCCTTTGGTGAATCACCACTAAAACGTATTCAAAGCTTTGAAAACATTGACTGTGCTGGGAGATGCGGTTCACACCAAATTTTGATCCTATTTGAGGTAATGAAACTAAATATATATATTCCACACAATTTCTTTTTTTGGTAATCATTCTGCTTGTCCTAAAAGCCAATTCATTTACACATTTTAATGCAGTGATACTATTGTAAAAGTATTCTTTTTATATCAAAATGATCAAAAATGATCAATCACTTGCAGTTTTGGAAATGAATGTGGACATGTAATATATTTTACACCCAGCATAAATAAGGTACACTACAAAAATAAAGGTTTCTCGGCTTGGATGCATGGTCTGAGGAAAATGTTGCAATGTGGAGGTTCCTTAAATCCACACATCTCATTTACAAAAAGGGGTCTGTAAATAATGTATACGGTCTTAGTGACTCTTCTATGGCATTTCTTCATTTGACCTCCATGGCCCCCATATGTTTTAAGAGTCTACAGCCAATGCTCCCTTGTATTCTCGAGTGTTGTCAATATGCAGATGGTTTGATATTGAAACTTATTAAGTCTCCCAGACAATTGGTAAGCAGGCATGTTTGCGCTGCTGCCGGTTTCGGAGGTGGGAGGTGGAGGACGCTACCCAAAGCGTCTTCCATCAAGCGTTTTTTGGCACTTTCAGCATGCGCAGACACTATTCGAGATTAACGGCAAACATTTGAGCATTCCAGCCCACCATATCGACTGCATTTGACAAGCGTAATCCTTTTCTTCTTTCCAGTCGCTTCCATCCCATGATCAATCAGGACATCAATGCCACCTGACTGCTATGAAGTGCAGGCAGACCAGTTCGATTCCTCACCAAGCTTCTTGGACTCTCTCTATAATACAGAGATTGATTCATCTTCAAAGTTTCCTTAAGTGCTTGCCCTAGCATCTGTGCATGCATGCATGCCTGTGTGTGTGTGTGTGTGTGGTGTGTTACTAGAGTGTCTTTACCCCGCTATAAACAGAAACTCGTTTTGTTCTTGTCCAAAGTACGAATTCTGAGAAGTCAACCCACACTGAGAAGACAAGCTCACAGGGTTTTAGTTTAGTAGTACGTGTCGCAAACTTCATCACAAGACCGGAAGATACAATAAGAAAGCCATTTTATTAATAGTTATCTCTGTAGAATTCTCTGAATCAGAAAGAAAAGCATGAAAAAATAACCTGCAGGTACAGTTCTCAGTTGAATAATGATGAATGATGAAGGACCAAACAGTATACAAACTCACATCTTTGTTCTCTGTAGCATAAATGCCAGGAAAATGCTATTCGCTAATCATTAAAGTTACAGACCAGAGAACAAAATGTGGTGAAGGTAAGTGTATGCTGTTTCACTGCACACTGCATGTGGTGATGTCCAAGAACTGGAGAATTTCCAAACAAGGTTAGCTCTACCATCTCGAATATTTCATTGGTTGTGTCGATGGATCTATGGATCCTAAACTTTTTGCTTTATTTTTTGCCTATTTAAGTTTACAATGTCGGTACTTTTTATTTAGCATTCATTTTAATGGATCTTTTGTCTCCAACAAGTGGAAAAACAATTTCAAAGCAGAGCAGACTTAACAAGATTGTAACAACATTTTATATTAAATATTCCTAGAACATTTCTAATGGTCTCTTTGTCACGAAATAAAAAATGCAGCTGCCATTCTCCAGTGTTATGAGATTTAGTGTGACAGTAACAATGTTCATTTTACCAATTTACATTGTGAAAATTGCCAAAAAAAACATTTTCCTTGTGCACAAGAAGACTTTACAAGCATTGATATCAGGATATTAGTCTAGATACTGGTATCATACTGAGAAAAAAGCTGCAGTATCTATTATGGGGAATAGTGGCATTGCATAATAAATACCTCCCACAAAGCGAACACAATTTTATCGTTATTTTTTGTTTGTTTGTTATTCTTTTCCTGGGTTTGGGTCTTTCAACTAGCATCGAGTAAGACATCAGACTTTCATTCTTAGCCTCATTGACCTCTGGAACCCATTTGCAGCCATTGTGCATTGAGATGGAATAAAGCTCACTCCAGTCAATCATCTTGAGGTTCAGGTGCTCTCGCAGACGGGGAATGTGATTTTCATTTGTGTGGCCGGAGAGACGACAACAGCAGGGCCGGACACTTTCTCGGCCATTCATTTTCCTCAATTTAGCTCACTCCAGACAATGACTTATGCCCTTTCAAAATGCCCCTGACATATTCATAGACCGTCGGCTCAGGCTGGAGAATGGAGAATGCCAATTTCGTTTTAGCCACTTCGCTCATCCATAGACAATCAACGGATATGTCAAGATAAGTTTACTCGTTTTCTCTCTCTTACTCACTCACATACACACACACATGCATGGAGTGTGACTACATAGGTTACCCAAGACCCTAAATCCTTAGGGTCTCTTACAGAGAAAATGCAGCCTGTCCCTATTTCACAATATAGGCAATGTTTCTGCACTTGTTCTCGCCAATATGAGTCGGCTAGCTTCAGCTGTGTGCTGGGGAGTTGTATTAGTAGAGGTAGCATTAAGGGAAGTGTAGTAATTACTGTGAGGAGAATGGCAGTGACCCCTAAATTGCAGTATCTTGTCTCTTTTGTCCCATGCTCTCCCGTTCTCCTGGCCAGCCGAAATTGTATCTTTTCATTCTTGCACCGTTAGAGGAAATGTGGGTGTATTAGGAGCCAGTGAGGCGTGATTTAGGGGAGGAGGGGCACCCCCCACCACCACCATCACCACACACACACACACACAAACTCACACACACACCTCAAAGTGGGAGGTTTGAGGACAGCAGCTGGGCCATGGGGTATCGGAGTTATTGAAAGGGGGAGAGAGGGAGAGAGAGAGAGAGAGAGAGAGAGAGAGAGAGAGAGAAACAGTGGGAGAGCTTGCTGTGTATAATGAAATGATTATCAGGTGTGGCCCTGGATCCACCTCTTCTATTGACAGGTGTCAGATGACTTACAGACCGTGGCAGCATCTGTCAGCTGTCCTTCTACAAGCATTTTACGAGTTTCACACCCACACACAGTCACACATGGCCTTATACAGCCCTACAGAATGTCAATGGAGATAAATGAGCTACTCTTGATAGAAGATCATTCCACGTTTCACTGCTGTCATATCAACTTAAACAGAGGGGGGAAAAATTCATGTTTAGATCTCTGAGGTCAAGATTTCTTATAACTGGACAGATAAAACTGTAACTCTGTGAATGTTCAATTCTGTGAATGTTAAAAGTGAGCCACTTTTCCAGATCAAGTTCTCCTTTAATATTGTGTGATATTTGTGTCCATTCATTTTCCTTTTATAAATATCCATATTCCCTTTCAGATAAAAAGTACCTCCATTACATGATGCTGCCACCACCATATTTCACCATTAGTATGGTGTTTCTTGAAGCATGGGCAGAGTTCGTTTTATACCACACCATATGTTTTTGAAGCCAAAAAGTTCTATTTTGCTCATATCTGACGATAAAATCACATCTTAACTGTGTCTTTCTTGTGCTTTTATGTGGATTGTTTCAAGGAATGGCTTATTGTTGTGACTCTCACATACAGAACTGTGTTATGAAGAGTTCTTGAAATTGTGAATCAATGTACTTTCACTGAGTTTCAGCCTAAGAGCACTACAGACTTATGTGAGTGACAGCTGGATTTAGTGATTTTTTTCAGACTATGGTCATTACAAAGGATACGTTTTACATCCAGGGAGATGTTACTTAAGGACTCACAAGTTGTATCTAATTATGTTTAATTAAATTTTTTGTGATCATCAGACCACCACACTTTTTTTAAAACCAGTTTCTCATGCTGGTTTCAGATCTGCTTTCAGTGTTTTACAGTCACATCAACTTTTTAAATTATGAGTAATATTGAGTAACATATTTGCAATAGACCTGCATGCATTTTTATTACACCACAGGCACCACTCAAGTAACTGTTTCAATATTTTCAGTGTGAAGTCAGACAGGCCACACTGTGGCACAGATATAATGATCAGTGTCAGTCAGCTACCTTGGTTTCTTCAAAAACACTCAGCATATGATTAAATGATCATTATACCAACTATCATGCAATAAAGAACTAACTTCATCAAAAAACTATGTACGGGAAAAACTAAATACATTTAAAATAAGCACTACAAAACCCACATAAACTTATCTCTGATTATTTTGATCTGTTGACCTGTATTATGCTCAAATAAGTGTCATATTTGTGTTTGTGAATACAGGTTTTTGTAAACCTGGAGCTTCCAAAGCCCAGGTGCTTGAATATTTCTGCACACAGTATTTTTCACATTTTAGTGTTGATAGACAAATGAAACTGGAGCAGAAGTGTCCTCAAAATAAATGATGTTTGAGGAATATGTTTTACAGTGGGTGGAATACTTTTGCAAGTCATTGGACATTTGTGTCTGGAGAGCAGTGTGTGATTTGTTTTCAAGGGTCATCCATATAAATTAACTCATTGTAATTATGATTGACATTTTACTACAACTACATTGTGTCAGTTCCAAGATGTTTATTGCTTGCAATGGTCTCTCTAGATCACCATTTAGTACATACCTGTGTGTCAATGAAACATGTTAGATTGCCCTCTGAGAAATGTGTCCTGCTACACCACATATTTGAAAAGGTGTCTTCTCATCCCCTTAATTGACCATGTCTAATTCTTTTCTGGTCTCCATAGCAGGAAAGGTACCAAACTCCAGCCACTGGTTCAACCAGCCTGGAGGCAGTCACAGCACAAGCTGGCCCAAATTAGAATGAGCAGTTAGCACTTGACATTAACATGCTACTATGCCTTGGCTGCAGCTTGGTGTTAGCATAATGATTTGTATTCTCCACTCAGTTGCTCGCCGAGAGGCTGTTTTGGATGTAGATGAGGCACCGCAAGTCGGTGTTAGACTCATATCAAAGCAGACACTGGGGTCTCCAATGCTACTGTCTGAGCATGGAAGAGGAAATGAGAACAAAATTGTCATGGCCCTCTATTTCACTACACACGTGGCACGACTTAGGAGCGGGATAGGTTTTAAAGGCAACAAAATGACATTCAATAGGCCAGAATATGTCAGGAAACCAACTCAATTCAGAGATTAAGGGTTAAGTTAACTAAATAAAGACAAATAGTCCGACTACGCCACCCTGGGGTTTTCACCCAGAGAATATAAATTAAAGGCAGACAGGTTTGCGTCACAATAGGCCAGGTTCCAGTTTTAAAATACAATCTTTATTACAATATTAAAAATCATAAAATACACATGAGACTGGCTGAGTCAATTATAGCTGAGGCCGGTCAGGGGGGGTAAAAAAACAAAAACTCAAGTCAACCACACCTCAGTGAAAAGGAAAACCATACCCAAAGGATCACAACACACAGGAAGGGGAAGGGACACCACCACCTAGGGCTCAGCACTGTAATACAAAGAAAAAAAAAAGTTTAAACCAACAAGACATAAGAAAAATATTGGCTGAGTCCGAAATCGCATACTACATACTACGTACTACTCTACCGTCAAAATAGTACGTTCTATATATTATGAATGACGGTAGTATGAATGGATGAAGCAATAGGTCATTCGGGTTCTTCTCGCTTACTGTTTTTCGAATACTATGAATTCGGACATACTACTCGCCTCGCATACTGCTTTTCGCATACTATATAGTATGGAAGTATGCGACTTCAGACGCAGCTATTGTAATGGAGTTGGACTGTAGGGGGTGCATGCTTCCATAATGCACTGCTCTCACCCGGGGGTTTTGTTGCTGTTTACTGTTTGTTGTGTTGTTGGGGGGGTTAATTTAGTTACTGTTAATGTGTTAGTTCTTGTGTATGGTGAATGTGTTCTTGTGGGGGATTTGTGTTCGTTTTCTGGTATGTATACAGGTTACCGTGGATGAGGTGCCCAGTAGACCTGTGTACTTAGGCAGGATTCCCCTGCATTGGTCAAGTGGGCTGATATCACGAGTTTTCTTGCTATTGGCTAGCTGTGCTTTATATCTGTTCAATGAAACTCAGAGTTTTCTCTCCATTTGAACACATTGCTCGTGTCGACTCCTTCTCCTACACTGGTGAAGAGCAAAACTCACCACAATTTAGAGAGTGCTACACACGCGAGCAGCAGCGTGAGAAGCTCCACCCGAGAAGCTCCACCCAAACACCGATCACGCAAGTTGCTTCCAAGTGCCCCAATACCAGGCACGCCACACCTTTCGCTACAACCAAGTGGGAAAAAATAAAAAAGAAATAGCGGCCAAGGAACCCAAATCAAAATACCACGCATTTAATTTAGCCACACAGGCCTTACCTGCACCAGTGACACCCCAAACCAGAAGCGAATCAACCCAGGACTAGGTGGTCACAAGATTAAAGGGCAAGACACATATGGTAGGTGCAAGGGCCTTTTTATTTTATGCCCTACCCCCAGCTAATTGGCTAATAAGCCCGTGCAATGAGGTGCAGCTTTACACTAATTAGGAGGTCGGATGAGCCTCATCCTGCTACACACATAGCATACACACCATGCACAACTCCACGATATATGCCCAGGCCAATAGAGAATCTGCCATATACATGCTCAAAACACACACACACACACACACACACACACACACTTACACACAAACACGGGCATTTGGTATTTGTTGAAAAATTCTGGCTACATATATTGTAATGTTATTTGACTTTCAACAAAGTTATCATTGTTTTGTTCAAGTTAAAATGTTTATACAAAGCCAGTTGCTTTTTAAATGCTGAAAAAGCTTAAAAACAGAGCTGGAGTTATGATACTCAAAATGTATCTTCTTGTATTGTGATGCCAGTTTTCCATATTCTGAAATATGCAGACCACCTTTATCACAATCAGTGGTGCAAACTGGGGGCACTGGGTACACCAGGCAAAGGGGGCACCAACATCAGCTCAAAAGAAAAAGTTAATTTAATGAACTTGAAACACAGCTAAGTACTATTTTGACTAATGAGGGAAATGAAACTGTATGTGTATATAAGTTTTACTTTTATAATCACTCGTCTAAACATCAAAAAGCATGAGTTACCACATGATTCCATGATGAAAGTGACTGTAATGACATCTCTAGCATACTCGAGAGATTTAATTACACACTTAAGGTTAATGTGATTCAATAATAAACGTGATTAGAACCAAAAGAAACTATAGATCCAGACAGACCACACGACAACCAGACTGAAAACAGTCATCATCTTAACATTTTTTAGCAAATTAATACTCAAATGACCTCCTCTGTGCTTTACACATGTGCCAGTATTGTACAGCTTATTTTAATTAAATCCTAGAACAACAGTCTAGTGCAAAAATAAGTAAGTAAATTAGTAAATATTAATAAGAAAATATTTTAATTAGAGGCCTAAAACAGTCCTCAAAGGACATTTTTGACATTTTATTTGACTGAATACTTTCGAAAACAGTTTGTTTAGTTCTGTCAGGTATGGTTTGGTGGCTGTCTATTTCCACAAGAAATGGGTAGTGCCCCTCATAACGATATAGAAATGGTGTCTATCATTAGTCACAAGACTTCAAATACTTGCAATAAGTGTCCTTAAAATCCCTACAGAAAGGTCATTTGTGTTATAGGTTGCTTTTATCAATGTTTTTGCTGACATTTTGTATAATATGGAGAGTTGTAATAACCAGATAATATGTTAAAACTGCATTAAAAGTGCATCAAAAATCAGTATCAGCTATGACCAAATACGTAAAAATGTAATTAATGCTAATGAAGTGACATGAGTCACTCTATTTATATTCTCAGTGTATCACTTCACAGTGTCTCCCAGAAGTCCTTGTATCCTCTACCATGCTGAAACTTATAGATCCTTCTGCTGGGACAATTAAGATAGCTATTCATGCTCAGGTCACCTCTTCACACCACCATAAGTGTCTCAGCCTCTAAACCTCAGAACTCAGAGTGTATCATTAAAATTTGATTTCAGTAAATATAAATAGAGTAAATCAGTCTAAAACCGGTGTTTGTTCTCCTACACTCTCGCCGTTTGCTGTTCTTTCTCTCGGCACGCCGCCGCGCGACCTCTCTCTGGACCCCCTCCCTCTGCGGGTTTTCCCCACCCAGGTGTGGGCGAAGATTGAAAGTTCTACTGGGTTCAAAGACCTTGTGTTTTTTTCTGTTTGTTTCTAAAACCTAAAATAAAAGAAATTTGTTCATTTTTGTTCTTTATGGGCATTTGTATGTGACTCCATTTTTAAAATCTCAGTAGTGGTTATTATCATTATTACACATTCTTTAAATGACAATAACTTTGGTTCTACGAGACACAGGAACACCAAACAAAGCTCAGCATGACGTCTGACACCTCGAGCATCAACACAAACCAAGGTAACTTCCATATTAGGAAGTTTTCTTTACCATATAACGTTTGGACATTCAGGAATCCGTGTGTTCTAAGTGTTAATAGCATCTATTACTAAGATGGACAAGCTTTAAAGCATGTTGGTAAAAATCCGTTAACCAAATATGATAAGTGTGGCAGAGTGGTAAATCCACACTTGTTGGATCATCCATACAGGCTCAGTATCTTCACATTTTAACTCAGAAATAGAACTTTGTCTAGTGATTCTTTATTAATTAGGTTGATGGGGTTGTTGGTTTCATTCTAAAAAGCCTGCCCAACAGTTGCTATGAAAGGAATCATGAAATGGGTGGTGAATTCACCATCGCCATGACAACAGAACATCCATTAAAATTTCGTAGTAGTTAATAGTAATAATTTCTGCCTGAGCCAACAGCACAAATAACAATAGAAATGATACTAGAACCACCAGAACCCCTCAACATGTGGACATTTAAGGGGGTCCGAAAAATGATCAAGAGGAATTTCAGACCTTGATGGTGAAATCTCCTTCTTAATGCTTCTAGAGCAGCATGAGGGTACGTTTCATCATATTCTACGTGTCAGAGGAAAAATGAATATGATACAGTGGAAATGAGAAGAATATCTTTACAGAAATTAGTGAAACTGCAGGTTCCTGGAGAATGTAGCTGAAACAAAAAAGAATCTCAGCTGAACCACGAACCAGAAAAGGTTTGGTAATAATGTTCTTGTGAGATTTTCATGTACATTTTTGAAGTCTTTCTGCTCTTCGTACCACTTGGGTGTGTGTGTGTGTGTGTGTGTGTGTGTGTGTGTGTGTGTGTGTGTGTGTGTGTGTGTGTGTGTATGTGCTTCACATACCTGTGGGAACCCCACGGTGCCCAGCATGTTTCCTGCTCTTGAGTTTGAAGAGCACTCCAGCTCGACCGCAGCCACAGAGAATGATTAGCACAGCTTTGTTTCGATCGAGAGAGAGAGAGGGAATGAGAGAGAGAGAGAGAGAGAGAGAGAGAGAGAGAGAGAGAAAGAGAGAGACAGAGAGAGAATGAACCATGGCTTTTAAAGCGTTACAATGCAGAACGGAATTTAAAGTGCAGAATCACCATGTCCATGTCAGACCGTGTCTCCATAAACAAATCACTCAACACTCAGTTATTAACCCTTAGAAATATACAATATTTCAATACAACTGCATAAGAATTTACATAATCATAAATAAGGAAATACATTTACATTCAACTTACTTTGAACAGGTTCAAGTCTGCGCTTCCCGTTTTTTCCATTTAAGTTGACAAACGCATGGCAAAAGGATTAAGGATGTTAGGTTTTACTTAAAATAAAGAACACTGTTCACACAACAACTTCCCAGTAAATTCGAATCAGTATTTCCCTCTCTAAGGTGTTTATGTATTATGTACATCATCATAGAAAAGCTCTCACTGCGTCTAAAGAGCGGTCCTGCTCAAACCTGTGTGACACTTCTCAAACGAGAGGCAGCCTCATGATATTAAACAATCAACTGTACAGACACTGATCTCATTAGCCTTTACCAGACAAATCTGACTGGAACTCGCAGTGTATATGAATGTTAATCTTATGGACAAACCTGTCTCATGACATTTAGCAGGAAAGGGAAAGAAGAAGAAAAAAAGAAGAAAGAGAGAAGTCTTATGATCATATGTCTGCTGTGACCTGGGTTAGGAGTCTAAAAATAATGCAGCTTGTAGGGGCTGTATTTAGATCAGTCTTGATGTTTGTAGTTAATTAAAATAAAATGAAAACCTCCTTTTCAGTCTTTTTATGTATATATGTATAAACACACACACACACACACACACACACACACACACACACACACGTGTGTGTATCACATACTATAAAGAACTAACCTCTGCAAATTATAATGTAAAGTAAATAGTAAAAAATAACCTTTATTTGTTTTTGTGTTCTAACATCTGCAAAAAATGGCTGTTTTTAAGTATGTTCTGTATTACCCTTTGTTTTAAAAGTCTCTATGTAATTTGTTAGCGCTCAAACCTTTGCATACATGTATGACAGGTTTGCTTCCGAGATCCATTCAGCATTGATTCCATTCACTTGACTTTAGACAGTAAACAAGTTCCAGGGAGAGAGTTTCAACGCCTAATTCACTCTTATTACAACACAACAAAAATGTGCCTTTTTATTGTGTTCAATAGTTATAATTAGAATTATTGTTACAGTAGATGCTGCTACAATGTTCACTTTATACACTTAACATTATTTACATCAAAAAATGTTTCTTTTTTAAAACAAATAAACTTGTTTTGCTTAAAAACTAAAAACTGACATTTGCGGGGGACGGGGGGGGCAGTAATGGACAACACTTACAGTAAGTGCCCTCCTACTTACACACACACACACACACACACACACACAAACACATGCACACAAACACACTAACACACAAGGGACTGATGTCTACCATGCAAGCGTTGCACTAAATATACAGACGCACATACACACTCACACACACACACACACACACACACACACACACACACACACACACACACACACACACACACACAC
>JBBJLR010000042.1:14651049-14662906 GCA_037577145.1 Brachypetersius gabonensis | reverse complement strand
ACACACACACACACACACACACACACACACACACACACACACACACACACACACACACACACACACACACTCATGGAAGTCCATAGGGACACCAGTCAGACAAACGATGATAAAGTGATGCTCTTATGCATCTGACAGACTGAAGAGATGTAGGCTTCAAAATGCCTCACTAATAAACCCCGTCTGCCTATCTGTTTCTCACACACCCACACACACACACACACACACACACACACACACACACACACAGACCAGAAGGACTCCCCAAAGATATGAGCCCCTCACAAGAAAATTATTCCTAGCCCTACAAGACACGCCGCCCCTGACAGAAATATCAGATGCAGCATCACAGCTGCTTTCACTCACACTACTATCACTCCAGCAGAAGAAACTAGTTTTTCCTCTTTCTGGAAAATAACATGAGCTGCTGAAAGACTTTGGACACTGAAAATAAGAGCTTGGGTATGAAATTGGCATCTTCACAACAGATTCCCATCTTCAGCCCAAAATCTCCGTAAGTTGTGTTCTGGAAGATTCACAGCAGAGAGATTCGAGTGTTTAGGAGAATGTGCATTCTTGTCCGTTATTACAGGCACAGTTATCAAGCCAACATTCACTTCAGCTGAAGGACAGGGCATCAACTGGTATTTTCAAGAATCTTTCCTCTCTGATATGTGTATACAAGTGCACAACAAATAAAGAATCAGTAAATGTACTCTTCTAGGATTTTTTGCATTTTCTGTTTGCTGTCATCCTCAGGAGAAAGTTTTTCGTTGGTCCATCCATAATGACTTCTTTCCACAAACTAAATAGCAAGTGGCATTTTCAATTAATACATTCATAAATAAATTATATTTTACGACAGATTTGTGATTGCATTTTCGAATTTGTGGTTGTGGTTGTGTTTGGATTCACCCTTGTGTTTTGGATTTCTTTCCAGATTTGTGTATTTGGATTCACTGCTGTTTTTGTTTTTGTTTTTTTTTTAATTCACTGTTACGTTTTTGGGTTCGCTGTTGCAAACTGGGATTTGCTGTTGTTGTTTTTTTTTCAGATTCGCTGTTGTGTTTTCAGATCAGTGATTGGGGTTTGAGTGGTTGTGTTTTGCCTGTTTATTTTGCACCTGGTTTTGGCTTTTGTGGCCAGCTGTAGTCATGCACCTACTAGAATTACATCTTCAGATGTACCACTGCAGCGTTACATTTCTTGTTGTATTTGTAAGTGCTGTTAGAGAAGGGGAAGCGACAAGATGAAGATATGAGAAGAGAAGAGAGCATAGCGAAGAGATTGGTGAATAGAGGTGTAGCAGAGAAAAGGTCAAGTAAAATATCAGCCCAACAAGCGCGTCTCCCGCAGACAATAGCGTCCCATGGCCTCCTCCTCTTTTCTCCTCTTTTCTCCTCCTTTCCCCTCCCCTTCTCTTGCTCTTTCAGCAGGCAGCAGCCACCCCTGCGCTTAATTACAGTCATATCGCCCCGGCCGCCCGCTTGTCCTTTAACATATTCCTCTTTATTTTGAGGCCCTTTTTTCTCAGGTAATGGAATGTCAGCCGCTCCGATCAAAGTGACCCTGCCAAATCAATACACACGGGCCCACAGAAGACCACACAACATATAATAAACGACTATCTGCCACACACACTCCCGGCAGCAACCCGGGAGCATATCTGACAACTACCTCTCATAGCAGTCATCTCAGGACAATGGCAGTCAGTTATGTTTAAGGCAAGATTCATTCGGGCCCAGGTGCGTATATTACAGAGCAGAGTTGGTTAAAGTGTCCCTATCTCTCTCTCTCTCTCTCTTCTGAGCCCTGTCCCGAGCTGACAGTGGACCCGAGGATTACAGTTGTAGCTGTTCTCTCTCCCTCTTTCTCTTTTTTATTGTTGTTGTTGTCTCGCTAGCCAGAGGTTATAGGCGAAGCAATTTTGCTCTTAAGGGGAACAAACGGCGGCGGCAAATTATATGTGCCGTCGCTCACACATGATTGGCAGGACGGATGCAGGGCGAGGAGATCGAAAAGATTTCATACATGAAGGGGGGAATGAAGGAGACTGAGAGATGGAGGGAGAGCGAGAGGGAAAAGGAGAGTGAGGGAGGGAGGAGGGAGGGAAGGGGGAAAAAGGCACAGTGCATATTAAAAGATGTGTCGCGAAAAACGAGTGTGAAATTTCACACTCCTCTGGATGGAAACGTCTGCTTTTCTTCCAGGTGGAGGAGGAGAGGAAGAGTGTTTGTGTGTGTGTGTGTGTGTGTGTGTGTGTGTGAGTGAGAGAGAGCGAGAGAAAGCAAGACTCTTTTTTCCTTTCTTTTTTTACCTCTCTCCCTCTCTCCTTTTCACTCTCTCCTTCTCTCCCTCGCTCTCTCTCGCTGACCAAGTTCCTCAGCCTTGTAACGGATCAAGAGGATTTGCCGCTGCTGGCGAGGGTCCAAGACACACAAGAGGAAGAAACGAAAAGGGAAAAAAAGAAAGGCCTCAACACAAAGAAAAGTGCAATGAATAGCTGTTTACAGCTGTTTACCTGTGTATTTGTGAAGCTCTTTCATCGACATTCTCTGCATTTCCAGTCATTAAAGGGACACTGGATATACTATATGTACAAAGGTATTGGAACGCCCTTCACTGGAGGTAAAGGGTCTAGCCCAAACCCTGAAAAACAGGTGTGTCCTGATACGTCCGTCCATTTAATGACGCATTGCAATCAGCCTTACCTGTTACGTCTGTAACATCTTTTTTCCATACTTAACTGAAGCTCCTGCCCATTGATTTCTTCTGCAAACAGTCTTCAAGTCAGCAGTGTTTCTTCTCTGCCTGATTCAACTCATTTACTAATTAACAAACCCCGGATATGATGGGTCAAAAAAAGTTTTCAAATAGGTATGCGCTGCATTAGTGTATTAATTCTTTTTAAATGGACTCATGGGCCCCAGCTTGTTGTGAGTGGCAGGTGATGGTAGATGAGAGCCCATGTTACTGCCCAGACCTTGTCACCAGGGTGAAAAACAAGGGTGTCTTATTGTTTTTCAATCGGCTTGATTCTTCTGATGGTCTTGGCTGTGAATGGTGAGTTGTGCTTGTCGCCATCAAGCCCTGAGCCCTATGAGAGGTGTATTAGCGGTCCAGGAGTCCACAAAAGCAGGTTTTTGGCTGTGTGGTAGTTTTATAAAATTATTACTAGGGACAATTCAGCAGTTACTGGATATTTGTAGGGAGATGTCCCTATAGTCCCTTCACAGATCTAAACTCCTGCTTGGTCTTCAGGTCATGTTGCCCAGCAGGTCTAAGTCAGTGTTAATTACCAAGCCTCTGACATCCACCCTATTTACCAATGATGAATTATGAGAGGAGCTGAGCAATCAGCATCTTTCTCTTTCTCTCTCTATCTCTTTTCTCTATTCCTCTCTCTCTGACACTCTCCCTTTTCTTTTCTTTTCCCTTTTTATTTTTCTCTCTTACCGTTTCCCTTTCTCTTTCTGTCTTTCTGTTTCTCTTTCCTTCAATTTCTGTTCCTCTCTCTCTCTCTCTCTCTCTCTCTCTCTCTCTCTCTCTCTCTCTCTCTCTCTCTCTCTCTCTCTCGATCTCATCCATTAGCTCTTATTGTTCTTCACCAAACATGACATTGATTCCTTTTAAGACAAATCAATCACGAGTCCAGGTGACATTCCGAGGCGACCTGTCCGCGTGCTATGATGACCGTTAAACTTTCTCTAATGAGGTGATCTCTCAGGATGCCCCCCCCCGGCCTCCGGAGCTCCTGTCGATGAACAGGGCCCGCGCCGGCTCTAAGTTGATTATACCACCCTCGTTAATTTGCTCCATTAATAACACTCTGAACCGGAGAGGCAGTGCTTTATTAATAACTGCTCATTAATAACAATCCATACACCGTTCATGACAGCGCGTGTGCAAAGTAGAGAGGAGAGGGAGGTCTGGGACGTCATTAATCGATGGCACACGCGAACCAGCGCTCATGTTAATGAGGCAGACTGTCATTAACAGTCGCTCTCGGAAAATGGCAAATCTAATCAGGGGCCGGAAAACAGCCAAAAAACAGCAGTGCTCATGGAAATGACGACGAGGCCGAGAGGGGACACGAGCAGGATGCGGGACACACGCACGTACGGGACATCTCGCACGCTTCTGCCACCGCACACAATAGGAGCTGCCAGAAGAGTGAACTGACGCTATTGTGTGTGAACAAGCGCTGTTTATGAGATTTATCTCTCTGTGAACTGGGGAGAGCGAGGGGGGCACTCATCACAGGGCCGAGTTGATGGCTGGATTTCTCTCTCTCTCTCTTATCTTTTCTCTCTTCCTCTCTCCTTTCTCTCTTTCAGTTCTCCATCTCTTTCTGTCTCAATTTCTTTCTTTTTCATTTCTCTTTCTGTCTTGCTCTCTTTATTTCTTTTCTTTTTTCCTCCTTTCACTTTCACTCATATTCTTTCCCTCTCTCTTTCATTGCTCTTTCCGCATTGCTCTCTTTGTTTCTTTATTGTCTTCCTCTCTCTCTCTCTCTCTTTCTCTCTCTCTCTGTCTCTCTCTCTTTCCTCATTTTGGCTCCTCAAAGGCTGGCTGGGACAGTGAGTCAAAACTGCACATCATTCTATAGGTGGCCAATTTACATCTGCAAACTTTTTTTAATAAATTTTTTTTTTAATGTCAGTTCCTGGGAGTCCAGTGGGTGTGGGTGTAAAAGGCAGACATGTTTACAGTAAAAGGAATGCAAAGGTATGGTGTTATGTGACTACATTCTCAAATTCTACCTGTTAAATGCAGTTTTTCACAAAAATAGTTATGCTCTTAGGATCACTAGGTGTTTCAAGTCTTCCATCATACATTCTCCTCTGGGTAGTCCAACCTGGGTTGATCAGACCCTGGCATATGTACTGAACCACAACCATCTTAAGGCTCTCTCTGATGCTATAGATGGCACACCTCATCATCGATGCCCAAATTGCTGAGAGAATGGGCCACAAACCCCCTACAACCACAACTGAGAAATACCTGGCTCTTCATCCCAACTGCTAACTGTTACTGAGAAATTCCACGTATTTGTAAAGCTTACTTTCAAAGGCCTTGTCCAAACAATCTTCCCTTGGGACTGTCAGCACAACTAACATTTCTCCAGGACCACAAGAACAAAAATAGAAATACAACAAAACGACATGAATGCAGGCAGGACAGGAATACACAGAGTGCAAAGACCACAAGACAGAGGGTGCAAGAAAAACAAGAGCAACAAAACAACAGGGCATGACAACATTTAGTGCCGTTTGAATGAATACACTACTATGTGAGAAACTGTATTCTAGCAGCAGAGTTGTTAGGTGTGCAAAAAGTTGTAAGGTGTAAGTTGCTATGCCCCAGTTGTGCAGATTTGCTGAGCTCGGGAGCACATCATTAACTGCCTGAGTGAGAAATTGAATGGAGTGAGGTTCAGCTTTCCCAAGTTCAGACCAGGTCACTTTTCTCCCAACCACAGTCTTCCTTCTAGTCCAAGCTCCCTGCTGCTTTATTCTCACCACCTTGCAGGATCTCCTTCGCTCAACTGCTGCTCTCACATCCTCCCGAAATAGCCGGCACCCTTTCTCCCCTCTAGTGAAGCCTAAGTATAGTTTATATACTTTAGGCATATATAAAAAGTGATTTTTGCCAAAGTACTGAACAATAAGATTCCATAGAAGATGTCCAGAAGTCCAGAATAGAAAATAAAACTTAAAGATGTACTAACAAAAGCTACTCAAAGGCTCATCTGAAAAGCTAAGTCTTAGGCTGGGCTTAAAAATTCCATTAATAATTAATATCAAACTTTAAATTTAAATACTATGTGATTCACAGTAAAAATGCAATGTTCAATCTCTTGAACGTCCTATTAGTTCAAAAAACCTGTGTTTTAATTGCATTAAATAGCAGGTAAATTACAGCCCCTGATCTTCTACATAGATTGTGCATCATATAATATAATAAGCCACTTGAAGCCCAGCATGACCGTGATTTTATTACACAGAGAGGACGTTTTGCTTCTCCTCATGTTTAAGAGTGCCCTTCTGTATCTGTAAGCATGGCCTCAAGTGACTTTTCTTTTGTAAAAAGGGTCTAAAGTTTTTATGCCAATCAGATCGTCACAACAGCTTCTGAGGTAAGTGTCTCTATTAATACCTTTATTTTCAGCAGAAACGTTGGATGAGAAGATCTCTACAAAGTTTGCTAGTGAAGCTAAGCAGACGTGTCAACAGATATAAATGTTTCTTCTGGTAGTGCAAGTGGATCTGTCATGGCTATGCCTTTAGATTAGTAGTGAAAGGCTTCATGAGGTTCAAGCCATTTCATGCACATAAAGGTCTTAGTGAGGCAGTCTAGACGTCTAGCATTATGTCCTAATGAAGCAGCAGCAAGCATACAGAAGTTAAAGATTACCTCGCACCATCCGGCGGAGTTAACATGCATCTGTTACACACGTTTACTTTATCTGGAGAGCAGATTGTGCCATGTTGCAGTAAACACCTGTAAATAATGCAGCGTTAAAAGAGACAGACGAGAGGTGGCTGGATGTATGGAGGGAAGGAGAGAGGACCAGAGAGAGAGAAAGAAAAGGAAACAAGAGGGTGAATGTAGGAATGCACAGGTGTGGTGGCTTACACTCCAGTCCCACCATGAGTCACACCCCATCCCTCTGTGCTTCTAACACCATACATATGCCAAATAGCATGTGTTCTGGTATAAGTAGAGGATTTTTCTGAGCGCAGGTTGGTTTGCATTAAGGTGTCTGTATGGGTTCTGCATGTGTTTACGACAGCCATGGCTCTCCCTCCGCCTTCCCTTCCCCAAGGTGATGCGTAGTAAAAACACTTGGCAGAGGTGACAGAAATGATGTTAAATATTTTACGTGTGTGAGCTGCATATGTAGTTTAGCTACACCTGCTCCTCAGGAGGGAACAGCCAGCTGCAGCATCTGCTCCAGAGATCATTAACAACTCCTCACTTGCAGGAGCGCGAAGGTACATGTTGCCTTTTTCTGCTGAACTGAGATCAGGGTTTGCTCATCTTTCGTGCTGGTGTAGTGCTCAGCTAAGGGCAAGAAGTGTTGGTCAGAGATCGCAGCTGAGACCGGCGAGAGTTAACAGAGCAGACGTGAGAGAAGACTTATGCTCAGTCTACATTGGGCAACTTTGGCCTGTCCCAGATGAAAGATGACAATCATCGTCATACTGTAAGAGAGGTACAAAGATGGCCATCAAAAACAGCCTGCGATTACACAGGTCAACAGGTCAAAATCATCAGAGATAAGTTTATGTGGTTTTTAAAGTGTTTTTCATGCTGATTACAAGTCTGTGTATAGTTTTTCCCCACACATCCAGTGTTTGTGATGAAGCTAGTTATTTAGTGCATGATAGTTGGTATAATGATCATATAATAATCATATGCTGAGTGTTTGTGAAGAAACAGTGGTAGCTGACTGACTCTGATCATTATATCTATGCCACAGTGTGGCCTGTCTGACTTCACTCTGAAAATAGTGAAACAGTTCTTGATTGGTGCCTGCGGTTTAATAAAAAATGCAAGTCTATTGCAAATCTAATAATACTCATAATTCAAAAAGTTGATGTGACTGTGTTATTTTCTGACAATGAAAGAAATTCAGCTTGACCCGCCAATCACAACTCACACCAGTTCCAACAAGTTGATGGTGGATGCCATCTCCATTGCCCTCACTGGACATCAGAATGATACTCATCAATGATATTGAATAACATCAACATCATGTTGGTCACCACACTACTCCACTATGGCCTAACCACAACACTGCACTGCACTTGGATGCAGGACTTTATAACCAACAGACCTCAGACTGTTAGGCTGGGCAACCAAACTTCCTTCACCTTGACCCTGAACACAGGTGCCCCACAATCTTGTGTGTTGAGCTCTGTTTTGTACTCCCACCCATCTGTGGATCCAAAATTACATTTGCAGATGACGTGACAGTGGTAGGCTGAATATCTAACAACAAGAAGACGGCATATATAGAGGAGAGTCACCATCTGGTGACATGGGGTTCTAACAACAAGAGAATATATATATTTCTTTTAATCTAGCCGATAAAGAATAGTGCAATCAGTGGATGTGAGTGATTTTTCTTCTGCTTTTTTTTTTTTTTTTAACCAAAGTATGCAAACTACAATGTGACCTGTGCAACACAATGCACTTTTTTGTTAGTTGCATCCAGCCATCCCAGCGGACCTTAACTTTGAGAAGTCTTGAAATTGGGGCTATATTTACATTCAAAACAGATCAAGTGAATTGAGTTGAGTCTGATCACAGACATTAGGAGATACTGGTGTGAAAGACTTGGAAACTCCAACAGCCAGAAAGAATAACCTCAGAGCAGCCTGCTAAATAAATAGCAGCCATTCTTAATGCGATCAGTCTCGATCATCCCAGCATAATAGATAATAGAATAGATAATCACCTGAGCTTTGAAGGCCAAGCAAAAAGCTGCTATCAGGATGGAGTTAAAACCAATCATAAGTAGTACATTGCGTTAGGGCTGATTGGCTTGAAATTGGTCTGTCTCAGCTCGTCCTAGCGAGCAGAGTTTCACTCAGCCCACAGGAAAACAGTGATTTCCTTCGTTTAAAATGAAGGAGGGTCATTGTGCTCAGTTTTCTCCCACCCTTGGGAACAGGAGAGGGTGTTAAACCTAGGCAGATGGAGTTTCTATCATGAGGTGTTCATTTCCTACAAGCTGAATTGTGTTATCACACCGTGCATTCTGTACCTGTATTATTAGTCTGTTTTCATAATGGCTATGTGTGCGGTGAGGGCCGTTCAGTATTGAGAGGGGTTAAAAGATTTGCAAGCTTCTGTGCAAGGCAGCAAAGCGCCTTGTTCAGCGGCTCTAAGCTGCATATATTTTTGCAGCACAATCCGAGCATGCATCTCTAATACTACCACTGTAAAGTTAAGAACCAAGGCTAAAATCAACAATTTAACAAAGAGAAATCTGATATTTCAGCATATGCATGGGTAGAATCATTAAAATATGATGCTTCCAACTCTGTGGACCCAGTTTGGGGAAGACATGGCTGGAGGAGTTGACTGGCCACACACAGAGTCCTGATACTCAACCCCATCCGACACCCTTGGGATGAACTGGAACACCATCCAACACGGAGATTGTGATCCAGACCTTCTCGTCCAACATCAGTGTCTGACCTCATAAATGCTCTACAGAATGAATGGACACAAATTCCCACAGAAACTCCAAAATCTTGTGGAAAGCCTTCCAAGAAGAATGGAAGCTGTTAAAGCTGCATATAGCTAACTTCATATTGAAGTCTATGGATTTGAATGCAATGTTCCTTTTGTGTGTAATGGTCAGGTGTCCCAATATTTTTGTCCATATAGAGTATGTTTCAGTAGTGATCTAAACATCTCATTCCAGAGATGCTTGACGATGTTGATTTCAGTAGTTGGTGCCGCCAGTGAAGCAATACAACTCATCATGTTCCTGGAGCCTCTGTGACAACACATGCCTTATCCCTTGGTAGGGTATTATGCTAGGTGTAGACAAACTGGAGACATGAAAGGAAGAACTTGGCCAGGAATGTTTAAATGCTGTGCTGTTCAAACGTTCTTCAGTGTATACCAGAAAACACTTTTAAATATGACCTTATGCAAATTCTGCATTTATTTACTCATTTCATTTACTGAAAGCAAAAAAAGGAATGGCAGCAACATGGTGTGATGGTTTTGCCTCACAGCAAAAAGGTTTATATTAGAACTGTAAAGCGATTAAATAAAATTAACTAGTTAACTGCAAATCTGGAAAAAATTAATTGCGATTCTAAGTCAACCCAATATATGATATATAATACACACACTAAGTCATCAATTTTACAAAGAAGGCTGTTTATTAGTTTTTTCCCAACTCTGTCACACTTTTGAAAGCTGAGAGATAAAAGCAAAACTTTCTTTTGAATAGAAAATGCATAACATCTTCAAACCTGAGAGGATCTCTGTCTTAAGACAACAACATAGCTTTATAGTTTATATATAACGTTCCAAGAGCACTCGCGTATAGTGAAAAACCATGTTAATGTGTTTTATAGTGCAAACCCTAAATATTTCCCCAAATATGCTCCCAAAACATTTTAAACTCAGTTGAATGCATTACCTTTAAAGAAAATAATCTAAATCAGAAAACTTTATTGCTTAAATATTAGCATTAGCAGCATGCAAAGACTCGTACACAAAATAAACGTTGAAATAACACTCTCTACCCACATGTTTAGACAGGGCACAGCTTACTAATACTAAATAAACTGAGATAACTGTTGAAAATTGGGAGGGGTTAAAACACTAATATAGGAGAACAAGACACAGAGCAGTCATGCTACATGTTGCAGCAGCTTCTTCTTCTTCTTTTATTTATGGAGGATGACAACTTTTCAGTGTATTACCGCCACCACTGGACAGTTCAGTTCTCAGAAAAAAAAATATGCGTTAGACTGAATGCTGATCGGCGTAAAACTGAGGGGTTACTGTATATAAACACAAATACATATACATACATATATATATACATATACATATGTATATACAGCTCTACAGGAAAAAAAACAGGAACCAATTTATTTTTAAATCAGCATCTCTGACTACGACCACCATTGTAGTCCAGTGTCTGTTAAATTCCTACACAAACACCTCATTCTGCTTTATGAGGTACTGATTAGTAATCACCTGAACCACATCTTATTTATACACATATATATATATATGTGAATAACACATAGCTAACGCTAATAGATGCTCATGGGGACTCCCAGACCAGAGTAGACCAGAGAGTTCCTGGAGGCTCTGTATTATGGGAGACTCTCTGTTCACCATAAACATGACCCTGAGAGAGGAAGAAAGGGAGCGATTCATGTGCTTTGATTTTATTTCACGTCTGTCCCCCCGAGGCTTCAGGTTGGGGGTGAGAATGACAATGCAGCACTCCATCTGTTGCTATAGGTACCAGTGTGGAGCTAAATTAGCACGTATCGAGCGGTGGGCATATGCTGTGGCATAAAGCTACAAGAGGGCATTGTATGCCAGCTGCTGTGCTGACAAAATACTAATGTGACACTTGTGCAGTCAGCAAGCCTGGATGGGTACAAGTGGCAGCAACTTTTAATAGGCCAAGGTGTGTGTGTGTGTGTGTGTGTGTTTGTGTGTGGAGGGGTTGCTAAGAGGCACATGTTTCCTGAACATATTCTGAAAGTGACAACCTCTCTACTATTGAGAGTCAAAGGAATTCAGGCTCAGGGGCAGGGGCAAGCAAACAAATCAACAAGCAAACACTTAAACACCACAACATAACCTGAGATCAGTAAAGGTGTCTATGGCTGCAGGACAGATTTGTCCCAGATGTCCGGTCTTGTGTGCTTGAACTGTCGTCCTGCCCTGACTGTGACACCATGTTAATGCGACATGATCCTCGATGACAGGTGTGAGTAGCGTCTCACACACACACACAGCTGCGACGCCACTGGCAGAAATGGACATGCTGGAACATCGACCTCTAAGGTGAGGTGAATAAAAGGACAGTTTAAAAACACTGCCTTTCAAGATTTACTCAGTTTATAAGCTAGTCTAGAACAGGGCTGGGCATCATAATCCAATCCCATTATAGTACCGTTGAGTGTCCATTTGACATATGTGAATATACCACAGCACACAGCGTGAAATTCTTCTCTGTATTTAGCCCATTCGCCAAGTGAAGCAGCGGGCATATACTGTATATATATATACACTCACCTAAAGGATTATTAGGAACACCATACTAATACGGTGTTTGATCCCCTTTCGCCTTCAG
>JBBJLR010000042.1:14639918-14650949 GCA_037577145.1 Brachypetersius gabonensis | reverse complement strand
TTCCTCAATGATGTCTTTAGTACATCATTGTATTATGTTTTTGCATACACCTATGTCATTTCCCGTCTAAATATGACGGGTTGAATAAAATCAACTTTAAGTGAAAATTTGCCTGGAGTATGAATAATTTCGAGGCTCACTGTATATGGCTGGGATGACAATAAAGCTCTATTTGGCTTGAAGTATCACTATCCTGCTGGAGTAATTGAAAAAACACCATACTGTGACTCCACAGTACTAACTGTGTATTCAAAGGGTGGATCCCAAACTATAGAATTTCCTCTTTCAGAATATTTGCAAGGCTTCCTCTCTTGCTTCTTTCAAAACCCAATGAATTGTATCTTTTCTTTCAGTGCTCTGCCTCTTCTTCTAACTCTTGATTCTGTTCTGTTTGTTCTTTCCTGTGACTGTAATCCATGTTGCATTTTGGTCTGTTAACATACTTTTCTACTACTTTCTGTTAAACATTGTTTCTTGTTTTGTAAAATGACCTTGAGAAATGTGTTAATGATAATCCAACAACAGTCAGCAGTGATCTGATCCAATATGGCATGGATATTGTCAGATTGACACTACTCCTATTCGGGATCACTGTTTCTATGACATTATTGCGTTTCCAAGTCAAGCACTTTCTTATTACTCTGAAGTCCTGTCCTGCAGTCTTGTTGTTCTTTATGTTACACCACAGTCCTAGAGCAACAATATGTTGTTTCTCTACAGTAAACCCCTAGTTTATTTGACCTTGATGAAATAGGTCCAAAGCTATTGCTTACAGTGGCTGATATTTACATTTGGATTCCGGTCTTGCTTGTGGAAATCTCCCTGGGCAGCTGTGATCTGCCCGAAGAAAACCGACATTCCCAATGTAAACAGGCTGATTTGATAAACGCGGTTGAATGAAACTGGGGCTAAAGGTACTAGCTTTAGCTTTAATCAGGCCAAACCAAATTATGGCCTTAGTGGTTCACATCAGGCTTAGACAGGAGGATCTAAGTTTTGAGTTTGAGTTGTTTTTGGCTTTTCACATCAACCACTGAAGTGGCTGCATGCAAAAAGTCAAGGGTGACAGTCAACTGGAAGATCTAGGAACTGGCATGCCACATCTACTTACTTAACTTTCTAATCTTTATCTTAACTGTGTTTTCTTAAACACCGGCCTGCCTGATTGGCCAAACACCAGCAAATAAGTCTCGGCTTTCTGGAACACACAATGCATGTGAAGGTGGGGTGTACCGAATATACTGGCAAGTCAATGGACGTTCAATCTGTACGAAAAAGTTCACTTTCAAAAAGGGTCACGTGACTTGTCATGATATTGGATTGGGAAAAAATCCACACATCTGTCCTGTTGATACTGGAATGGGAAACAAACTAATGCCTTGAACATACACTACATAGACAAAAGTACTGGAACACACCTTTTCCATTTCCAGTGAAGGGCTATCCTAATGCTTCAGCAGACAAAGACATTTTGGACAACACCATGCTTCCAACTTTGTAGACGCAGTTTAGGGAGGAACCTTTTCTATTCCAGCATGACTGTGTCGCAGTGCACAAAGCGAGCTCCATAAAGACGTGGCTGGATGAGTTCGGTGTGGAAGAACTTGACTGGACCACACAGAGTCCTGACCTCAACCCCATCCAGCACCTTTGGGATGAACTGGAACCGAGATTGTGATCCAGACCTTCTCGTCCAACATCAGTGCCTGAATATAGCCTGGAAGCAGTTCTAGCGGAAAAGGGGGACCAACTCCATATTGAGGCCTCTGCTGGTGTAATGGTGGGTTGTCCCAATACTTTTGTCCTTAACATAACATCCACACATTAAAACATCCTTTGACAAATCTTTTCAAAATGAGATTTTAATTTAGTTAACATTTACAAGAACAGCACAAATAGAAGAAACTGGACATGGGCTCGATTTGAACAGGTACACCAGTTGCAGCCCATTCTCCCTGAACAACATAAAAGCTCCATCGCCAGCCTATACAGGTCACTGGCTTCAACCATGCTGTCCAGCAGTGCCTGGCCTGAGTGGCCACTTCAAATGTTCGCCTCAACAATGTGTTATGCCAAGATTAAATAGCTTTGCTGTCTCAGTACTGATACTGAATTCAGGAGCCACAGTTCAAATGAAGATCTGTCTGGAAACATTAGGCCGTAAGTGGTAATCTAGGGTAGGTTTTTAGCCCAGTATAACTTAAGAAATTTGTGCATGTGCATGGAAAGGAGTTAGCCAGACTGGGACAGGCACTCCTAGTCATCCTACTTCATAAAAAAAGTATGAAAGGCAAAAACTGACCTTAGATCAACACTCTAAAAACATAAAATCTGTAATCTCTCTAGGGCTGGGCAGTATGACGATACATCAGTATCACAATAATTGCATTCCAATTTATATGATCTCAGTAACACACATCATGTAAAGTTGCAATGTCAAGGTGTTTCAGAAAAAATGTTTCAATACAAATTTTTATTTGTATCCCTGCTATGGGCAAATTTTAGTTTGTGTTGTCCTTCATGGTAACAATTATCAAAAGTCAAATTGCTATCCTGGCGAATCCTATCAGAATGAAGTCCATATAGATGGGGCAAAAATCAATCCATTTTTTTTTTTCTAAAGTCATTTCATTTTTTAGGCTTAGTTTGTTAGATGGCAGCAAGGAATGAAAGAAGTACTGCATAACGTTTATTTATCTAGAGCCAAACCAGTGTATAAAATACAACAGCCTCCTAGAATCAAGACATTTTAACACCACTTTCTTTAATTTAAACTAAAAATTAACCTGATATGTTCATTTTATCATTTTCGTAAAGTATTGTGATACTTTGGTCACACTGCCCAACCCTAGACCCAAAAGTACTCCTGATTTAATATATAAAAATCCAATTTGTTTTTGCTTGGGAGAAAACACACAATTGCAGTAGTATAAGTGGGTGTGAAGCAGTGCACTGACTTTGCCACAGCATCATATGCTTAACATAGGTGTACCACTTGCTACTCTTCAAAACACTATTGCCAAGAAAAATATGTAGCTGTATTTTGTGTGGATGGCAGGATTTGCAAAAGCATTAGCTTTTCTCAATAAACCATATGACCCAAGGCTGATTTATGATATAACTACAATTCTCTCAAGGTTTGAATGTGCACCATTTCTGATATTAACCCAATATGTGGTTTTGTCATGCCATACAACACACTGCTCTCACATGTAGAGATATATTTATGGAGCGAAAAATTTAGCTGGTATTATAATAAGCATCAATTTCGAGCACATTACATGAATATATACTTCTATCAAAAGCAGGTAAAGCCAATATACCTGTTTAAGCTTATCTCGTATAGGCCAAGCCCAATGGGGAAAGCCTTCACTTGTCTGGGCTGAAAAATCCCAAATGGTTACCAAACTGTATGCAAAAATACTCGTGTGCTTTATGACGGTGTCTCAGTTCCATTCCGTATGGGACTCAAGCCAAGTGTCTCCTTCAAGCTTTCACACACCAATACTGCCCTGTAGGTTGGTACACAAGACAAAAGACATCACAGCAAAATATGAAGGCTGAAACCAGTAGCAGAGACACTAGGTATCATAAACTACAGTCAACAGATCTGCCGTGCATTTGTTGCGTCTATAGATGGGTTTACAGGTACAGGGGATGAAGGATAAGGACTTATGGTTGAGTCCACTTGTATAGGGGAGAGAGAGCGATGTCCATCCATCTGGTGGATGGGTCCTGTCCCATGCACTGTCTCACTGCTGGTATAAATGTGCTATAGATGAGTATTCATTATAGCAGTTTTTTCATTCTGTACTGGGCGATAAAACAAACTTTTGGGTCGGGTTGGGGTTCATCCACAGCCTGCAACACAGAGGACAATAGCTCTCGAACACACACACACACACACACATATATTTATATATAATACACGCAAACACACACACATACAAACAGTGCAAATGAGCTTTTTCCTTCCGCCTTGTCCTGTTCATACCCTATGACAATATACAGAGCAATTCAGGCATAGTGATAGGACAGGTTAGGGAGTGTTGGTTCTTTGCAATGTCTCGAGAGAGTAGGCATTTTCTGTGATGTGCTCACGTCGTTCTTTACTCCATTCTTCTGCCGAGTCTGGTCTTTTTTCATCTCTTCAGCTCTTCTGTACGTTCACCTCTGTCTCTCTCTCTTGCTTTGCATCACGCTTCCTATTTGTCTTTCTCTTTCTCTATTTGTAGAGGCTCATGGTGGGGCTCTGGTACATGCACATGTAAGCATCACAGAGCAGGCGGCGAGCGTAGCCCTGGATGTTTTTGGGGTCCAGAGCGTACAGCTCTTCTGGAGTCATCTTCAGATATGCCCCCACTTCAGGACACGGGGATACCTGCGGGATGTTAAAACCATTCTGGCCACCTGTTCAGACAAACAAGATGCACAAAGACAGATCTCACTCTTAAAATCATCAGTGCACATGCATGTTCTTTGACAAAAAATACAATTTACACAATTTTATATTTACCCCAGATACAACCAATATAAAAATATCTGTTTGGTATCTTAATTTTGCTTCTTCAGTTCAGCACTATAACAAGGAGTCTAAAAAGCTAACAAACAAAAGAACTACAAGTCACCCAAATCTTTCCATAAACATGGCCAAACCTGTTCAAACTGCATCCAGGTCTTTATTAAGGCCATGCTGGCTTGTCAGTGTGACTTAGAACAGTGTAATTACTGTAGACTATTTGGGTGACTATTGACTTCGTGTTTGTTATCAACATTAGCCTTGTAGTTCCAATTCTAAACAAAAGAACAATTTGGGCTCAAGCATGTCTTGGTTGATTGAGTAGGGCAAATGGACATTTCTTGACAAGGTAATAAAGCAAAGCGGCCCCTTACAGTCACATGTGAACACACCACAGCACAGCAGACAGTGTGAACAATGTGAACTTTTTTTCTCGCACAGAGAGCAGTGTGGGGGGACGGTACGCTGCTCAAGGGTACCTCAGTGATGACCCTAGCCTTGTTGGGATTCTAACCCACAACCTTCTGATTGCAGGGGCAACAGCCTAACCACTAGGCCACCCAGCTGCCCCTTAGTCTTAAGTTGCCAAAGAGCCCAAAAAAAATATTATGCACACGGTTGTTATGCATAATAATAGAAAAGGGGCTTCCAGATATTTGCTATACCTTATTAGTTTTATTTTAAATCACAAAAAAAAGAAAAACAAATACCGTCTCGGTCGGCCATGCTGTCAAAGAAGAGCCAGGCACAGTCGGCAGCTCCGTATTTGACGAAGGCGACGTAGTGACTGGTCTCGATGCAGAGCACAGCAAACAGCTCCATCTGCTGGTGGGGGAAGGAACCCTGCCGCCAGATACCCTCCTGCAGCTCTTTAGGCACTGATAGCTTCCCGTACCGATGGGTCTTACGTCTTGGGTGCAGATGCACCTGCGCACACACAAACAGCATACATGCATATTCTGAAATGAAATGCACAAAATTTGTACCAACACACATTTATAAAAGAAGATTTAGATTTATACACAATGCACAGTGATCTGTCCACACACTCGGGTCGGATTAAATCTCACTCTTATGCGTCAAACAAAACCGTGTGTAAATAAAGAAATACAGAAACGATAATGTCTTTGACAGAAGCAATATGCACTGTTTCTCAATAAATATATTTATAGCACAAAGCAAGAAAGGCTTGCGATTTACAGATTTGGCACAGGCACTGTTTGGAAAAATCCATTTAATTAGTTAGCTGTTGAGAATATAATGCAGGTAAAAAAAATAAACGTCTGCAGTAATTGTCTTCACTACCTACTTTATACAAAAAAGGATTAAGCCTCTTCCAACAACACCTTAACGTGTCTGTAGTATAAAGGATGAAAATGATGTAAAATCAAGTTCTTTTTTCCCCCAGTACCAGAGGTTGATGCATTACATAAAAGAGTTCAAATTTCAAGACTAACTGAGTGCATATGGTCTATATACATACATGTATTTGCCAAAAAATGCTCATCTTGAATGTGAACACATTTAAATAAAACCACAGTTAATAATTCAGCACCACCTGTTTCTAATGAAGTTGTCTGAAGTGTTTCAGTCCAGATTGATTTTGAATGAGGTGCAAAACAGGGATGTCAAGAGGACAGCCACAAAAACACTGTTTATTTCTAAGGGACTTCATTTTTAATTCTTGAGTTCATCATAATCGTGTACATATCTATTACAATTGTTTTGGGTGAACAAACAAACACAAAATGTCTTAAATCGTCTCATTAATTAAAAAAATGTGGGATGTGAGCAGTACAGAAAAAATATAAGCAGTACAGAATTTTTCAGATTTGTATTACATACAAAATGTCTTCTGACTTCTAAGTGATTCTTCAGGCCATTGTTGTATAAGATCAGAAGCACATGCAGAGTAACAGACAATAGATTTCAGTAGAGATGTGAACTCAGTTATACAAACTGTAGTACAATGGCCTGAATTGTTCTTGCAAAAATATCACTTGCTGTATGTCTCCATCTAGTGTTTACAAGTACTACAGACAGCACAAAATTACAAAAAAAAAATGCAACAGCAGCATGACTTTGTATTGGAGCTGGGATGGTGGGGCGTGTGTGTGTGTGTGTGTATGTGTGTGTGTGTGTGTGTGTGTGTGTGTGAGAGAGTTACCTGTGTATTGCACTTTTCACAGAACTGCTTAATCTTCCCAGCTGTGATGTCAGCATCTTCATAACACTCCCTGCACTCATAAAGGGCTAAACCCCCACAGATACGGCACTCTCTGGGTGCTGAAACCACACACACACACACACGATCAGAAATCTCATAATTGTTAGTTTTGTGATACATATTCATAAAGAATCTGCATCACCAGCATTCAGCATCTCTTTTCCCTAAGTAAGGCCACATTAGACTGATGTTAGTCTCAATAAAGCAAATCTAGCTATTCAAAGTCATTGCTCCACACAGAACCATTTAAACGTGAGTGTTTTGAAGGTATTAAGTAAGGGCAATATCAAAAGAGCAATAACAAGTTATGGTAAATCAGTGCTATCTGGATGAAATCAAAACTTTAATATCTTCATTTGTGTGCAGTATAAAGCATTGCTAAAAGTAAGTAAGTAACTCACTGTCTTCCAGGAGATCTGTGATGTCCAGCTCCAGCGAAGGGAAAATCTTATTGAACATTTTAAAATCTTTCCCAAATCGAGGCATTTGGATAATCAGGCAGGACGGAGCCTGGACCATGAAGAAACAAGGAGAAGAGGAATGTTTAGATGTCGGTACAGCATGTTTCAATACTCTACACACACACACACACACATACACACACACATACACACACACACACATACACACACACACACACACATACACACACACACACACATACACACACACACACACACACACACACACACACACACACTCTATTTTGAATTGTGTTTTATTTTGAAGCAGCTCCTCACTCACCATTCTGTTATTACACTGAGTTTTAAACCTCCTGGTGTCAGTCCACAAATTAAAGGCTGTTGGAAATTTCATTCATGTTTATTAAAATGCCAGTCGTTCTGTGGGGGTCTCTGATGTAATGCCTGATAATTCAATAGTATCACACACCTCCAAATGGGAACTTCTTCCATTTAAAATGAGGGAATGTTCCATTTGTTCTGGAAAAACACTGAATAAAAGTGATAGAGTATCTGAAATGAATGTCTATTACAACAAAACATCACCTACAGATACTGAAAAACAGAAGTGACAAGGTCTTTTACACAAACCTGATACAATTGATCTTAATAAAGCTTTCCTCAGGTCTAGGGCTAAAAGAGGAAAGGACTTCATCATCTCTGTGGATTAGAAAAAAGAGGCTTTCAGTTAAATCCTTATTAATTCAGTGCCAGATAGTCACTGATCAAGCTTTAATCACTAAGGAAGTTGTTTGCTTTTATAGTAATCTATATTCATAAACCCTTTCTATGGACGATAAAACATCCTTTTTTGATCGTATTCAGGACCTTATTCCCTCATAGAGGCTGCTTTAGACGCCCTGTGGGACGCAGATGTGAGGGACCGGATGAAGCCGTCGACGGTTTATCTGTAGACAGACCTCCGGCTCGCGCCGACCCTCCGGAGCGCACTAACAGCCTCGTGTTCGGAGAAGGCTTTCGTTTCCATCCACCAGGAAACGAGGGACATTCCGAAGCCGGATACGGACCCAAGTATTGGATAACTTTAGGCCAATAACCTTATTGAACACGGATTCTAAAACTGTAGCCCTGATTTGCGGTAATAGATATAAAGTGTTTTTGCACTAAATGCTAAGTGAATCTATATAGATGATAGTATATATAGTATGTAGTCTCATTATATTGTCTGGTATATATAAAGTATATAGTGTCGTTACATTGGCTGGTATATATATAGTGGTGGTGTGGTGTGGTATGGTGTGGCGTGGTGGTGGTGGTGGTGGCCTAGTGGTGGCCTAGTGGTAGGATACTTGCCTCCAGACCAAAAGGTCACAGGTTCGAATCCTACCTCCAGCACACCACCACTGGGTCCCTGAGCAAGACCCTTAACCCCAAGTTGCTCCAGGGAGACTGTCCCCTGTAGTTAAAGAATGGAAGTCGCTTTGGATAAAAGCGTCTGATAAATGCCATAAATGTAAATGTAAATATGTCTAAACGGTCACAGATATGCTATTAACCTTATCATTCTGAGCTGGATGCTGAATAAAAGCAGGAG
The DNA here is from genome assembly GCA_037577145.1 of Brachypetersius gabonensis. Taxonomy (NCBI): domain Eukaryota; kingdom Metazoa; phylum Chordata; class Actinopteri; order Characiformes; family Alestidae; genus Brachypetersius; species Brachypetersius gabonensis. The sequence goes on along the minus strand of JBBJLR010000042.1, from coordinate 14,642,187 downwards.
GGAAATAAGAAGCCCACTGTTGCCATGAGACAGAGACAGACAAAGCTGTCAAATACGTTAGATCAGGGTTGTCATGGCGATTGCATCCTTCGACTGTGGTCTGGTGGCCAAGTTCAATGCGCTTCCGAACTATGGGTGTCGGCGAGACCCGGTCGGTCCTCATCGCTCAATAAAGCGTCTCTCGTGCTCCTCTTGTTAATGAACCAGTGACAAATGCCCAGTCAGCCATAGCAGCAGGGAAAGTCATCAGAGGATTTAAAAAGCAGAGAGGCTTTGGCCGAACACACAGGAAAGGTAATGTATTTGCACAAATTTATAGAGAAGAAAGCAGTTTGCGTTCACATGGGGCTGTGAAAATGTTTTCCGATGTTGCAGAATCACTTAATGGCATTTTGACTGGATTCTTCTGTTTTTATTTCCATGAAATTGCCAAGGGAGTCAGTGTACCACCACATCAACTTTACAACTTAAAGACCCTAAATGTTAGCAGTGAAAATGATCAATAATGCACTGAGCAATGTTCTTTAGGAGCTAATAGACAAATCTATCCCAGCAGACCCCTGAGGCTGAAGAGTATGCAGAGAGCAAAGCTGCGATTCATACAACAGTTTGGACAAAATCACGGGTTTGAGTTCAAATAGTTGCTAAAACCGTAAATGTCACATCAGCAGCTCTAAAAACTACATCGGCCAGTTTATAAACGACTAAAGGTAAAGCGGCCTCTTATAGACATTAGCGAACACACCGAGGCACACAGTGTGAAGCACTTTCTCTGCATTTAACCCATTCACCAAGTGAAGCAGGGTGCTGCCACTAATGAGGGGCGCCTGGGAAAGCAAAGCTGGGATTCAAACCCACAACCTTCTGACTGCAGGGGCAATGCTCTAACCACCAGCTTCCCCAACCTGACTTTCTTAAGCTAATAAAGCCTATATGTACTGCCTTACCTGTATACAGTGGGAACAAACACACAAGAAAACAAGTTGTTAATTTACTTAAGGTGTTTGTTCACGCATCGATTTGAGTGACACTTTCATTCTCAGGGCTTTTAGGCTGCAAGAAGACTGTGATAAGAAAAGAGGCACTTAAAGCCACTTTAGATGTCAAAGAATCAGCTTTTGAATTAGAGATTTATTTAGCGCGTCTTCCCAAAGCACAAAGCAAACTGCTGGATGACTGTGGGGTGAAATAATGGAGCTACAGCACCGTCCAAATCTATTCATTAATAATCGCAGCTTTAACCGTGCACTTGACTAACATACTGTACTTTCTGTAAATTGGTTACAAGTAGGCTATAAATTATGAACGCTATACATTTGGAGGAAATCGCATTGCCATGATCAGGCAGTGCATTGCTGGAGATGAAATTATAAATGTAATGGCATAAGAAACGCTGAGAGACTCTGCCGGAGCTTTCAGTTTTACACAAAATGAGATGAGAAGCAGAGTGTTATTACTTTAATATCTCTGTGGATATAACTTCAGAATGGCTTACCATCAAACAGCCCACATCAAAAGCTGTCGATAATCCCCAACTATTTAATTGGATTGCACTTTTTCATTACAAAATGTTAGCACTTTTGCCATTCTGCATCAAAAAACTGAGAAGGAGAATCTGGAATAGAGGTGAAACCCCTTTATTATTATTATTATTATTATTATTATTATTATTATTATTATTATTATTATTATTACTGCTTTGTTTGGAACACTTTGAAGCAGGAGGGAATAACGTGAGATAAGATAAACCTTTATTAGTCCCACTGTGACGTATGTGCGTGGCTGCTGTTAAAGGCAGCCTTCTATTAGTTAGTAGCTGCGTCCGAAATCGCATACTTCCATGCTATATAGTATGCGAAAACAGTATGCAAGAAGTTCCCGGATGACCTACTGCTTCCGGGGCGAATTCTGTAGTAGAGAGGCGCTGCACACTGCACTATCCCATAATGCAGTGGGAGAGGCGGCGGCATATTAAAAAATGTCGGAAAACAGAGACGTGGCTCTTTTCAGGTGTAAGTACCTTAAGGAAAACGTTAAATTACATGTTCATTGTTGTCAAATTACACTTGTGAGAAAATGCCCTCTGTAAAGGTAAAAAATACCGCGCTGTTGTGACGACACACGACACGTGACAACATCAACATCGCGGATGTAGTGCGTCCGGATTCCACTCATACTGCCTTCATTCATATTGTATAGAACCTACTGTTTTAACTCTAGAGCAGTGCGTCCGGATTCCACTCATACTGCCCTCATTCATACTGTATAG
>JBBJLR010000042.1:14594549-14630013 GCA_037577145.1 Brachypetersius gabonensis | reverse complement strand
GAGAGAGAGAGAGAGAGAGAGAGAGAGAGAGAGAGAGAGAGAGAGAGAGAGAGAGAGAGAGAGAGTGAGTAAGTGTGTAACAAGACCACCAGGTTGACCTATATATATATAAAATAAAATCAGGATTGCATAGCAGCCCAAGAGTTCTACAGACTCATTGTACTTAACACACAATTATGGAAAACTGAGGCAAATCTGGAATATAAAATCAAAAATAATACTGAAATATTAAATATGTGTATCATTACACCCCTAACATACTGATACTAATTACAGAGCACTTTCTACATAACCTTGCTGAGAAGATCCACCAGTCAATTTGTCTGGTCAGCATTTCCACTTTGCATTGCTGGGTTATTGATTACCTTCATCTATATACCATGTGCTTTTGGATTTGGACTGGGCCGGATGATCAACAGAGCTGCCATTTAGCGTATAATAAAACTCAGACTTGGTCCTGCTGGCAGCCTGCAGACCTAACCCTAAATAACACATTGAAAACAACAGATAAATGTGTATGGGTTTCCAATAGGGAAAAACAAAAAACATACCGGGGTCCTCGAGTTACGCCACAGATCTGTTCTTTCGACAGTGATGTAACCCGAGTTTTGTCGAAACTCACCCTAGTCTAAGTCACTTACCAATCCTAACACAGTTGTAAAATCATAACACAACTGAGCCACAGAAATCGGAAAAAGAAAATTCCCTCATTCATACGTCACGCTACTGTGTAATCTTCCGTCGCACTCAACCAAACTAGTTTGCCCACGTAGTCCGTATGTCGAGACTGTTGTAACTCGAGGACCCCCCGTATAATTAACATAGTTTATCCCTGGAGCATATGCAGCTGATCCTGTTTGCTTCTTTAGTTCTGCACCTACTGTAGTTAACAAGAAATGGAACTTCTCAACCTGTTGAATAGCTTTACTGCATAAATCATCTAAGTCACTGTACATTTGCCTTAACCCACATTGTCCCAAACAGACTTGCTTATGTGGTTTCTAAAGCCGGTTTCCTATAAATATGGACAAAAGTACATCAAATGGATAAAAAAAAGCAGCAACTGAAGTATCTCTTACTTAAGAGCTAGACATGGTTTGAGGCAAGAGTCTGATCATTCTAAGTGCGTGAGCGTGTAGTTTGCAGAATGCTAATTAGTGGTTGCAAGCATCCTTTATTGCTGCATTAGCTTCCTGGCTCCAGGTGCAAAACTAAAGAGGTAAACCACCAAACATTACTCGATTGACTACATTTTATGTGAAAAAAAACATTAACTAATATGTAAATTTTATATTTTGCACACCATTACTTTATATCAGAGTGCAAACCACAATATAGCTCCCACTCTTATGGTGAGTTCATCAGATAATCTCCCTCTGCACATTCATTCTAGAAGAGTTTGTACTCTGTTTAAATGTCACTGAGGGAACTGGATTTTACTACCAAGTCTTACAGCGTGCATTTAAATTGAGATTTCAACTTTATAAGAGTAGGAATACAAAAGATAACGTTATTCAGTTCTGAGATTTTTGAGAAAGAAACAAAGGAAGAGAGAGAGAATGAGACAGAAAGAGAGAAGGGAGAGAGAAGGGAGAAAGAGAGAGAGGCTCTGCTGCTCTGGAGTCATGCTGTGCACAGGTAGCTCATTATATCCACATCAGCTCATGCTTGCTCAGGAGAAAAAAGAAGTTTCAGCAAATCCTGACAAGAAAAAGGCCCAAAATAACCCACCCCCACAGACCAAAAGAAATATCTGGATGACATTCCTGTCTCTGCCAAAGTACATTCTAGGGAACATTTTTTAACTCTGATCTTTTATCTGACACTGTTCGCCAAAAGAACTTTAACATAAAACTAACAAACAAATAGTTTAATTAACAAATAATTAGCATTAGCTTTTGTCTCCTCAAGTTAGTGGTGCCTAATTCAAGCCACCAGCTATTAGCTACTAATCACACGATACCTGGGCGGATAAAAGCTTACACGCGTGTCTTTTGAGTTGTATGAAGCATTTTTAACTGCAGCTAATGAGACACAATGTGCTTGGAGGAGAACGCTAAATAATAATCGTGTTACGTCAGTTAGCATCACACAGAGTGATGGGGAGAGGGAGGGTCATCTTACCAATGCAGAGAGAGCAAAGTCAATAGTGCTCTCTTGGATTCCTGGCTATGACTTGCAATCTCCCAATGATGGTACTTTTCCAAATGAAAAGGAATTCAATAGCATTTATAGATAAGGTCAAAGATAATGTGGAATTTGGACTCTAATCAGACCCTATAGAGACTGGGGTAGAAGCAAGCTACGATACCTTTGTTCTTTGGTTTGCCCTGGCCACTGGACTTATCACTACTCCCTCTAGAAGTAAAGCTGGTTTTGGACAGCCTTGGATCCTGCATGGAGTACTCTGTTAAAAATACATACATGCATACAAACATACACACACACACACAGATAAAACACACACACATGCAACCAAAAAACTGAGGATTGCAGAAAAACACACACATACAACTTATTATAGGGCCCAAATCAGACAAGACCATGGTCAATTTGTATGAAATCATTGTGCTTTTCACTCTCTGACTGGGTAAATACTTTAAGCAAGTCATGCCAAATAATATAAGTATAACAACTTCATATTTGGTACATTTGTAACTGCAATATGCTACTTTTTTATATTTATTGATTGTAAATCATAAACCTTAATTTCTTAAGAAGTATCTATTTGCCAAAAGTGCACTGTAATATGTGAGTTCATCAATAGCTCAAAATGAATGTTCTAAATTAATCAGCCCTTTTTTATGTAGCACCTCTTTTAAGGAAAATGTAGAGGATATATATGAAATGCACATTTTTATGCTGCATTCTAAAGTCTTTCACAACCCAGGACTGTGAAGGAAGTCTTCAATGAGAAAGTAAAGTATTTATAACACAAGTACATTCAGACTGAAGTGAATCTGGTCCAATATGTTCTTTGCATTACACCAATCACTTTGCAGACAGAGGGAATGGATAAAGATGAAGCTTCCCACACCCCACTTTAAAAAAAACATGCATTTCAGACAAAGGAGCCTCTGTATGCAGCTTGTCAACACTCAGGCACGCTCATGGATGTGGCCTCTCTGCCCCTGCCATGCACAGACACGCCACATGTCAAAGCTTTGTCACAAAGGGAAACAGACAAAAAACTGTGTCACAGATCTGTTTTAAAGTCAACCTGATATGAAAATTGACGTGCTGACCTCATCATTTCATGTTCCTGCACATGTTAAGCACAACATGATTTAAAAAAATGGACTTTTGGTTTTCCCAACACTTTGATCAAAGTGTAGTAGATTTAGCCAGCCTTGAGATAAAAGTTTGGAGATAAAAACAACAGAAACCATGAATGTAATCTGGTGTCTGTACGCATGCATAAAACTGAGATGAATTTTGGCAGCCTGCTGTCTGAAACATCTGCTGGCTATGTTCAGCAGCACTGCAGTAAACCATATCCACTGGTCTATACTACCTAAATGACAAGCTAATAACTGTTTAAATAGGTTAAAAGTTTTAGAACTAGAATTATAGAAGATATTTGGGTGACTTTAGCGTTAGCATAAGACTTGTTAACATATGACTTGTAGTTCCATTTCTAAACTAAAGAAGCAACATTTGGACGCCCAACATGTCTAGGCTGTTCTACATCTTGGGTAAGTGACGTATTGTTTACATTCTAATACAGGCCGAATCTTTAATTCAACTGTTCTATATATCCAAAAGGGAGCTACATGCATAGCCCTGGACCTTTCCAAAGACCAAAATCACACAGGCGTACAAACCAATTAAAAGGAATGTAATGAAATTCCCTGCCTTGAAGTTCCATTTCTACACTAGAGAAGCAAAGTTTGGACACCACACGCCTTGGCTGTTCATTTACATCTTGGGTAAGTAACTAACTCTTTAAATTTTTCACCAAACCCTTACTTTAATACAGGCTGAATCTGATATATCAGTAAGTTTCTAATATGAGAGGGAACTATCTGCATTGCTCTGGACTTCCCCAATTAATACAATTACACAGGTGTGCAAGAGCAATTTAAAGGAATGTAAAAAAAAATGCCTTGCAGTTCCATTTCTAAACTAAAAACACAAAATTTGGACACCAAAGATGTCTTGGGTAGGTGACAAAGGTGTTTAAATTTGAATTTTCACCAAACCATTCTGTTAATACAGACCGAATCTATAAGCAAACTATAGACTGGTATATTGGTAAACTGAGTGAGATCTAGGTGCATAGCTGTGAACAAAATCACAGGTGTACAAAAGCAATTAAAGGGAATGTAATGAAGACTAAATACACTCCATCATTTTCTATGTCCACAGCAACGCACCAAACCACAAACACATAAAAAAACAAGTATTTTACGGTAACAGAAGCACATACTGCACAAAGACATACTCTGTTCAACTCTGGAATGGTTGTTGTCCACCAGGAACACGAAGCAGCCTATTAATTCTCAGCCTGACTCAAGCTCATACCGCACCAACTCCCAACCCCACACACACCGCCTCAATTTAAAAAAAATGACCTGTTCCAAACAGACAGGCAGGTAAAACAGCAAACACTCACCTGGCATGACGTCACAGATGGGCACGAGACGGGTGTGCTCGAGGCTGGCGAAATTACACAGCAGCTTCCCGTCGATCACACCGTCCCAGTCTCCGATAGGATTGTCCTGAGGGCGAGACGTACAGCACCCTATTACTGACGCCGGCCTAGCTCATCTCACACACCCTACACTTACCGCTCCACCACCATTATTTAGACAAACACACAAACTCACACCACCCTCACAGCTGCCTTGTTTCAACACACTGTACTCCACTCTACTCTTCTCCCTCACCTACACTGTTACAAAAACAGAGCCACAGGCTCTCTGGCTTCTCTAAAAACGGATCTACTTTAATTCTCAGTCCAGTATAGCACAAACGCCATTTATTTTAATGCTCAATTCTCACAGGGCATCTTAGCTTATGATACTTTCTACATATATGTATATGAATAATTGAGTGCTGTACTAGAACAAGCTCCAACATTCACGAAAGAACAAGCTCCCACATTCACTTCTACTCTTGCTACACTCAACAAGCTCTTCTGAGTCTAAAAGGTTCGTAGGAGTTCTCTGCTCCTACGTACTATTAACTGTCAACTGTTCAAGAAACGCTGATTAAATTATCCAATCTTCTAGAGCAGGGACCAATCCATAACTCCCGCTCAAGACAAAGGCAGTATCTCTGCGACTCTGGAGGCTGTGTGTGGATCTGTGAGTGTGTGAAGCTGAAGGGCTAGGTCTGGTGAAGCGTGTGCGATAGTGGTGTCTTGTCCGAGTGTTTGGCAGCCAGCCACAATGCTGGTCATACTCTCTCCCTCTTTCCTTCTCTCCTTCCTCATCACTCCATCCTTTCATCTCTCCATCCGCCCTCTCCAAAGCTTGACTGCTCTTTTGTTTTGGGCCGACAGCAAGTGGGCTGCAAGCTGACGGCGATGGCAAATACATAGACGTAAGAAAAACAGCTAAAGAAAAAAAACATCTCACAAACACTCCCTCTCACTGGTCACATGACGTAGTTTAATTAGAGGGGCCCACATCCTACATTTTCCTTAGATTTTTTATTTTTTTTTTACCTGAGGTCCACTTATAACATTCGGGTGGGTGTCTGTGCCAAAAACAGTCACAATTCATTTTTATATGGCCATTTTCCATTAGAACATTCTATTCCCTTTAGAACAAAACAGGTTGTTTGTTCTTGTGCCTTTAAAACTGGTGTAGGTAAATGACTTCGTTTCTAATTGCCCTGTTTTGTGGTCGATTGAAAAAGAAGTCCAGGCTGAAACACTCTTTAGAACTTCTGCATAACAGACACGATTGTATTGCTAAAAGCAAATACATGTATATGTGTTGGTTTTTGTTACAAAAATATAATTCCATAGATGCTTAGCATCCTTATATGAACTGTGTTGTCTGGGCAAATAAACAGTGTGTCTTGAAACAGTGTTTACATAATAAACAAACATTTTTTGCATGCAAGGCCTTTTTTTTTGCATGAAAGTGATTAAAAAGTTAATATGTAAAAAGGCAAACAGCCCTAATCAGCAGCTGGATTTTCATTTATCACGCATCCTAGGCTAATACATGGGTTACGTTAAAATAGTACTGAAATGAATGAAAAATAAATACCATATCAACACCAACGTAATAGCCCAGTGTCTCGTTGCCAGGTAACAGGTCACAGAAGATGACGGTTCCGCGTTCAGGGCCCTCTCGGGTCTGCACCAGCACACGAGAGTTGATATCCAATGGGGGGTAATCTCCCTCCGCCTCTGGATCATTATCCACTAGGTTCACGTGATCCACCACTAGATCCTCGTCCTCCCAGAGCTCCAGTTTGTCGAGTGCGACAAAGACTCCGCACTCATCCTCACACCGAAATAACTGCTGGCCTTGATATGAACCCTCAGTGAAACCCTGGCCACGACCTTCCTCCTGAAAGAGAGAAGTAGGGTTGGTAGAAATAAATAATATTGCCAAGTCATGTCATGTTCTACAGTCCAATAGGCTTCTACATGCTAATCATTCCATGAGCTGTTGCATAATTAAGCTCTCAAATCTATGAAAATTCCATTTTCATTATATTATTTTACAACATTTAACATCTTCAGTGATGTTATTTTGAAATGTGACCAGGAGAATGTACCCCATTTACGAATAAATGTGTTAGAGATCAGTCTTTTCCACTAGCCTACCATGGCTAACTTGTTCAGCAATTGAAAAAGAAATAAAAACAACAAGCATCTTCCCACATGAACTGAACAAAGCAGAATATTGTATTGCGATGGTAGCGTGCCACCATACTAATTCACAGTTTCACCAAGTTAATGATCAGAATGATGGAAATTAGATAAGCCATTTCAACCACATCCACAAGGTTTGAAAAGTGTCACAAAACGAACGTTCATGCCAGTGTCAGCAATGTATGTTATAGCACTTCACCATCTTGCTACAATACATTCTGTTTTAACTAGGGTGAATTCATCTTCAAACAACTGGTAAATCAGCCTAAATGTGGCTAGTAAATGTGAAATGTGTTTTTTGGTTTTTATTTACATAAAGTAATATACAATAAAGGCAAAATAACTTTTCAAAGACTCAGATCATTGTTGTTTTACACATTTTTTGAAAAAAAGAAGTTTTTTCAACTTCTCTTAATCCAAAGTATTAAACAGTATTGCTCCTCATTCAAAAAGTAATTTGGACTGAAACTGTCCTTTTAAACTATGAAAGGGCAGGCCTAAACTACTTTTGATATTAGTAAATGTGTTGATTTCTACCACACAATTCACTGTTAGTTAGCTTAGTTCGCTCCCATATTTTACTTATTTTTGAGCTTTCAGGCGTAACTTTCGTTTCTTGCACTAGTGGCTCACGTAAGTGCCACACTGTAGACACTCACAAAAATATGAACTCATTTGAGGTTGGATACCGTTTTTAAAATACTGAAACGTCATATCCTACCTATTTTCCTTAAGTTTAACAACCTTGCAGTCAAATAACTCAATAAATACATTTACAGCATTTAGCAGATGCTTTTATCCAAAGCGACTTCCATTCCCTAACTACAGGGGACAGTCTTTCAGGGGCCACTTGGGGCTAAGGGTCTTGCTCAGGGACCCAGTGTGGTATGCTAAAGGTAGAAACCCACGATTTCTTTGTTGAGAAGATTCATGTGACAGAATAGACATTAGTTTCGTTTACTTTATTCTCAAATCTGCTGTGTGAAATCTATAAAAATATACTAGCAAGCATGAAATGACTACTTTCAGGGGGTCTAGAGAATGTTGACAAAGCACAGGACCCTCAGTCTTCCTCACTGTATATCCAACACAGGTCAGCAACACACCCTGGACCAGCAACCGCTACCACTATGTACGGGCTGTGTTAGGCCCAAACAAAGCAAAAGTCCTGTGGTGAGAGAGATGGTACATAATGTGCCAGAGCCTGGGATTCTAGCTGAGGTTGTACTCAGACTCACAGGGAAGCAGGCTGGATACAGCGTGTCCTGAACTCACTTTACCAGCCCCCACTGCACGACAAATGAACTATTGTCCTGTGGCACGCCCTCTATCTGCTCACGCTCAGAACTCGAACCATCTCTCTCTCTCTCACTAAAGAAGCCACATTTAGCAGAATAAAACGACTTGATTTTAAAATAGCTCTTTGCTACCATTTATAATTACACGTGTGCATCCTTCGCTACTACTATGATTATAATCATTGCCATTTCTATAGAAGCTTTGAAGACATTTATCTTGCCATTAATGCCAAACCTAAACTTGGGTTAATGCTTGTATCTCTTTCCCATGAAAAATAAGTACAAATGGCAAGCCAGCGGTGGAAGTTATTAAAACATGATTTACTGGCCTTTCATTGTTCAGGAATTAGGTCAACAAAAAGTTTAAACCAAATTCATCTTCCCACCTCCTGATCACAAGAACAGTTCATCAGACCAGGCCACATAAGGGAAAAAGAGATTTCCTTAAATACTGGATAAAATTATTGAAACACAGGGGTGTGCAACTCCAATCCTGGAGGGTCACAGGTCAGTTGATTTGACCAGTGGGTTTGACCAATTAAATAACCAGGACAAGAGTTGTGCACCCAAAAAAATTCTTACCCATCATGGAACAAAATTAATCCCTGAACTAGCTCATATCTTCTCTAGCTTCTCTAATATCAAGTTTCACCCATAAATACGCCACAACACAGTAAAGGATTAAGTAAAGGAGTTGTGATTCATGTTCTTCATATATAGTGACTTGGTTGCCGGCCCTGAGCTAACATACCCGTGCCCTGCTTATTTTGTGTTTTCCATGCTCCAACACACTTTACAAGTTCTACCTGAGAGTAAGTGGGTGTGTCAGAGCAGGAGAAACATCAGCATGTGCGATGAGGCTCTTTTACATTGAAATAAGAGTTCAAAGAACAGATGCAAAATCATAAAGGATTCAATCACGATTTGCAGATTCACTGAAGTTAATAAGATCTCTGTACTTAACTACTCTAATTCATCATCACCTGAAAATAACATTTAAAAACTAAAAGTTATGAAGGTAAACTCTCTATCCTAGTAGCCAAACCACTAAACAAAGTAAGCCCCAGTTCTCACCAGCAGCTCCACACCAAACCATATTCCAGACAGCGCCCTGTCGGGCAGCAGGGCTCCTTTGAACCTGACCACGCCTGGCAGTGGTTCGTCCCCAGACCGCAGCTGCACGCGCACTTTGGAGCCGCAGTCGATCTCACGGGCCCTGTCCAGACGGGGTTTGTTGCACAGCAGGCCGTAGCGCTCCTCGCAGTTGGTGATGGGGAACAGCAGCTCGGCCAGTTTCTCATCCAGCTCCAGTACATCGCGTTCATCCACGCTCACCACCACGTTGGTCTGGTCCAGGATGCGCAGGCTGCGCTTGCCCTTGCTGGGGGGCAGCGGGCGGCCCAGGCTGTTGCGTTCCTGGCAGACCTGGCCCAGGCTGCCGCGCGGTATGCGCAGCGTCTTCTGTGGTGGCTTCTCCACCACACATTCCTTCACCACCATGTAGAAGCGCCAGTCATCACGGAAGCCGCCTGCTGGCTTCTCCTGGCTCCAGAGCGCCGAGCTCATGGCTGCATTGCTGGCCAGGGGAGAGGCGACGGGAGCAGGCGGTTCAAAAGTCAAGATGAGAGGCGTCAGAAGACACACGCGAGCGGCGCTTGCATGACCTTTCAGTGGAACAGATACATTACACACATGTCAGGAGCTGGAAAAGAAAAAACAATTGAATTTCAGTAATAAACTGATTTTCACAAAAGAAAAATAATCTGACTCCAATACACTAGTCCTATGCAACATCACATGTTACAAATAATTAGCAGTTAAGAAGGAGTTAAGTCATTTTAGGTGAGTCTAAAATAGGTGTTCAGACCACAAAACAGAGAAGGTGAAAAAAAATGCTGTAAATGGATGATTATAGAACTTTATCAATTTGTCATTTTTCAAAATGCAATAAACAAAAACAATATTTATTATTTTGCATGACAAGATGTTGTTTTGTATATTGTAAATAATGTAGCATTAGATATTATTAATCATGTATTATTTACATACTAGGACTACTTAAAAGGTAGCATATGTTTCCTTCCAAGAACTTTGGGAAGAAAGTTGGGCATCACACAGTGCTACTCATTTCTTACCCAACAGCGATGTGCCTGACTGACACGTTCCACTGAACAGACCTAACCTACTTTCAGTTTGAGAATGAACAGAGTGAAAGTGAGAAGCCAAACAGCATGAATTAGAAATAGGCCTGGTATGAGAACAGGTATGGCAGCTACTTGTGTCTTAACACAAAGGCCACAATAGCAGTGGGATGCCTGAATGGTTCAGTCGAGCAAAAATGCAGAGGAGCCAGACAAGTGTGAAGAACAGGCATACTGAGATGCTTCTGCACAGATGAGCAAATAAAAAACTCTCTCTCACTCACACTCCCTCACTCGCACTCCCTCACTCACACTCCCTCACTCCCTCACACTCTCACTCCCTCACACTCGTACAGTCAGCTTCCCACAGCATTTCCCATAGCATATCGACTGATGCCATGAAAATGTGATGTAATACTTTAAACAATTTTACAGGTTTATAAGGTGTGTAAATCTCTGACCTCACAACTGTCCAATTCAGTTTCATTACAGATCTTTAGTGCACCATAAAATCTCATTTAGTCCATGATTTAACTGAATTACTATCCTTGAATACTCCTTACAATTGCCCTGATGGATTTATTTACACAACTGGATTATAGACAATAAAAACAAAACAAGTATTTAGGGTGATGATTATGGATATAAAGACATTTAATATAAAAATATAATTGACATAAAAGGATAGAACACTATGTTTGAAAAAGCAGAATGTTATTTTGTCCAAAAAAATAAGTCCATACTGAATACTATTATAATCCATTAGTCACTTGAATCACCACCTTCAGGTCAACCTATGACTGAAAGTGAAAGTGACAATCTGGTCATACGTGAACACACCACAGCACACAGTGTGAACAGCACGAAATACTTCCTCTGCATTTAACCCATTCACCAAGTGAAGCAGGGGGCAGCTATGAAGCAGTGTGTGGGGACGGTACCTTCCTCAGAGGTGCCTAGCGGTCTTAGGAATCGAACCCGGACTTTCTGATCACAGGGCGAATGCTTTAACCACTAGGCTACCAGATTGCTCATTCTCCTAATGTTTGGACAGAAGCAAAATCTGGCAAATAAAGCACAGGAAAGAGTAAACAAATGTAAGCATAGAAATTACTATAAAGCTAAACATGAGGATGGGCTAAAATGGGGATTTTCATCTAAACTTAAATTGTCCAGTTCACTCCACTTCACTACTTTAACCACTGCAACCATTTGAGATTTCACTTCGCAAAGGCCCTCCTGAAGGAGGAGCGGTTCATTCCCATGAATATTTTATGCTTTTCAGGTCTACTTACCATCAGTTTTACGATTATGTTTCCACATAGACATGCAAGTTTCTAAATGCACTAGTCTTTATCATGAAGACTAGGAAATCTACACAATCTTTGGTTTTGTAAAAGAGAATAGTCTAGCCACTGAATAGCATTTTCTTGAACTGGTTTAATCTCATGAACCTAGGACTGTCTGTATTGTAATCTACACAATATGGACAAAAGTTTTGGGATGTCTGCCTCTTACATCAAGAGGGACTTTAACAACATTGTAAATCCATAGACTTTAATATGGTGTTGGTCCCCCCTTTGCAACTTCCACTCTTCTTGGACTTTCAGCAAGAGTTTGGAGTTTCAGTGAGAATTTGTGTCCATTCATTCTGTAGAGCATTTATGAGGTCAGGCACTGATGTTGGACGAAAAGGCCTGGATCACAATTTCCGTGTTGAATGGTGCTGAGGTCAGGGCTCTATGTGGCCAGTCCAGTTCTTCCACACTGAACTCCTCCAGCCATGTCTTTATGGAGCTCACTTTGTGCTCTGGGACACAGTCATGCTGGTTCAACAGAAAAGGTTCTTCCCCAAACATGTGTCCACAAAGTTGGAAGCATGGCATTGTCTAAAATGTCTTGATCTGCTGAAGTATTTTGATTACACTACACTGGATGTAAGGGACCACCTGAATTCAATAATTGAGGTTTGTCTCAATACTTTTGTCCATATTGCGTATACTGATCCTACTGATTATTTTAAGGATGCACGGAGTTCTTAAAACAACTATGTGAACCCTTTCAAAGACTCTAAAGTACTTTATTAGCCCTTTAATGGGAAAACCTAAATCACTGTAATTTTAAAAAATATAAGTTGCCTTTTTAAAAAACAAGGATTAAAATAAGTGCTTCTTTGAAAGTTAGAAGCACCTGGCTGTGCACCACAATGAGTCCTGCATAATTAAGCTATGACAAGAGCTACAGCAACAACATTTTACATCATCAAACTAACAGTCCAAAAACAAAATAAGGAAAAGTCTATATATCGACCAAAAGTAATAAATATCTCAGTTTTTTAACCTTTCTACATTATTTGAAACAGCAACTGCTCTTTACATGATGTGAAACATTCATCATAAAGAAACCAACAGTAATGCTCTAAAAAAAGCTGGAATAAAAATGCTTTGTTCTGAAGTGTGTGAAGTTTGCATAATCTTGCTGTGTCTGAATTAGTTTCTGTACAGAGCTGTGGCTTCCTCCCACAAAAGACATTTAAATCAGGTGAGCTGGAAACTATAAATTGCCCCAGGTGTGGCTGCGTGTGTGTGTTTTCCCAAAAATGGATTGGTGAGTTTCTCTCCCTTTCTCCCTAAGAGCACAGAGATAAACTCCAGCTTCCCTCACAACACTGGTTGGCTGGATTATTGAAAAATATTTCTTAAATGCTTTATGGTACTTATTTAACGGTACATTTCACCTAATTCTGTGAAGTTTTGAAGGTTTTATATTTTATATATTTACAGAACAAAACAGGCTGGACTTCTCGCTCACACTCACACTGAACAGACTGACTCACCAAACATGTGCGCACTCGGATTTCCCCCAGCGCTGCAGACCGTGTCGGTGAAGCTGCAGGGGATTTCACAGACACAAACTCACTCTCCAGGCTTCCTGCTCGATAATGCAAACGCACCATGGGCACATGCGTTGACTAATATCTGAACAAAACGGTGAAAGAGTGCAGCCTATTTAATGACCTTTCTTTGGATTATTCTTTCACCTTATCGCTACTGTGTTTAGGAGGTGCACAAAGATGTGCACAGAAAATCTCTAAAAATAGATTCACGTGTAATGTCTAGGATATTCAGGTTACAAAATGTCTGAACAAACAACTTGCTTATAAAGCAGACGACCATCAAAGAGCTGTCTAAAAGAGTGTTTCCCTGGATTCAACCTGGCCTGCACATTCTAGTGCTTTCACTGCTTTAACTCAGGCTGCTAAAAAAGCTGATTAGTCAGATCAGTGAAGATCAGTGAAGATCAGTGTTGGGAGAAGCAAAGATACTCAAATGTGCAGGGTGTAGCCCAAGAGCCAGTGATGAGGAAACACTGGGCAAGGGAAATTAAATTCAACCCTGCTCCTGGAGAACATCACTGCTATGCACATCTTAGAGGTATACAAGCTTGTCCAAGATAGTTGTAGGTGAAAAAGAGCATATGCCTTCAGAATCAAGGTTGGGAACTGCTGATATGAAAAATAATGCTCTCTCATACCAACAATAGGACAGACAGTTCAAAAAGAACAAATGCTGTCAATTTCGGATGTCCATAATGGCACCTGATGTGAAGAGAGGAACTGAGACATCCAGAGCTCTATGGGGGGCTTGGAACCCTGACATTTCGGTGAAGGTCCTCCTGTCTCTCGACACTAGCACTATCTGACTACATCACCACAGGATCTCTTTGGCATTAGGTAACCCGGACCCGTATATCAGCTACTGAATGGATGCGTTTTGTGGAGATGACAGATGATCGAGTGATCTTGTGCAGTTGTTTTATTGCTCGTGGTTTTTCTTGCACTCCTGTCTGCACTCGTGGTATTTCTGCTCTTTGTGTTGTCCCATTGTCCTGGAGAAACAATGTATCGCTGTGTATTGTGTGTAAATGTTTAAAACGACAAAAAAAACACCTACTTGACTTGATGACATCATCTTAAATCCACTCTCAGTCCTCTGAAATCAATGCTAGTGGTGGCTATCAGATACAGATAGGTCTCGTCTTGTTGTGTGGGTCACTTCTGGCCAGCAAGCATCACGAACGGGTTCAAAAATAGGTCCGTCACACCATGAGACGAATGCTGTCACACCAAATTCACAAAAATACAGAAAAACTCAATGGAAGCTGAGCAGCCGGTGGCTAACGAGGCTATTTAAACACGTATTTTTGATACCCGACACAGTGGCAGCTCCTATTTTTGAACTTAGATGATAAAACTCACCCTAGTCGATGCTGAGAGTCGATACCAAAGCTTTTAATCCCTTTTTTTACACGGAAAACGAGGAAAGACGCATCTTGCTGCCGACTCTCCGGTTGCTACGACCAAATGGGTTGCTAGCTAACAGGCTAACATCAACTAGCATCCTCAACTAGTGTCCAGAATAAACCAGCTGGATGTATCTTCCCCACTCGCTTTAAACTTTAAGAACTGATACTAAATAAGGGTTGTAAGAAAACAGCGGTTTTAATCCTCCAAGCCGAGCAAGAAAGGTTTTATTTAACATTTAAATTGAATCATTTGTAGTGTTTATCACATCAACCAAACATATTGGGCCAATAGTCGTCTCTGATTGGTGGAACAGCTTCATTCTCCACTTTGATTGGCTAATATGATGGCCCAACAGCTGAAGCCCGCCTCCTGGGGTTTTCCAGTTTCCAGTTAGGTTGACGAAATTTGACAAAAATCTTGGGACACAGTAAAAAGTATAAATAGGGCCACTGTCTGTTAGTGAGGGCTCCCATACACTTTTACGGACAAAAGTATTGGGACACACCTGGTTTTTAGGATTTGGGCTAGGCCCCTGACTTCCAGTGAAGGTCAATTGTAATGCATCAGCAGAGCAAGACAGTTTGGACAGCGCCACGCCTCCAACATTGTGAACACAGTTTGGGGAAAACCTTTTCTATTCCAGCATGACTGTGCCCCAGTGCACAAATAAAGACATGGTTGGATGAGTTTGGTGTGGAAGAACTTGACTGGTCTGCACAGAGCCCTGACCTCAACCCCATCCAACACATTTGGGATGAATTGGAACGGAGATTGTGATCCATTCTCATCCAACGTCAGTGTCTGACTTCAAAAATGCTCAACAGAATAAACGGCCACAAATTGCCACAGAAACTCCAAAATCTTACAGAAAGCCTTCCAAGAAGAGTGGAAGCCATTACACATGGAAAAAACGACCAACCATAGTAAAGTTTATGTATTTGAATACAGTGTCATGCTGATATAATGGCCAGATGTCCCATTACTTTGGTCCATATAGTGTACTTCAAATTACTTTTCCTATTCTTGTATTCCATAAGGCTTAGCTGGTTGCTGAGATATACAAACATTACCAATGTGTACACCACGCATACGCGATACCACTAGTTTTATTTTCGATACACTGTATGGAATGTCTAAGTATAGAAAACCAATCAGCCGTCCCCAAGAAGAAGATTGTTGCAGTTCCACTGTGGAGTCTTTTATGTACTCCACATAATTTAAAAAATGACCAGCTTACCATCTACTGATTGCCATGGTTTGACATCTAGTTTCCCCACTAGTAAATACAATTTGGTTTGACCATTTATGTGTTCAGAACTTGTAATTACAATATTTCTATGGTTCTGCAAAGACTATAGGAAAACAATAATATTGTCCTTTAAATGGTATGGTATTTGTTCAACATGACCAAGAGTATGACATAACAAGGTAGTAATTGTTAAGTAAGGGAATGTGAATAACATGTAATACCAATCATTCATTCTTTTCTTCATTCATTTTCTGTAACCGCTTAAACCTTACTGGGGTCGCAGGTACCCAGAGCCAATCCCGGGGTCTCCAGGTGCATGGCAGGGACTCATCAGCCCACCGCAGGGCACAAATACAGAAACACACTTTAAAAAAACAATACAAAGGAAGAAACACATTCAAAAATTTCTCCCAAAAGTTTTAAATATAGGTGCATATAAAATAACACAATAAATGTTATAAGCATTAACAGTACCAATAATACAGTGTGAACTATATGTAACATTTCCATGAGCCCGTCTTCGATCTCAGACTCAGACTGAGAAAGCATGCATTGGTGTGCACTAACCAGGCTAAATAACTGAGAACAGAGCTATCAGGTGCCTTGAGTACACCCTGCTTTAGTAACAAATCCAACAAAGTACCACGTGTGAACACAGAATGAGGTGCAGCTATTGTGGACCAAAATAATACAGTAAGGTAGACAGAAAAATCTGAAACATCACAGATTCATGTTGACATTAACACTGACCTCATTAGGGTTTGTGGGCAAAGCTAGATCAGGTGCCTCCAAGGTGTCATTATTCTGCCCTTTCTTCCATTTATATTTACATTTACAGCATTTAGCAGACGCCTATTATCCAAAACGACTTCCGTTCCCAAACTACAGGGGGCAGTCTCCCTGGAGCAACTTGGTGTTAAGGGTCTTTCTCAGGAACCCAGTGGTGGTTTATTGAAGGTAGGATTTAAACCCGTGACCTCTTGGTCCATAATCAAGTATCGTACCCACTAATCCACCACCCCCACCACCCCCTTCTTCTTCAGAAGGTCAGTCTGCTTTCACGTTTACTAAGTTCTTCCACCTCCTCTGCACTCAGATTGTTTCCCCGCAACCTGCAACAGTAAAGGTTGCTTAGTTACTGACATCTGCTACATCAGAAACATAGTCAACTTGATGCTTCATGCGAAGCCTAAAGGTTAAACAATTCATACCTGAATAACAAACTATGCATTCACTTTCAAAGACTCGACTGAAACAACTACCACAGTTCACAAAAATACAAAAGCATCTATACTGTTGTTAATGCTAGCTAGCAACAGTATAGTTCTAAATGAACTAGCTAATGCTAGCTAGTTCATTTAGAATGTGAATCTTAATCTCTGAATTTTCATTTTAAATCAAATATCCATGATAGCCCTACTTCATTCATAAGGACCCATAATAAAAACATTTTTTTAAATTAAAAAACATATTTGTAACATATTTGGGTTTAGCAGTATTATAGGACAGTATATATGTACTAATGGTACAGTGCAGCTTTCACTAACATGTGAATCTGATTTTAAAAAAAATTATTGATCTTGGATTAAATTGCTTATATTATGACTGCACAAACATGCTAAGAAACACAAATAAGATAATCTGAACTCTAAATAAAGCCAATAAAATTTTGCAGAATATAATCAGTATGAAATACACTATGATATATATATATATATATATAAAAATGCTGGGTATAAATACTAAAGATAAATAATTCAGAGTTAAGTGAATTACTAATAACACAAATTGTGGTTAGGAGTCAGTTATTGGAAGTAATAGAGATCAGTAGTATATAAGTAATATTGACAAAAGCAGTAAATTAACCTAAGTAGGACAGGCTCAACCTAAACTGAAACTGAAATGACATTGGATTTAATCATTTAAATATCTTACCACACTTCCTTAACACTGGTGTTTACTTCCAATGCCTGGATTAGGCATTCGACACCCTCCCTGCCAACACTGTTTTGGTTTAGCCTGAGAGATAAAGTGAAATGGGTGAAGAAAAACAGACATTGAGAGAGAGCAAACAAAAGAGAAACACAAAAAGAGAGTGAAGGGAGTGAACTCTCATTGGTAGAAAACAATTCTTCTTTAAAAAGTGTCTTCATCGCTCCACTCACCACAGTTCCGTAAGTGTTGTGCTCCTCTTGACGAGCTCAGCCAAAGCACATGCTCCTGCGTTGCCTACACTGTTATCCACCAGACTGAAGATGCAATAACAGAAGAGAAAAATACATTAATGGCTTCAAGGATAGAAAATCATTATACAAAGATCATTATACAAAGACCTACTATGATTGTTCTGCAAACCCCACGAAAGTGCTTTATAGTCTTATATAAAAAACAAAAAGAGCCATCCTACCTTAACCATATTAGTGTGGTGTTGTTCTTTAGTGCATCTGCCAAAGCCTCGGTGCCTTTGTCTCCGATTTTATTACCCCACAGCCTGGAGGAAGAGATGATAAAGTTGTCTATTCAAACAATACATTTGTCAAAAGTTTATTGGCTCATTGTCAGAGAGAGTGATCAATTCCCTCGGACCGTTGACTAATAGAGTATGAGCCAGAGACCGGTCTTTTTACTCGCACGAGGGTCCCACGCCACGGCAGGGTGAGGTGACAAAGGAATTTCAACCTAACACTCATCCTTACAGCCACCAGGTTGCACTTGCCTTCAGTCTGTTGGGGTTCATTCTCAAGGAATTTCAATGTAATGTAATGTAAAAATTGTGTTTATTGAAGTCCATTGCAATGTGATTTTGATAGATCAAAATGTCCTTGATTCATTACTTGGGATATGTTCTTTCAGTAATGGTAAAAATATACTTTAAAATATACTTTCATAATGAATATTGATTAAGTAAATCTTACCCAAGAAACTGCAGTGACGTGTTGCACCTCAGCCCCTCGGCCAGCTGCTCGGCTCCCTTTGAGGTGATGCTATTGTTTCCGAGTCTGCACAGCAGCAGTTAGCCAAGTGAGAAAAACCATTATTTTTCTATATGGGCACATATTTTGCAGTGTAGTAGAACAATTTTGGATTTCTCAACTTTATCTTACTTCTCAAGTGTACCCTAAACACTGTACTGGAGCTCTGTTATTGGTCTTAATACAGAATACTTTTTTTGCTATTCAGACAAAGTCACTGAGACTTGGAACCCAAGGACCCCAAAAGGAACACAGATTCAAATGGTTCAAATGGTACCTTAATGAGAGAAAGCTCTTCTTCGTCTTAAGCAGCATCGCCAAATGCTTTGTACAGTCATCCGTTAGATTATTGTTGAATAACCTGGGGAAACAATTTGTTTTAACATCTGTTTTTTGTTCGTTTTAACTAGGTTTCTTCTGGGCTACAGCGCTGCATATACTAGCATTTTCCATTTTTTAACACCTTAAAGCCCTTGTCAACTTAAAGAAGATTTAATACTTATTTGACTGCTAATACTTATTATCTAATACCTAATACCTGGTGCCTAATGGAGTAAACAAAGGAAAGTGAAAGGAAAGGAAAGTCATACTCACGCTACTTTCTGAAAGTTTTCACAGTGCACTCCTTTTTCGACAAGTTTGCGTATTCCTTCATCTGATATGTTATTGTTCCTCAAGCTATTATAACAATTACAAACAGAAAATAAAACAATTAATACCAAATTCACATTAGCATCATAGCAGTACAAAACACTTTAATCTTCTTCTGATGGTTACCCACTTCTACTAGATTTGTTAGTGCTGTTAGAACTAAAATCTCCTGAGTGGTAGATCACCAAGACTGGATTTGGTATCATTTTTGGAGAACAGCTTGCAGCCATGGTCCTAGTTATTTCCCCAATAACTGTAACATACTGACTTCTAAGTGAACCATTATAAACACTACATACAAAAAAACACAGATGACACATTTATATTCACTGGTTGTTCAGGATAGTAAATAAAATATCACTCAGCTTCTGGTTCTTCTAACCCCTACCACAAAAAATTAGTCACCATTTCTCTGAAAAGGATAATTTCAAATGGCTTTGTTTAAATGTAAAAAAAAAAAAGAATTATGCATTACAGAATTACAGAAAAAAATTAAATTAGCCTTTAAAACATAGCTAGATAATTATAATAAACAGAATTATCCACCAAGTTCAGTGCTTACTAGAGAGAGTGACAGGTGTGTAGACAGGGCAGGATCTGTTCCACTCCTACATCTCCCACTGTGTTGTAGTCCAGCTGGAGGCCGACTGGATTCGGAAGGTGCCTCAGCACATAGGCCAAAGCAGTGCACTCCACTGGCCCAATATTACAGTAGGTTAACTTCAGATGCTCCACTTCCAGCCTAGCTACAGCATCCTTTGCAATTTCGCTCTCCTGCATCTCGTAGATGCAAGTGATGAGCCAAACAAAGCTCGGCATGGCATGCATGCTCTTCTTCTCACCTGCAACAGGCCGAGGGATTGACTTGAAGTGCCTCTGCATGCCTTTGGACAAGAACTTCAGTACCTGCTTGGATTTCCAGTCAAGTGTGCCAGCAGGAGAGGACTGTATCAGAAGGCTGCGATGACGTTGGGAAAGAAGCCCTGAGACAAACCTTGCAGTGATCTGTAGGTTCGGGGTCTCTGCTGTATTAGGGTCGGTCTCCAGGGGCTGGTAAATGCAGTGACCAAGGCACCCACGAGTTAAACCTGGAAGCTGCCTACACTGAGACTGGAAGAGCTTTGGGATGAGAGAACGGTTGCCATTGTTGTTGAGAACAATATGGAGAGCAGCAAAGAAACACTGTAAAGTGATGTGTAGAAACTCATAGTGCTTGCAGTTAGCAGAGTCCGAGAGGTCCTTACAATGTATGAGGAAGCCCAGACCGACCTCCTGCTCTGTGATGCCATATGTCTGCAGGTCTGTCTCTGGAAACACAAAGCAGGAAGTCTCAAGACCCTCCAGTGCCAGCTGTCCTAGTCTCATCACCACATCTAGATGTTTCTGCACCCATCCCTTTCCCAGAGCCCTTTGGTCCTGAGGTACCTTTCTCTGGAAGAAGTGCTGCAGGACCATGAGGTACACATCTGTAATTGTCTGAGGGATGCCCTGCCCACATCCAAGCAGCTCCTTGTAACACTTAGACACGATCCAGCAGAAGACAGGGATATGGCACAGCCCAAGTAAGGCTGTGTTAGCCTGCAGGGACTCTATAACCCTACAGGCTACTGTGGAATCGCTGTGATGTTTCCTTACGAAGCAGTCAATTCCCACAGGAGAAAAACCCTTCACGAGGACCTCCTTGCGAAGGTACTTTTTCAGTGCCGGCCCCACAGCGTGTGGTCTGCTAGTTACCACCTTCTTTACCCCCTTCATCAAGGTACCCTGCAGTAGGTTAAAAAGCAACACAGGTACAGGTGCTTGCTGTATGGGGCAGCAATGCCGTTCTTCATCTGTGAAACTCTGCTTAAACTCATCAAGGCCATCGAATGTGAACAGGACCAGATGAGGGTGGTCCAGAATAAATTGGAAAAGCTCATCTTGACCCCGGTCTGGCCAGCAGCAGTGCAGAAACAGGAGCTCTTTCAAAGACAGTATCCTGTGCTCTGCACTCAGTTTACGACAGCTGAAGGGGAAAAGCAAAAGAATGTCTGTCAGCAAGGCCCCTCGAGCCCACAACAAGTGGAGCCTCTGTAGCAAGGTACTCTTCCCAGTACCTGCCTCCCCAGACAAAAGTACTGTGTCAGCTTCCTCATTAAGAGATCCAGCTTCACCCAAAACATCCTCCAGCCCCAGACTCGTTATCTCCCTTTTGCCTTGCACCAGTTCTAGAAGACACTCAGTATAGATATCGTCCAGGGAGAATCTTCCCGTTCCGCCGTAAGTGCTGAGGAAGTGGGACTGAGCAGACACAGAGCTGCGAAGCTTCTTCTGGTAAAGTTGGCATTCTGGTGCATGGTGTAGAAAAAAGTCAAATGTGAAGACGAAATCTAAATAGCTTTGTTCAGACAATGGCCTATTACAAATTTTTGCTTTCAAGACAGCTATCTAGAAATGACTGACTGCCCTGTACTGTGCCTCATTCAAAAAGCAGTTTGAATGCATTGGTTTTCATGACATCAAAAAGCAATATGATTTTTATGGCCCGCAAGACTGTCAGTAAATCAGTGTGTGATTCGTATGATTTAATAAAGTTATGGGTTTTGGATCATGATTGGCTGGTAGGCCCTCGCTACTTTCGCCAAGATTGGTAGATTGGTAGATAACCACAGCAGATAGCTGTGTTGTATTAAATTAGCCAATTCGAGCACAGAAGTTGCCATATTATTAGCCAATCGCAGCTGAAAGAGGTGAGGTTTGTCAGAAATTGGATGTGCAGAGCAGAGCTGGCAGAAATAAAAGAAAATCCAGTCACACACAGAGCGAGTGGAACATTTTTGTAGTTTTAGCTCAGTGATGTATCTACTCTAAGGACTTTAAGGGTCAGAGTTCTCGTTTAGAACTGGACAGCGTTAAAACGGCTATGTTTGACGGTTAAAGCAGCACTGACACAGTGCTGGACTGGCCATCGGGCATCACGGGCCAATGGTAAATTTGGACCGGCGCGGAATCCCAGATCTGAACTATTATAGCACAAAAAAGCGCATTTCTGAGGACTTGACGCTCGTCAGGCTGGGAAAAGTAATCAAACCATTTTTAAACTGTTTGGACTCCACCAATCCACAGTCAAAACCATTGCTACTCTCCTCAGGCCTGGCCAACAAAGATCACTCCAATGTCCAATGCTTCCTGTCTGGAGTTTGCTAAAGATAATACGATCAAGCCCCAAGGCTCTTAAAAAATGTATGGCTATAAGATGGGCCAAAAGTCCGCCAAGTGTGCAGGACGGATCAAGTTACTTAAAAAATTTAGCTGCAGTTACACAAGGGGGTCACAATCCATACTGAAAGCAAAGGTTCACACATCAGTTTCCTCAATAAATAAGTGGCCAAGTATATATTTTTGTCTCATTTGTTTAGGTTTCTTTATTTACTTTTAGGCGTAGTTATGCGTAAATATAGAAAAGAGGTTTGTAGGTTTGATTTCAAAGGTCATAGACTGTGAAACAGAAATTATTCTCAAGGTCAGTGAACATGAAAGCCACATACATACCAGATGTGAGTTTCTTTTCCTCTTGAATAGGTTGTGACACCTCTACCTGCTGTAGATACTGCAGTAAGACACGGTCGGCTCCATCTCCTTTGAACCTCACTTGGTCTAAGAGCCGTCTCACCTGACAGAAATAAGAAAACATGGTAGGCCGTGTGCACAATTTCTGTTCAAGCAATGGGTTCAAATGTACCTGCATTATCTTTAGTCCAAGGATTCTTTTGAACATGTTACATGTGACTGTACCTTAAGGTAAACTGAACATAGGACATATGGATGTTAGGAACAGTTCAAATATGAAACTGTACTTCTGAATTCAGAAGATTTCAGTGAGGATGCTTACTCACATAAAATTCCTAACAAGAAATAATCATGTCTAATAATGATCTGCCAAAAAGTATGTGGATATATAAGCTATATTTAATTTATTATATCATACATCATATATCACTTGTAATTTCATCAAATTAACTAAATGTGTAATTTCATCACACATTTAGTTAATTTGTACGGTGTTGTTGTTTGTAAATGGAATAATACAGAATTCACCATGTTTTTCAAAGGCCTATTAAATTGTGTTGGGCCTCTTGGAAAATTTGAGCCCTTTAGGTCAGTCCACCTTCCAATTAATCTCAAAGGTGCTTAGTTGGGTTTAGGTTGGGGCTCTGTGCAGGCCACAGGAGTTCCTCCAGACCAACTTCTAAGCATGTCTTTATGGACCACATTTTGTGCAGCAGGGCATAGTCATGCTGTAACAGGAAACAGCCACAAAGTTGAAAACATGTCATTGTTAAATATCTTTAACATCACCCTTCCCTAGTAACATCACCCCTCCCAGACCATTATTGCTCCTGCACCAAACATCACTTTAGGCTTTATGCATTCCGTAGGTAGTGTTCTACTGACAACTACTCCAGCACCCGGTGGCAGTGTGCTTTATACCACTCTAGCCGACACTTTACATTGTGATTTTAGGCTTGGGTGCAACTGCTACACTTTAAGTCCCCCTGTGCCCAGTTCATGTACCTCAAGAGGCAGTTTGGGACACTCTAGTGAGTGAAAATTTTGCCTAAATGATGATCCAATAAAGCTCAGATCACATCAAGCATTTTTAGAACTCAAGTTTGCACACACTGATAGTGAGTCAGCGTTCATTAGTTACAGTTTGATGGCTGGGTTTACAATATTACAGAACAACCGCTTGCAATACAGTAACCCCCCTCTTTTCGCGGGGGTTACGTTCCAAGAGCATGTGCTCATAGTGAACATTTTTATAGGTAAACCCTAAATATGCCCACAAATATACTCTCAGAAAACTTCAATTACAGTTTAACGCTTTACCCTTAAAGAAAATGTAAAGGTAAACTCATTCACCTCATAATTTAATTTACAGTAATAAAAATGTAGGGCTGTAAGAAGGACAAAACGAAAACAAGAGAAACACTGAGACAATCCAGGGGAGAGATTCTGGTCTGCAGCTGCCACAGATGCTTCAAACTGCAGCAGCAAGCATAAATAAATAATCACAGTCAGAAAACTTCCGTAGGAAATTGCTTAAAAACCGGGTCGTTACCGCTAGCTGTGTTAGCATTAACAGTGTGGGGCAAGCCAAAACAAAGACTTGTACACAAAAGAAACGTTGAAATAGCTCACTCTACCCACATGTTTAGACAAGGCACAGTCTGCTGAAAATTGCTAACTGATGAAAATTGTTTAAAACACTAAAAGAAGCAGACAAGACATGGAGCAGTCATAACATGCTACAGCAGACTCGCGCCTGCACACTACACCACGTTCTCGGATTGCCTGTTTTCAAACCTTTCTATTTTTAAACGCTTTTTATATTTATACAGTTTTCTTGATATTTTAGCGCTAAAATGCTAAAATATCTATGTGTATTGCCACAAAAAAATATTTAAAAAATGCGGAGGACATTTGCAGTGTCTGCGTTATTGTGGGGATTTCTGTGTACCGTTATCAGTAAGATTCTCAGAAAAAATCCACATTAGACTGAATCCGCGACTGCTGATCTGCGTTTTAATATTACTATTACTGTAATATCATTAGTTGTGTTGTTTTGCCCACATTTTGCTGCTACAGCTATCCTTCAGTTGAAAAAGAAAGCCAATATCTAGTTTTCTGCTCTACACATCATTATGCTTAAGGCTAATTCATGTTGCACAATGAGCTGCGTGATTATCATTGCCTTTTAAGAGCTTGATGTAAAAAGGAACTTACATCTCCTATTTGTACAAAGGAGTAAGCCTTTGAATCTCATTATCATTTATTTTTTATGAGACAGAAAGTAAAGAATATCAGCTGCATAATGATTGCTTCCTCCATGAATAGCGTTAACACAAGATTCAGTCCATGTTAACAACTACTTGTTTTTAATTTAGCACTGTAATTATGTCTTTGTGCAGTAACAATATTCATAGTGTCTTAAAAGGTTGTAATGAAGCTATTTTGAATCTAAATCTCAGCTAATTCAAGGTTGTCTTTGAACAGTGCATTCATAACTTTGACAGTTGTGGAAATATCCTTGACTGTACTCCAATTAGCATCTTTCCATTCCTTCAGAATGGAACTAGATCTAGATGGCCAAAACTTTGGCTTCTGGGGCAAATTCGGCATGCCTGATGGCATATTCTGGTCCCTCATTATGTTTGGGAGCTCCTATTCTAGACCATTAAAATATACATGACATTTCTGTTGTTATACAAGACTTACATGTGGTTATGGAAGTGACCAGGCCTGTGATTCTGAATTATGTGAAGCTTATCCAAAGGTGTGTACATTGTGCACAATAGTTTATCAAGGAAGTAGTATGAGTCTTAGATTAGATGAGGTCACATGTCCTCAACCGTTCTGTTCTCAGTAGTTTAAAGTCAAGTCAAAGTGATTTTTGTCATTTCACCATATACAATTATACAGGGAAACGAAATGGCGAGAGCTCTGGATCTGCAGTATATATACAAATACTTAGAAGAAATAAGAAATAATATAGACAGACGAGACAAAACACACAACCTTTTCAGTTGCCAATAGGAAGCCCTGTTGTGTCCGCCTACCCCTCGACAGATTAGCAGTGTTCTGTGTAGCCTAATGCTAGCGTTTTTGTTTTGTTTTTTTATCTCCTCACAAAGATCGGGTTTAACATTTGTATTTTGGGTCAACATTGTTGAAGTTGTTTAGAGTGAAATGTGTTGCGTTGTGTGATTGCTGTTTGGTATAATGTCATTGTCAAAATAATGTAAAATAGCTAAAGCTTAAACTCAGTGGACGTCTCCAATTTGCGCTCTGCTGCTGGCCAGCAAGACTGAAACAAGTTGGTCAATGAGTCAAGTCTGACTCTAGTGATGTGTTCAGTCTTATTTGATGAATTTTCTAAGTATCTAAATGCCTGTAGTAAAATTTTATTGTTGCATACTGGGTGCATCTCTTTGAATGCTGGATTGTTAAAGATATTAAGATATTAACAAAAAACTGACAAAAACTTTAAATGCGATTTTCTTGGTTTTTCAGTTGGAAAATAGTGCTGTGCTACCGTCATTCAAACGACTGTAAGACGTTTGACCCAATGTCATTCATTTTTTAATTCCCTTATGCCACAAATTAATCTCCCTTATTTCAAGTTTATTAATATTTGTTGTTCAGTATTTGTTGTTCAGCATGTGGGAGGACAAGAATGTGTGCTATGATGTTTCACTGCATCAATGATATTAAAAGAGAAATTAAGAAAGGGCTAATGGATTCTCTGGATGACTTCCATCATCACCAAGCTGCCTCTGATTCACATAACATTTATGTTCTCCATGAGGGAGAAATAAAGTCCTCAGGGGTTACTTGAGAGTTTTTATGCTCTGTTCTATTTTATTTATCAGGATATGAGTGGTGGCGTGGCCTCTCCTTCACATTTTTAAATGTTTACATAGTCTTTCAGAAAAAGTATGGAAACAAAGACACAAGAAGGTTATCAGCAGAAAGGAATTACTTGACAATTTGGCCAGAAAATTAGATGTTCCATGTGCATACAGCTGTGTTAGAAGTGTTTAAATTGCAAAACATATTTCCTGTACTGTTAGAGATCATAATCCACAGTGTGCATTTTCACAAGAGCTGTATCCCTCAGTTGTGGTGTTGTAGGTTTATATATATGTTCTTATAGTGGTTGCAGAAAGCTGAAAGGCAGTTATGCTCTCTTTCTTCCTTTTTTTTTGGTCTGACTGGTATAAGCCTCTAGTGGTACATGTCAAAACAAACTAGCTTAAAGTGACTTAGAGTAGGACGGCAGAGTCCTTCTGCCAAGTGGCTTACATGGTTTGGTGTCTAGAATTCCTTCTGGGGTTGTGTGTATAGCCCACCTGTATATATGCCTGTCTTCATTTATAAATTAATCCTGACCAGATGACATTTCTTAATAGCATGTAAATCCCAGCTTTCTCATTCAAGACAAAGGCATTTTAACCTAAGCATAGCTCGGCTGAGTGTTTTTCATAAGATTGGTCCCCAAATATTCAGACATGTGCATAATAGAACTGATTGTGTTTTTTCATTGTTACAGGATGAATTTCTGTGATACGGTTCGTAAAGGCCAACAAAAAATAAAACAGTCAAAATCCTTTTGTAAACTGATGTGTAGATGACTGTTGACATAATTATAGTAGAACTGCAGACATACAGAGCTAACCCAAATGGCCAGCAAACAACTTATAATTTCATAATTGAGGACCCACTTTCCACACACAAATGAAACACACCCCATAACAACTGGTTGCACTTAGCCTTGCTAATTGTAATATTGCATTGTTGTGTGTCAAAGGATCAGCTATTAACGTGCTTATGAAAGATGCAAATTTTGTTTCTTGCTCATTTCAAAATGGGCAGAGGGGTGTTGGTATCTGTTTACTATCAATCAGGGTGTTTTTCCCCTGAAAACAGTTCACCTTGCTGTGGTGTCCCAATACTTTTGGCCCACTACCTTCCGAGCGTATCGCGGCAGGGAATTTAAATTAAAAGAGGCCGATACGGGTTTACCTTTACATTTTCTTTAAGGGTAATGCATTAAACTGAGTTTAAAATGAAATTACAAAGTGCTCTGTGAGCATATTTGGGGCAGATTTAGGGTGACACTATAAAAAAAAAAAGGCATTTTTAGGCTTTTTGTTTTACCAAAACACAATGCGGTTTTTCACTATACGCGGGTGCTGTTGGAGTGTAACCCCTGTGAAAAGGTTACTGTGCTCAGATATCTCAGACTGAACCTTCTCCATCTGTAACGGACATTTAAAATAGCACCATCCTATCATTTTTTTCCCTCAGTAGTCAACACTATACATTGTTGTATGCTGTTGATACTCTTTTGATTCAGAGTTGATTGGTGGCAGCGGTGGCACCACGGATCTTGAAGCTTGAGATTTCAACCCATTACTTGTGTAGCTCAAGCACATTTAACAGCAATGGACATTTTGTTAACCTGGACTGGAATCCTGTGGCACATACACATTGAAATCTACAGGTTGAAACAAGTGCTTAGCTATGTAACCTCATTACAGCCTGCACTCCAACAAAAAAAAACCCCATCAATTCACTTTATATACACTGTGAGTCAAACGGTAGATTGCTGAACTTTGGTTTTCAGTTTTGCTTCAGAACTCTAACATCACTAGTGCTTAATGTGAGAAAACCAGTCATCAAAAGTGGTTGGTGTGTGCTAATTACTGTTTATGTCTTAGTTTCTGTACATCTGCACTGTTTGTGGGAACTCTTGCTGTATTTATTGCATTATGAAATTTGATGATGCCTCTATCTTTATCCGAATGCTAGTGGTTGGTGTTGGGAAATGGCTTTGATTAAACTGTATCATGCTACTTTTATATATCGAACGGGTTCTGCATTATTGTTTCATTTGTGTCATATTTGCATCTTGGTTTGTTGGTATATTTTGTATTATTTGCTAAATATGTAAACATTTTAATGTTTAGTGTTTTCTGCCATTAGCTATTGTTTATACCCGATTAATTTGATTAAATGCTCTCAACAGCTTTGGCAATTGAAACAAGCTTGAAAGTTCATTTGTGATCAAGAAATATGGGCTTAGCCCTGGATTGGTTTTTAATTACAATTTATGTGGAGAGACCCTAAGAAAAACATTTTTGTGTGCTTGCTTCAAATTTTTAGCCCATGTTTGACCATGTGCATGCTGGCACTGCCAGCCATTGCTGTGAGTCATTATTGTGTCCCTGCTCTCTCTCTCTTTTTTTTTTTTTTTCTCCAGGCAATTTTCACCATCTCTGCATCATATTGCCACATCCTATGAGAGATTTAGAGAGGAAAAAAGGTTTTACTCTCTGGCTTTTTAAATTGGGCATTATTAACTTTTATGACGCCAGTGCTCCATAGTTTGACCTGCTTTTATTTTATTTTTGATGCTTTTTAGGCAAGAAAAAACTCACTGCTGTAGGTATGCAGTTAATTTAACTTTGCTTGCTTTACTTCTCCTGTACTGACTGCTGTGGTCTGCTCACATACCGTGTTATTCGGAATCAAGCCCAGAAGCAGTACTGAACCTATGAACTGTGCCCAAACATGTTTGATTTTCATTATAATTACAGTTGTAATGAGTTATAAAACACCTTAGGTTGATGCTGCCAAAGAAGGAACTGTTGAATTCAGATTTGGCTTAATAAGGGTGTCACCAGAGCCAGAGAAGTAATCAGAAGAGATTATGTTTGAATAGATTGATGTTTGATCATTGTTTTAGTGTAATATGAAACTGTGGTTGTTTTTTGGCTTTTTTTTTTTTGTTTTGTTTTGGGGGTTTTTTTAGTTGTTTTTTTTTAAGAAGTCTTGCTGGATAATATTTTTATTTTAATTAGGTATTTAAACATTTATTCTGCTGCCATTTGTGCCAGTAATTATCAGTCAAGATTTTGAACAGTGCTCTGTGTTGTATGTATGTTTGCAGGAAGCCAGCAGCGAGAGCGTGGGCCCCCATGCAGCCCCAGAGGAGAGGAAGGAGAAGGTGCCCAGCCCTCACCTCAGCCAGCTGGTGGTGCTGACCGCTAGCGGGACACTGTATGGCCTGGCTGAGAGAGTAGTCGCCACGGAGTCACTGTAAGTGGCCCACTAATATCATCCCATTTTTTTATTCTAATAAACTTTTAATGTTTGTCTGGGCTCTCTTGTACATGCATGCAGTTTTGCATCACTGCATATTGATGTGTGTAAAAGTACATGCTTTTACTTGCTTCAGCAGAAGTGGATCTTTACAGAGTACGGATCTGAGTCACAGAAGTGGTATTCAGTAGTGCTGATCATTGAGACACTTCCACATTTTAAAAATGTTAAAGATTAGACTAAATGCTTGCATAAATGTTGGCTAGAGCTTTAAGACAGTTGCAGCCAAGGGTGATAAATCTAAAAATGAATGAACGCTTTGTCACTCTAATAACATCATTCGCACATAACTCTCTTTTATCATTGTTCACACATCAGTATTCAGAATTATCACTTGGTGATGCCGTACATTAAAGGTTTTGGCATCAAGCTATTTTATATCCCTATTTTGTCTTGATAATGGGAAGCTTTAAAACTTCAGTTTTTTTCATCCAAGTTATGTATGTGTTTCTGGTTTGTGCAGAATCACAGTAGCCTGTTTCTATGTGCTCTAAGCTAAAGAAATGTTTACTAGACTCAACCAACCTCTGTGTTGTGCAGAAACTAATGTTTTATGTATGGATTACAAAGAAAATCCTCTGGGATGTGATCAAGAGAAGCCGTGCTTTGTGGTTTCCGTTATCTCGTTTTAAAAAACCCCAAATGGGAATTAATGCGTATAATCAATAAGAAAATGTTTTATTAATTTATTTTGGTTTTAAAATAAAATGGTGAAAAAGTCCAGACAGTTTCAAAGTTGAAGTAATAGTTTAAGTCATACTGTACCTGGAACCACGTCAACATGTCTGTGCCACTTTAATAAATAGACAAAGGTGGTGTGAGCGGGCTGAGAGAAGTCTAGGGATGTTTTCATAGAGAGTATTGATTTTTCATCAATGATAGTCTTGCAGAAACCAAATTTCAGAAACCAAGCATGTCTTGGCAGATTGACTATAATCATGTTCTGACTGATCTTTGTATTAAGAATAGCGTGTTTGCTCATAACAAATAAATAGAAATTAAAATAATTTAATTAAAAATAATTTAAAAAACTTTTAGTAACCTCCAGTGACCGTTTCTGTCCAGTAAAGTCTTCGGCAATGTGGTTCTGTAAAAATGTGGTCAGAAGTATGTGCATATACTTATGAGATCGTTCTGCATAGCTGACCCACATTCCATTTTCCTTTAGATTAAATAAAGTGGAATGACTCCTAGAGATTTGTTTTTAAAAGGGTAAATCAGATATGGATAAAATGTAGTTCTGTGAGAGCCAGCCAGTTTTCTCATTTTTCCTAGAGCGATTAAGATAAGGATGTGGAGGGGGGGCGAGGAACATAAGATGCTTCCTCTACTTTAACAACAAAAAGCCAATTCACTCAGTGCTTTTGCCTGTTCCTTTGCCAAGCAGAGAACTGGACTAAGTGCTTGCAGAATAAAACAAGTCCACATATCCGTGTTCATTTGTTGTGTGACAAACAAGTGAAACATGAGATTATTGCCCAAATTACTGCTGCTGTTCTGTAAACCCTGCATTTTTCTTGATAAGTTAGAGGAGGCTGGAGTGGGGTGTCAGCGACAGCCAGCCAAGTTCATTTCATTAAGTGGTGCAATGCTGCAGCCGCTGATGACTTACCTGCATCACCACTAATCCAAATGAAAGTTCTGCAGGTTCTGGATGACTGGGGTGCCAAATCACCACTTACTTTGCTCTGTATTCTCCTGCTTGTATAGTAAGATGTGTTTACTGCAAATCTCTCTCTCACTCACACAAAATCATTGGACCTGTCAGAGTTTAAAGCTGTTGGAACACCATGCCATAGCCCCCGAGTCCAAAGATGCGGCTTTTTTATTTGCCAGATGGCACCAGGCATGTGCCAGCCACAAAGCCTGCGTTCGGAAATCCAAAAGTTTTGAGCGAAGACAAGTGAGGTGGTGAATGAAGAAGGAACATGGGATCATAGGACTCTGAAACATTCATTTTCTCACACCACTTTTCTGCTTTACCCTAATGGTGTGAAACTCCTCTTTGCCCTGCACAGTGCTGATTGCTGATATTCTAACCCTCAGTGTCAAACATGTACATGCTCTGAATGTGCTGTGCTTAATGCTGCCATTACCATGGACCCATTTGAGGAAAGGTTAGTGCCAGTAGCACCCTCCTCCCGTCTAGTGGAAGGGTAGTGAAGGGTAGAAATCCGGAACAGAGATCAAGATTGGAGGTGAGAAAAATAAGAGCATGAAATGGGCTGCTTACTACCAACTAAGCATTCTCTTTATACCAGTGTAATCTGATAAAGTTTAAATTACACTCCTTGACTCCATTCAAAATCTCAGTCAAATCAACAAACCTTATTTCTGGCTCGAGCACACACACATTCTATTTTTGTACATATCAGAAATGGAACAAAAACAAATGTATTTACAATGGCTCATTAAAACGCCTCTGGCTCTATTTAACTAGAGCCCATGTTTCCTTTAATGCCTTTTCACTGCCTGTGTAAACGCTGGCGATTTATCAATAATTTGTTCCATCTGGTTTTGGGATCATTTACATATTGTATTTATGTCTTAATTTATTTGCTGCGTGATCCAATTAAATCTCCCCTGGAGATGAATTTTCAGTAGCTCTCAAATTCACTACATTTTATTTCACAGTATGTGGTTAACAAGGCACTCAATGGGATAAAAAGATTTCCCTCACTGTCCTCCTATGCAGTAGGAGGTCACCATTTAATATCACTTCGCCTCACTACTGTTTGTCCAGGACCGGGTCTGAATTAGTTTTATAGGTTTTTGTTTTCCTTTTTTTCTCCGAATTGTCCTAAAACAGTGATAACTAGAACTGCAGATAAGAACTCATAGATGATTGATTTTGACAGTCAGCCAGTCATTGCTCTTGGGTATGTTTGCCACTGGGCCCAGTTTGAGAGCCAGCATGGAGTCATTACCAATTTGGATTGTTCTTTTTTAATGTGTCTTTACAACGTTTTTTTTTTAATCAAAACAGGTTAGAAACAGATATTCTTCTATAATAGAAACAACAGAAGCTTGGCTTTTTAGATTGATATTGATTATATTGCACTCAAGGGACTGTGTAACCCAACAGGCATGTAAATGTCAATGATGGCGATGATGTTGAGCCTCACTGTGGGTGGAAAGTCTGTACTTGGTCAGAGTAATAGAGTAATGAGTGGTGATCATGTGAGTGCCGCTGCCTTTGTGCTTGCTGAGGACTCTCAAACCAGAAAGAACGTGTTTTTGTTCTTTGCATGTTTGCAAAAACACTGCATATTTTATTTTTTAAACTGAAAGGACAGAATCTATTTTTTTGTAGCCTGAAGGTTTAGAACCAGGGTTAGGATTAGACTTCTAGGAATGTTCTTGCTTATGTGTTTTTGGCGCAAAGCCTCTTATCTCTTGTCTCTTAGGAAAATTTCCCCTGTCATTTTAGGCTATTTCTTTTGGTCCAATCATGAAATGTCTTTACAATGCAAAGGGCGGTTTTGTTCCTGTGCTGTCTCTGGATATATAATCTTATGTATTGCCTGTTAAGTAATTGTGCTCTTGCACTCCTGTATGATGTACTCTTTTAAGCCCAAAAACTGATGTACTCTTTTAAACTCTGACTTGTTACTGCCCATCAGCTAACTACATCTGCGTTTGCTGACCTCATACATGGCCATAGGAAGAAAGTAGCGTTATGTGAAAGCTGAGATTTGAAGTGACCTAATGGATGTCCTTTAAGCCACAGAATTTTCTTTCAGTAAGAGAGTGGTAGTATTACTGCTGCATATAAATTACTTTGTGGTTCAGAACAAGTCTATCTGTCCGCAGGGGCAGGTCGTTCCAAAAGCTAAAGCTGGGATATAAAGATGTTTCTTGCAGTGTTTATTGGAGTGAAGTACTTGTCCGTGTAGAGGAATTGTCTTGGCACTACTATCTGCATTTACTCAAATATCGAGTCAAATATACCCTTTGATTGACTTTATCAAAAATTCAAGGCGGTTGTAGTTGCGGTGGCATGTAAAAAGATGCCTTTATCACGTAAACAAATAAATCTTACAAGAGGAAAAAAGAAGGTTCTGTCACTGCCATCCACGGGCTGTAGCCTGTAGGCTCAATACCAAGTGCTCTATATTCATTTGTAGGTATTAAAAAAAAAAATCATTTTTTTATTTTTAGACAGAACTGTGCCTTGTTTTTTCCCTTAATATGTATGGAGTATTTCCTACCATCACTATTATACATTGCTAGATCTTCCTCCCTTAGGCATTTTGTTTGATGACAAATGTGAGCCCTTATCATATGCACATAGCATATATTAATCATTAATATGAGTTTCCTGTGCTACGGATTTAGTTTTGTAACCAATTGCTTAGATTTTTTTCCAAGCTAGCCATAAATTGGGTTGGGTTATTTGATAAAGGCAACATAACAATAGATATATATATTAGTGTTGGGCATAGATTGGTTTTTTAAATCTAGATTAATCTCACTGTAATCATGGAATTAATCTTGATTAATCTAGATTAAAATTTTAATCTAGATTAATCTAAGATTGAATTGAATTCTGCCAAAGGCCTGAGCCCCCACCAAAATGATCCCAAGCCACCCTAAATATATAGTCATTATTCAACTGTTTTAAAATTATATATCCAAACATTTCATACAAGATATCACTGAGTGCAGATATGCACTTTACTGATAGAAACAAGACTATGAATTGAAATGAGAAATAATAAGTCTAGCTCTCATTATTGAATTAAAATGATGTACTGGCGGTTGAACCCGCTGTAGGTAGAAGGCGGGCATTAGGACCCAGGTGAAGCTATATGGCGCTGCTTGTTAGGGAGTAGCAACCGGAGCCCCCTCGTTCTCTGGTAGCACCGTTTGTACTCGGTTTAACAGAACAATATTATAGGTGTCTATAACTGTTCACTGCTTAACTTTTCTTGTTCCCTTAAGTGAAAGGAAAGGTTTGGTGAAAAGTTTTCAGCCCTCTCTATACATGCTAATTCATTCCTACAGCCCTGGGGGCTAAGGCTAAGCCCCCCTTGTCTTTCCGTCCTAGTGATGTCCCCGTTTCACAGTAGGTATACAACCACGCTAAAATATCAATGTGAAAGTCATCATAGCTTGCGTAGTATAGACCCAGCTCCCAACCCAACTTTGTAAATCGATTAACAGCAATTTTTTTTTCTTATCACCCGATATGAGTCTCACATTAACACCGATAACAGCCCACCACTAGTGTGTGTGTGTGTGTGTGTGTGTGTGTGTGTGTGTGTGTGTGTGTGTGTGTGTGTGTGTGTGTGTGTGTGTG
>JBBJLR010000042.1:14580529-14594449 GCA_037577145.1 Brachypetersius gabonensis | reverse complement strand
ACACACACTACTGCACTCACAACACACACACACACTACTGCACTCACAACACACACACACACACTACTGCACTCACAGCACACACACACACTCTACTGCACTCACAACACACACACACTACTGCACTCACAACACACACACACACCACTGCACTCACAACACACACACACACTACTGCACTCACAACACACACACACACCACTGCACTCACACTCTTCTGAGATATTCTGTAACCTTAAAATTAATCCAATGGCGTCTTGCATGTCTGCAATGCCATTTTTGCACCCATGTCCATATCGTGATAAAATGTTTATATTTTATTGGTGCTATATGGTTGTGTAAGATATAACACGCTCTGTCTCTGTCACTCTCTCACGCACACTCTCTCGCAAGCACGCTCTCACATGCACTCACTCACGCGCACACCGTTATGCACACTCTCAAGCGAACACTCTTACGCACACACTCTTAAGCACACGCTCACGCACACTCACACACACACTCTAACGTGCACACTCTTAAGCACATGCTCAGACGCACACTCTCAATCACTCTTAAGCACACGCTCAGACGCACACTCTCACACACTCACTCTTAAGCACACTCTCAGACACACACTCTCAAGCACACTCACATGCACTCTCACGTACACACTCTAAAGCACACGCTCACATGCACACTTTCACGCACTCACTCTTAAGCACACTCTCACGCACACTCTTACTCATGCACTCATGCGCACACACACACGTGCACTCTACTCTAGACTAAAAAGCACAGCCTCCATAACACAAAACACACGTACTGGTGTAGAATACAGGCAGGACATGTGATTAGTCCATTTGTGTATATGTGTGTGTGGGTACCGGTATATGTCCTCATGCAAAGCACTCCCTTCATACATTTTCTTTTTTTACATGCTAATTTGCATTTACCCTCTCAACCTGATTAAGATGCAGATT
The DNA here is from genome assembly GCA_037577145.1 of Brachypetersius gabonensis. NCBI lineage: Eukaryota > Metazoa > Chordata > Actinopteri > Characiformes > Alestidae > Brachypetersius > Brachypetersius gabonensis. The sequence goes on along the minus strand of JBBJLR010000042.1, from coordinate 14,593,487 downwards.
ACATACATGTACAATGTGTCAGAACACCTACTATGCTGTTTCATGGGGGGTATAGAATTACAATTAAAAATAAACAAATGACTTTTTTCCGTCAGCTCGTGTTGTGTGTTATTCTGTAACATTTGATAATTTCCTTATTCTAGAGGTTATATAGGCTAGTCATAGGTATAATGTATTGTATGCTTTGTGCCATTAATGCAGAGTGTGAATTGGCCCACCATATTTGGGGGGGTACCTCCTTTTTTGAACAAAAAAAAAAATGAAAAACAACTCCCCCCCCCCCCCCCCACCTGCGTTTTTTGTCTCTTTGTGGGGGTCTGGGTCTTGATCGGGGGGTACACTACCCACCAGTACCCCCTGTAATTCGAACCATGCATTAATGCAACAATGCGGTGAAAGAAAATGTACTTTAAATACTTATTAATACTTATAAATGTACTTTTAAAAGTATTTTTAAAAGCAAGTACTTCAGTACCAAAAATTTGACTGTATGACTTTTATCACTTGTATTTGACCAGTAATATTTGACCAGTAGTATCTGTACTTTCACTTAAGTAATGAATGTGAGTATTACTCAAATACACAAATGAGAATGTCTCCAATTGGCTACTTTCTCCACGACCACTTCTAGTTCATTTGGCTTTTTTCTGGGTTTTTTGAACGCTTCCATCCATCCGCTATCCAACATGAGACCATTAATTAGCTGGAGCAGATTTGAAATAGTCTAAACCACTGGTGTAATGAATTCAGACGAGTTCTTTCCTGGGCTCTGTTATTTTTTTTGTGTGATGTGTTCTTTAGTTTTGTGTGTGTGTGTGTGTGTGTGTGTGTGTGTGTGTGTGTGTGTGTGTGTGTCATTGAGAAAGACCATTTCTTCCCACTCGCCTTCTCAGAGCTGAATTAATGACTTTCAGCGATCTGCCTACCAGCTGCTAGAAACCCATAATGCACTGCTTTTCAGTTATATTTTACCACCAGCACAACCTTCTCCCGGGACAAATTAAACCTCTCAATTTCTAATTGGACCTCCATGCACTAAACATGAGCATACCACCCACTTTCCTCCATCCTTCCTGTAATTCAAGATCTAAGTAGTCCAAGCCTCAGCAAGTCCAGCCTACAGCTTGGCGAAGTTACTGAGAATTTAAAGATTCTTCCATCTGACAGCTCTTAAGCAGATCTACAATTGACTGAAACCTTCTCCAGGTGGACCATGCAAGCAAGTTTTCTGTGAAAACAAGTTGAAGATAAGGCCAGTAGGGAGTGACTGACAGATAAGGGGAAATGAGGGTATTCACCCAGCACTTAAAAAAGAGTCTCTTTCCCTTTCACACCCTCAAGACTGACATCTCATTTATCTTCCCAGATGAACCAGTTAGCAGTTAAAAGAGAGATCTTCCTGAAACGTAATGTTCACCTTCTTCATACCAATCCAGTATCAAAAACCTATTTAGATTCTACTGCTGAGAACGATAGCAGAAGGTCTGTTTGATATCTGTCCAGGTCGCCTTCACAATGGGCTCCATCAAGTAGCTTCTGCTGCTCCTAATGTTAAGGTTCTCCAGAGCATTAGATCACGGTGACTTATCTTAGGTCAACAGGACTTAGAGACAGAGTTACAAGAACACAGATTAAAGCTAAATTACACCATCAACTGGAATTCTCTATTGGAAACTTGGACACCGCTTTGTCCTCAGAATCGTCCCTGAGACGCACCGACAACATCAACTGGCAATCAATAATATACCGCAACAAGCACTTTTTTCCGACGGGATCAAATGGGAACAAGTGTCTCACTCTGGCACTGTTTGATCAGCCTTCAGTTGCGCTAAATTCAAAGCATATCGGCAGTGACAGTTCTCCGTCATTGCAGGACATTGCAAGTTTCCTTGGCAAGACGCTCCTTTGAGATGGCAGATAGGAGATCAAAGACGGCGAGGAGCTGACACTCTCGGCGTCTGATGTGAGTCACCACTGGCGGAGAGAGAGAGGTGGACAATGGCTTCAAACGAATAAAGGAAGGGAAGCTGATAAGCGATGTCCTAATTGACTGGAGTCGCCACAAAATTGGGACCCAATTAGCGGAGGGGCTTGGCTCGGTTAAAAGGAAGAGCAGATCAAATGTCTTGCCAAGGAAAAAAAAGAGGGCACTGAAAAGGGGGTCCTGTGTGCATGAATGCCAGGGTGGATGCGCACGCTTGTGTATTGAGTTTTAATTGACAAGAAGATTAAAGCTCACTTCTAAGAATGTTTTCTTTTCAGGCTACAGCTAAAGATAGATAGAGAGAGTGGGGGGGAGAGGGAGAGAGTCTGGGGTGCAGGGTGCCATGTTCAAGGTTAGCGCTGACTCCCGCTGGGTGCACCGCCGCTCGAGATGGTCCTACTTGTTGGACATTCATTATCAAACCCTGTTTGCTCCTTTCATCTCCAGCTCAGCACAGCTCGCCACGCAAAATACAGAGGCACCTTGCAGCTTGACATCCTTCCATTCACGCTGTACCTTAAACAGCATGCTGCCACATCAAAGCAGCCACACTCTCTTTGATGTTGCAAAAAGAAAGAGCTCCAATGATCTACGAAAAACCAATGGAACTTTTTGGAGCCTCTCTCGCTCGCTCTCTCTCCCCGCTCTCTGTCTTCTTACATGAGAGCATTTTCTATCCCTTGCTGGACCTTGTCAATATATCTATTTTTTGGGTGAGGGGGTGGCTTTGTCCCATGGATTAGGGCCCCTAGCCTGAGTATTGATTTTGTAATAATCCTTTTGAGGCCATGCATGCATGCGTCATTTCTCTTTACTACATTTCTTTACAGGTTCATTAACATGCCAAACATACTCAGCAGACAGAATGTTAGTAGATAAGAAGCAAGCCCAGGTTGGTAAAGAATATATCTCGCTTATAGGGTGGGGGTGAATCATCATTCTTCACTCTTTGATCACGTTAGAGTTGACCTTGACTGTTCCAAGCAAAGCAAAGAACATCTACAAAGGTCAATCAGAAAAGTGTCATGTAATGAGCTTTTTTATCATTAAAATGAACAATAGTAGCATAAAATGGGAGATTTGTTTAATACACTCTAACACACACACACACACACACACACACACACACACACAGGCACACATATGGGATCAATCAGCCGTTAGATCTTGAACTGGGTTGCAGTCATTTCCATCGGTCTTGCTCTCTCTCTTTCTCTCTACCTCCCTCTTTACCTCTTTTCCTTCACTCTAGCATATTATTTAATTTGTAAAGTTGTGATTTTTTCAAATGTGCTGAATCGACTGAAACTGAGAATGAGATCCAGTCATTGGCTGTTGTTTTTGCAAGGCATAGTTTTGGGTGTGTGGAGAATGTGTGCTGAGCATGTGTCTGTCGCATGTTCATAAACAAGTTCTAACTCTTCTATTATGGTCTCAAATTACATACAACACATCCGGACCTGAATGCAACAACATCGTAAATTTACTCAGGCAGGACTGGTGCCTTAACGTAAAGCATAGATGACTGATATGGCACCACAGAGAACTAGACTCTGCATGAAAGCTCATTGGTGAAAACCTACCACATATTTATATTCTGCCATATTTACAATTCTGTACCATTCATAACCAGTACACTGAGCTCAAATTGTTCAGCCCAGAACATTCTATTCCACTTTCTCGGTTACTTTCAGCCAGCTCAGCCTCTGCTTTGGTAAAACCACAGTGTAGATTAATACACTTGTTCAAATGACAGTGAGAGGACTGTGGAGGAATTCACAGCATGCTGGGTTTACTCAACAAGTAGAAAGAGATGTCCCCATTAAACAGGCACCAGTTCCAGTCCCAATATTGAAGAGCAGTCTCTTTGTTGAGCTACCAGCTGTTTGGCAGTCAGTCCTTCTGGTTAGTACTAACAGCAAATAACAGTGGTGCCATAATGTTGAGTAGCTGTAGTGTTCTTGAAATGTTCAGTCGTTGCTGAGTAGATAAAATGTTCAGTAGTTGTTCAGTTGTTGAAGTGCTGAGTAGGTGTTGAGTAGTTGAAATGATCTGGAAATATTCAGTAGTTGTTGAGTTGCTGAAATCTTTAGAAGGTGTTGTAGTTGAAATGCTCAGTAGGTGCTCAGTAGATGTTGATTAGTTTAAATGTTCAGTATTTTCTGAGTAGCTGAAATGTTCTCAAACTACTGGGTAGTTGAAATGTTCCCACGTTGTGCACCATAGTTCTGTTGCCTATTTTTGTGGACCTTTCACTGCCCTCTACTAGTCTCACCCTCTCTGTTGTCTATCATGTCACCTCCCTGCAATTCTGCTGTCTCAAGTTGGAGAGTTTGGCAGTATTTCTAGGTCTGTTTTCCTTCTTTCTACAACCACACTTCTAGCCTCCAATCCAGGATCTAATCTGATATAAGCAACTGATGTTTCAACATTGTTTCTGGTGCCATTTTCTCTTTCCCCTTCTTTCCCTGTATGGACTTCAGGTTTGTCTGCAGATCCCACTCCTTTTGCCTTGGCAGTTCCAATCCCTGCAATTCCTTTCAGCAGCCACATCACCAATCCCTCCTGCAGTGGGCCTTGTGGTCTGGCCTTGGGCGCTGTGGTTCTGCTTGGGTCATGCTCCATCAACCTCCACTGGTTTGCTTTAGCTCCTCTTCTCTTATCTTGTCCCTAAAATCTTCAGCTCACCAAAGCAGAGTGTCCTACCTGGTTTCCTTGTGCTTGTTGTAACATTTCGTCCCATTCTGTATTCTCTGACTAATATTTGGAAGGTGGCAATAATTTGTGTCGCCACAGTTATCTGAAATGGGACACACCCGAAAAGGTGCACTCATTATTTTGCTCTCCTTCTGTTTGTTTTGCCTTTCTATGGATAGTCTATGAAGGAATCATCTACTCTTTTGTTTTCAGTCTTGCCTTCGTCACTGATCATATATAGCACTCTGTTGTTGTACCATCTGCTCGTTTGGTCTCTATCTCTGCAGCTCCTGACCTGGTGACCTCTGTAACTGTATATCCTGTTTCTCCAGCCGGATTATCGCTAGCTTCTGTTGCTGCAACTTTGCATTTTTGTTCTTCTGGCCTTTTTGTGGCATCTTCTCTGCCTTATGTCACCTAAACACCTTCTCCTATATTCACCCTTGATCCAGTACCCATAGTTCCACACGTTTACGGTATTTTGAAGACACTCTTATCTAGATAGTCTTATATCTGTGCTTTGCTGTCCAGAAAACATGTTCCTCACACTAGTACGCCTAGATTTAAATTTAAGAGCTGCTAGAAGACCAAGATTCTATTAGAGACGAAGTAAGTGCTCCACCAGGGTCCCATTCCTCCTAGTGGGTCTTCCAGCTTGCACAGTGAGACCCTTACAGCTGGTTCAGAACGCAGAAGTTCGGCTGGTCTACAACCAATACAAAAGATTGCATGTCACCTCACTGCCAATTGACCTTCTCTGGCTACCCATGGCTGTCCAAATTAAGTTACTAGCCCTTGCCTACAGAGAGACATCTTGGTCATATCCTCCTGAAAACCAAAGAAAAAATGTGTCTAAGTGGGAATGGTGGGAATAGTGGATGAGGTGGATGAGGCCTGGATGTCACAAAAGCAAAAAAATGCAAAGGATATCTGCGGTTTCCATGAAAGTTTCCGCGAACAATTGTTAGTTCCGTTCTCAGAAAAAATCAGTGAGAGACTAAACCCACAACTACTGAACCGTGATTAAGCGGGGGTTTACTGTAAATATATAGTAAATATATAAATAATCTGTATATTGTTCATATGTATACCGTATATACACTGTGGATTATAAACTCTTCTTAATTTAATTTATCTATTCTTTAATTTTTATTTCTAAATATCTTCTGTAAAGTGACCTTGAGTGTTGTGAAAGGTGCTTATAATAAAATGTATTATTATTATTAGTAGTAGTCTTAGTAGTAGTAGTATTAGTAGTGTGATGTCTTTGGGTGGCTGCCGTTAAAGGCAGCTTTTAAGTTAAGTAGAGTGTGTGTGCCTCTGGGTGGCTGCCATTAGAGGCAGCCTTTAAGTTTATTTAGTTTGTGTTGTGCACGTTTTAGTTTAGTTTCAAGGTGACTGCCGTTAGAGGCAACCTTTAGGGTTAACTGGTGTCAGGGTGAGTGTGTGATCATCAGGTGCATGTAGTCAGGCTTAATGAGAGCCCAGAGGCACCTGATGGTCACACTCAGGTTTTAGAGTTTAGAGTGCTCCGGGTTTGACCAGGACAGGGCTCAGGTAGGGAGGTGTGTGAGTGCGTGTGTGCTTGAGTGTCTGAGTGAGTGAGACGTGTGATTCGCTGAGTGTAGATTTAAATCCTGGCTGAACCAGAGAGACGGTGCGTGGTCACCAACATCTTTTGTGTGAGTCTGAGTATGTGAGTTGGAGGGAAGGAGAGCGAGTGAACGTATCTCTAGAGGTTCGGAGAAGAGATGTCCTATGGATACAAAGCAGTCGAGAGCCAGTGGCTAACCAGAGTAGAGACTGTGTGCTAGGAAGTGCCTGCTCTAAACATTCCAGGTTTAAGGCTGGCTTCGAAGGGGCTCACCCCCTGACGTTATTTCGGCTCCTCTGCGGGGCACGAGCTGGGTCTGCGACTCTCTCTCTCTCTTCTATGTCCCTAGCAGGAGTGACGGGTTGCAGTGTGAAGGTCTGTGGCTTGTAAAGACTTGGAAGACTTGGCAAAGAACAGAGGACAGTAAGCACCCGTTTGTGAGTAGTAGACGGGCCGCAAGGAAACCACAAGGACTGTGGATTACCAAGGAGAAGGATACTCCACGAAGGCCCGGCTCCTCTGAGTTGAAAGTGTTTTGTGTTGGACTTTGAGTTCTCTTTGCACTGTAAATAAACTGTCACATAGAAACCTGGTTCCGTGCTGCTGTGTCTCTCTCCTCTTAGCCGACATGACTAGTAGTAGTATTAGTCTTATCAGTACTGTTTTTATACATTTATATATTTTGTTGTATATAAGTTGTCTTACTGTTGACAACTTGACAGGATAAAAATGGAAAACCTCTGACAACCTTCCACTATTCTACTTGTGATGTGAGATCTAAAAGGTTTTTAATGCAATAATTAGAAGTCATTTAACATTTTAAAGCTACAATTACTGAAGACTGTTGGCGACTGTTGATTCACCCTGGAGCTCTCTGACTCTTTCTGTCTCCTCTAAAAAATGAGGTATGAGAAGGCAGATCTTGCAAATGGGGCAGCTGGTAGCCTAGTGTTTAGGGCGTTCGCCCTGTGATCAGGAAGTCGCGGGTTCTATTCCCAAGACCGCAAGGTATCATTCCCACACACTGCTCCCTGGGTGCTGTGTTCCTAACTGCCCACTGCTTCACTTGGTGAATGGGTTAAATGCAGAGGATGTATTTAGTGGTGTGTTCACGTATGACCAAATTGTTGCTTTCACTTTAAAAAAGAAGTTACGTGGAAATTCCTTAACATCTTTAATTGCCTGTGGACGCAAACACTTGACAATACAATTAAAACATGCGCTCAAGCGCAAAACGTGTAAGACATCTATAAAGTGTGTGATCTTTACATGTTTTCAGAACATAAATTCTACCCAGTCAAGATTAAACCACAGACCTTTTGCTTGCAGAAAGCCTTTAAACATGCAAGTTTCATATGACTGCTTTAACTTGCATAAGTTCCTATCAGTGATCAGTGCACTCACAGCAATTGTAACATGCCCACGCTGATCACGTTTTGAAGCCAACTACCAGCGACATTTTTAATACTTGAAAGTGCCTTCTGAACAATCATTAAATGAGATTAAATGTAAAAATCTTGCCTAGCTCTTTCAATCGCATTTACTCTCTACTCCTTTCAGCACTTTTCTAAAACCAGCTGTCGAGCCTGGGGCAGCCTGCAGAGCTCGCTTCGGAAACGCTGGAGTTTATTAAACATCTCTGAAGGTCCTTTGAACAGTGATGTATTTATGTCTCACTGGTTCCTGTAATTGGCGCGTAAAAGATGGTGATAGGATCCGGGTGACATCTACATCCTCTATGTCATTACAGGTACTGTCAGCGGAGCAGGATAAGATCACACACACTCAAACCCCACCTAAAACACACACACACACACACACACACACACACACACACACACACACAGAGACTCAGACGCCACAGAACACACCCAGTTAATGCGAAAGTGCCATGCTCCATCCAGCTAGAATCTCTTCACTTTTGTTAAAAATGCCAGACGTTTGAGAGAGAGAGAGAGAGAGAGAGAGAAAGATGTATAGTGAGCGAGAAAGAGAGTGAGAAAGGAAAGAGATAATAATAAAGAAAGAGAGAGAAAGAGGCAGGGTGAGGAAAAGAAAGAAATGTAAGAACAAAGAAGAGAAAGAAAGAAAAAGAGAGAGAAAAAGAAATGGGGGACTGAGAATAGGAGAGAAAGATAGATAAAGAGTGAGAAGGAGATAGAGAAAGATGGAAAGAAAGAAGGAGGAAAAGAAAAAGTGTGAAATGTGCAAAAGAGAGAGAGAGAAAAAAAAGAAAATTAAGAAAAAGACAGAGAAACAAAATGAAAGAAAGAAAAGATGGAAAGAAAAAAGGAGGGCAAGAAAAAGTGGGAAATGTGTGTGTGTGTGTGAGAGAGAGAGAGAGAGAGAGAGAGAGAGAAAAGATAGTGAAAAATAAAGAGATGGAGAGTTAAACAGGGCAAGAATGAGGACGAGAGAGGAAGAGAGAAAGAAATGAAAAAAGATGAAGGAATGGGAAGGCAGAGGGAGAGATAGAGAGAAGGAGAAGAAGTGGAGAGTGTGATCGGTGCGATCTGAGCCCCTCCGTCAGCCGCTTTCCTAATTCAATGAACTTGACAATTATCGCAGTGTTTTATTTTTACCCTTCTTCCTGCACATAAAAGGCTGCCACACCAATTAGCTTTAATTCCTGTCTTTCTCCCCTTTTCTTCTCTCCGTGCTCTCGAGCCTGCAGAAAAAGCAGCATATTCCCGATGATTTGCATTATCCTGCCAATCTGCTTTGAAGTTGCCAGATACTGTAAGAAAAAGGGGCTCCATTTATCCAGCCTACAAAAAAAATGTTCAAAGCTTCTAAATACGGTGGAACAGATGTACATTATCATTGGATTTGCTTTATTTTTTCTGTTCCTATGTGGGTAAAGCACCCCCCACCCCCTCCCCCCACTGTGTGTGGAGCATGTCTGTGCTCCGGAGGCTATAGCACCCCACCGGGCCATCCGCACTTCAAAGCAGCACGAGACAAAAGCACGCTGTGCCTGTCTCGCGCCGCACGGGCAACAGGCGTCGCCCGGCCTTCGGCGATGCAGAGATAACGGCCACTCTTACCAGCTCTAGGGTCAGTGACCATGTGCTTTGCCCCTCACTTGGTGCTCTCCTAGGGGATAACAACCAGACCTGTTTAAGCACTATGTGGCTACACGACTGTTCATCTTTTACTAAGCACATAGCTATCATTACTGAAGTAAAAACAAAACAAGGGTGTATGTTGGATGTATGTTGGATGTACATCCAACATACTGGATGTATGTTGTTAGTAGTAGTAGTAGTTCTGGATGTATGTTGTTAGTAGTAGAAGTCCATTGACGTAGACCGCAGGCAGGACAGGAATACACAGGAGTGCAAAGAGAAAGAGAACAGTGCAGTTGACAGTACTTTTAAAAAAATACAGTCTGATATTAGATGCTGCAATCTAGTGAAAAGTGAAAAAAGAAGTGGTCTGAGTGTATTTTGTTAGCAGCAGGAGTCCACTCATGTAAAGCGCACACTAAAATCACCACAGCTCACTTAATTTCAGCTCTCACAGACAATTTGCACTACATTTGCCAATCCACAGCTGACTGAGGGGAAACTAACAACTGCTTATCAAGTGAAATGCCACTAGTACTGAACAGTGCGTTTTGTCTTGCAGACAAACTGTGCATTTTTAATATATTTGTATTGATATTTGTATTGATGTATTCTTTTTTTTTCTTTCTGACATTGTATGAAATTCTAGTAAAGTACACTGAATAACCTTCAGTGTGTGTGATAATAGATATAGAATTAAACTTGACTTGACTAAGAGACTAAGTTGATTGACTCATGTCATTTAAAAACAGTGATCCTTAAAACAAGGCTGTTTTTCAGTGCAGCCTTACAGAACTTGTAGTGACTTTTTAGTGCTTTTTGTAGTGCTTTTTCATATAAAAGCAGGAAAACCGATGAATGGATTCCTGCTTGTACACTACTAATATTCTGCTGTGATCAACTAGCAACAGTTGACCAAATACTGTAAAAATAAAAGATCACCCTGACCCAGTCTTGAGCTCAGATATAGAGTAACTCAGCACAAGAAGTCACAAAACGTATTTACTAAAATCAAGTTCACTTTAGAGAAAAGAGCTTCCAAACTCCCATTCTTCATGATTTCAGCATGATTTCACTTTAAGCCAGATATCTTCAGTCTAAAGTTGAAGATTGGTCAAGAGGAATGGCCCTCTCATCTTTTCCTATTAGAAATACTTGACTTTGGCCTTTTCTCACTGAACTAAGAAATGCTCCTTTGAGCATTTGTTTCCTAGTCTGTGTTTCTTCCAACGTCTACTTCTGAGGTTTCATGTATCTCACCCAAATCTGGGAAACACTGCTCTAATTGAGCATGTTCTGACCTTTGCTCGTCTTCTCGTTTTGGTCTGTATGGATTATGCGTGATTTGTGCGTGGTCCCCACGATTAAGATTTCGGGAGGTGCTTAAAACTGTTGTGTGACCAGCCTAACACAGAAGGCATGAGCAAACTACAATTCTCTTGCATAATAAATGTAATAACAGATGATATTTATTATATAATTTAGCTCATGGGAACGTGAGTGCAGAATTTGGCCATGGCATGCAATGAACAAAAGCCCACTGTAATCACACTATCTGCAGCAGCCCTTATCTACTTCATGTACTGATGATTGTTCTATTTACAAGAGACTACAGGGCACTCGACTTTACTACATACCCACAGTGTGAACGAAGAAATAGATACTTCTCTAATACGTGATGCTTCTCTAATGACTTAGAAACTAGAAAAGATCACATATCACAGCGGCGACTTTCAATCATGAGATAAAAATAACCCGATCAAGAACAGAGGAGATGACCTCAGATGCTTTAGTACAGGAAGTACTCAAAAGAACATAAGAGCTGTTCAATGTTGCTATAATATACCTTAAATGCTTGTAGTTGTGCAACAACTCTTGTGCCCTTTTTTGTGGACTTGATTTACATGTTTTAAATTGTGTCCCTTTACATTACAGTAATGTTTTGAAGCCTCCTGTAACAATTCATGGACAGTGCACTCAGCTGCAGTTAAGACTTTACTTAAAACATATAGACAGCTGGTGACCTGTTGGTTAGAGAGTTGCCCCCGTGACGGTTGTGGGTTCAAATCCCCAGACTGCCAATGGCACCACTGAGGTACCCTTGAGCAAGGTACCGTCCCCACACACTGCTCCCCGGTTGCTGTGTGCCTGGCTGTCCAATGCTTCACTCGGTGAATGGGTTAAATACAGAGAAAGAATTTCACACTGTTCTCACTGTGTGCTGTGGTGTGTTCACGTATGACAAATGGCTACTTTACACATTAAACAGTTTAAGGTCATGGGCCAGGAAACAGGGACAACAAAGACATCCAACAATCCTATTTCAATAGCAGATCCAGAGAATTCAGAGGCAAACAGGTATCGGAAGGTCAGAGCAGGTGCATGATCAAAAGCAAGATAAAAGTCAAACCTGAAAAAAGGTTCATAGGACAGAGTACAAAGCAGGTCAAAAGTACAAGAGTACGGAGGCAGGCAAAGGATGCAAACACTCACATGATACTGGATATAATGCAATACTGTATACATGATCCCATCAGTCAAAACACAGATTTTAGCAACATAGCTCCCCATAGCTGTGGTGAACAGCAGCATCACAGGTGTGACTCTGTGTTTTTATTTTTTTAATTACTACATAGACTTTTACGAATGATGGAAAGTGGAATGATGGAAAATATTTTCTGAAAATATAGTCACAAGCGAAACACAGACCATAAAGAGGCAGTGTGCAAAGTTTTAGCTTAACTGGTGACGCAGTGGCCCTCTGTTGAACAATTGGCACCAAACTTTCTGGGCTGCCTTAAAATCACATTATGCACAGCCATGTTATTGGTAAACGTTAATTGGTAAAAGTAATCAGGAGCTGAAGGCCAAACTCCAACCTGGTAGCGCTAATTACCATTTGGGAGCCATATTGTTTACCAGTTTTCGAGCTTTTTATCTTTTGGATCCAAACCTTGTGTGCTTGTGCGCCTAGCAATGTTTCCCTCGGGCTTGCAACTTTCTGCAAGTACCTCTCTGCCCTACAGAGGAAAAAAGCAACATTTAATGCCAAACCCTTATCTCAGATCTGTCACAAAACAATGTTTAGGCATCAGTCGATGTATTCATAACCATTTCATGTAAAAACTGTATGTGACTTAGCTTTAAAGCATTGAACTGGGCCAATTTCACATCAACCCAATGTGACTGTAAATAAAATCCTAAATCCTAAATAAATATATATACTTTTTAATTAGGATGGCACAGTGGTTTGACTCCTGGCTGCCTTTTACGTCATGTGAAACTTTCATCATGGACAAACCAAAAAAATTGCTCTAAAATGACTTGTTTTGTTCTTTCTGTGGTGCATGTTCTCCTGGTGTCTGTGTGGGTTTCCAGGGCTGGGTAATCCGATTTCCTCCCACGGTCCAAAGACATGCATGTCAGATGAATTTAACATGCTAAATTGCTCCAAGGTGTGAGTGTGTCTGCCCTGTGATGGACTGGCAACCTCAATTCAGTTAAATGCAATTTTATTTTTTACCACCACAGTTTTACAGAATGTACAGTTGTGGCCAAAAGTTTTGAGAATGACACAAATATTAGTTTTCACAAAGTTTGGTGCTAAACTGCTTT
>JBBJLR010000042.1:14554489-14564669 GCA_037577145.1 Brachypetersius gabonensis | reverse complement strand
CACACACACACACACACACACACACACACACACACACACACACACACACACACACACACACACACACAAACATCTCATCAGTAAGAGAAAACATAATGTCCATGAGAATACTGTATTGAAGCTTCAGTGGTGATGGCCTGCTTGATGCCTACAGTAGCAGAATAAGAGGTACAGTATTCAAAAACTAGACTCAGCTCACTTTTGACACACCTTCCACCTCTCTGTAGAAACCTTCAGTTTCAAACCCCCAAAAAAGATGTAAAATAAAAGCAATCAAAACGTCAACACTAGTATTCTTTCAATAGGAATGTCAGATTCACACAGATTGACACAAAATGGTTGGCTGAAGTACAGTACACTTGAGTGGAATCATACAAAACAATCAAACCCCATTAAAAACAAGCAGTAACTTGGTTGAATAGCTGACGTTGGTTTAAGTTTAGCTGTACAGGTTTAAGATGTGGACAACTTGAGCACTGATGTACGTCGCTCCGAATAAGAGCATCAGCTAAATAATATAGTAGTAGTATATTACAGTGATTTCATTTACTAAAGAACTGATTGATTTAAACCAGGTTTCTGATGAAGGCTACAAGTAATACTGGCCTTCCACAAAAAACACACAGATATACTTCACATACAATCACTATTTACTGTGTAATGTTATTGGTATTTATTCTATTTAGGTTTATTTGGCATATTTACTAATATTCATGTGACAAAAGAGCACACACTGATCATGTGAACGTTTTTTAAGACTTTTGGACAGTGCTGTGTATTTATATATATATAAGATTTTAACACATTCACATTCAGTCACTTTATTTAATCCATTCTAGTCATTTGCAACACTGCAGACTACTGATGATATGACGAGATTAAATAAACATTCGCGCCTGCACCAGGGTCCTCCCTCAAAAGTGTGAAAACATCTGCAGGTTGTGGTGCAGACGAGCAGATGGGCCTCACACTAACACAGACACTAATGGCAAAGCCTGGCAAAGCCATTTCCGAGGGAAAGCTGGGAAAGTGAGGCCCAGATTTCACCCGTGGCTATTTCCTCTCACTGTGTTTTCCCTTTATAGCTCTCCTTTTGCACACGCTGCACTATAATGTACAAAACTAGCGATCCCTAATTTCATACAAACTTTCATGACTTTTTTATATTTTTGTATTTCCCTAATCAACACACAACAAAAAGATGGTTTCATTTTTCAGATTTGCACCTTGATTCTTTTACACTATTTAAAAACTGCTTCTGCACTTTATGTTAAAGGGACCGATGGAAATGACATGACATGACTTAAAATCTCATTAAATTGAAGACTGTTCATTCAAGAGAACTACACAGCACTATACAATAAAGTGAGCTCTGAAACCACATATATACTTGTTCTAATCTAAGCTCAGACTAAACTCACTTCTACTGACCCGTCTAAACCCTCAGCTCGCTCTCCACCAATCACATCTCATTGTGCCTGACCTTAGATACCACGCTTCTGCCAATGAGACGATAACAATCGAGTGCGAGCTAAAGGTGGGCTTATGTGCGTAATGACGGTGAGGCCCTCGCTCGTGACCTTAAATGACCTTTTGGCCGAACAAACAAACCGAACCTAACCAATCATGCGTGGGAAATCTCGGCAGGGCTTAACAGAGGGACTCGTCCCTCGTCCTGGGAGTGCACTCGGTGACCTCTCTGCTCTTTTGCAGCTGAGAGGCCACAACAGAAACAGAGAGAGGCCGTCTTCATTTCTCCCAGGCTACAACCCAGGGGTCAAATCACAAAGAATACAGAACAATTGGAACCGCACTGAAAAAACAGCTAACATGATGACACGTCTACCAAGAAAGATACTCAGAGAGAGAGAGAGACAGAGAGAGAGAGAGAGAAAGAAAGAGACAGAGAGGCTGAGAGAAACAAAGAAAGAAACAAAGTGAAAGACAAAGACAGAGGCAGAGAGAGAGAGAGACAAAGAGAGAGACAGAGAGGCCGAGAGAGAGACAAAGAAATAAACAGAGTGGGAGAGAGAGAGAGAGAGAGAGAGAGAGAGAGGGAGAGAGAAAGGCAAATGGACAGATGGATAGCAGAGCAAAACTAGACTGAAGCTGAAGAGGCGAGAATAAAAGACAAAATGAGCGAGAAATGAACTGTTAAAAGACTGCTTTACTTTCTGTCATCAATGTCCAAAATAGAACAAAATGTTCAGTGTAATTTAGCATAAAGTCACATTGTGGTGGTCCCATTTCTCCAAATATTTACACATCATAACCATTTCACCTTTCAACGAACAAAAATAGAGGCTACTTCTAGTTGGTGCTGACATGCTTTGTCTCTCCACGGTTAGTTTTTCCATGGAAGAACGACTGGGCAGGAGGCGCAACTGCAGAATTCAGGTTCAGCCTGAATCTACAAATACCACAGCCCATGTAGTCATACACGATTTGTAACAGGTTGTAACAATTATAATCTGATAATAGGCAGAGACAGCACATTGTAATAACACACTCCCATCTCTGAGCCTTAATAACAAGCAAAAAAGAAAGAAGATTAACTTTTTGCACTTACCTTCTAAACGATAATGTTCATCACTAATGCCCTCAGCACAAGCCTCTTCCAATGCGTCCTATGACAGAGGTAGAGAGAGAGCGAGATATAAGTGGTAGTCAAATCGTTCCTCAGGGACCTTGAAAAAACACTTACATTTCGCTTCAGAAGAGTAACAACATGGATACCAAACACACACACACACACACACACACATATTCTCTCTAAACATTTGGATGACAGTATTAAAAAGGGAAGTGCAAATTAGAATTTACCGTATACCCTATATGGACTTTCAGGATTTGGACTGCACCCCTTACTTCCAATGAAGGATACACTTAATGCTTCAGCAGACCAAGACATTTTGGACAACACCATGCTTCCAACTTTGTAGACCCTGAGCTCAACCCCATCCAACACCTTTGTGATAAACTGGAACGGAGATTGTCTTTCTCATCCAACATCAGCACTGATCTCATCAATGCTCAACAAATGAATGAACACAAATTCCCACAAAAACTCCAAAATCTAGAGGAAAGCCTTTCAAGAAGAGTGGAAGCTGTTACAGCTGCAACTCCATATTAACGTCGACATTTGAATGCAATGTCATTTATGTCCCTGTTGGTGCAATGGTCAGCTGTCCCAATACTTTGGTCCATATAGTGTGTATTTTCACACATGTACGTGTAGTATGTTTCTTCCATGTTAGCATACTGGTGTTATAAAATAAAGATTTGCACATATTATATCATTTGAAACCACAAGTTGTCCTTTACAGTGGATAAAAAATCTTGGCCTAATAGAAAAGGTCCAAAGAAAAATGTTTTCACCCTCTTTCATATTTTCTTCTTCTCATCTAGACTTAGGATATGCGGTTTTGTTCAAACAGCGACGATTTATGTATTCACTCTGGCTCTGTGCTTTGATGATATCTAATATCTAAGAGTTGCTGACTTGTTGTAAGGCTTGTTTTGCAGGGCCAGACTGTGTGATTTATGACTGAGCAATCAGG
Source organism: Brachypetersius gabonensis (assembly GCA_037577145.1). Taxonomy (NCBI): domain Eukaryota; kingdom Metazoa; phylum Chordata; class Actinopteri; order Characiformes; family Alestidae; genus Brachypetersius; species Brachypetersius gabonensis. The sequence goes on along the minus strand of JBBJLR010000042.1, from coordinate 14,561,109 downwards.
GCCTATTAAAGTAAAAGGAGTCATAGCAACTGCAGGGCTAGTTTTGGAACAGCAGCAACAAAGGCTTACAAACTACAAAACTGCTGGCAGGCTGGTAAAAGATATACATTTATGCGTTCTCTTCAACGTAACTGCTCGATGGCCATGGCACATGGAGCTTTGAGTGCCTGGCTCTGCTGCCTGATACTTGACGCTCAACTATATACAAACACGCGCCATCAAGGGAATCGTCAACATGAAAACCTTCACAGCCAACACACAGTCTTGCTCCCTTTTGCTTTTGACAAGCTCTCGTCTTCTCATATCATAAACTTACAGCCAAGAGGTTCGGATGGAGCATGCGAGTGGGGCATCGTGGAATGTGCTAATTGCTTGTTGTCTGGATGATGGATGGAGGTTTATTATTAGTATAAGTTTCTTTATTTCTTTCTCTCTCTTTGTCTCTGTCTCTTCATACTGGGCCTGATAGAGGCTTCACAGTCTCAGGACATTCTTATGCAGTATTCTCATGCACATCAAGCTCAAGTTGACCTTTTCTTAGCTCATCATTCTTTCTTCTGGTACTTCATGACCATATTAAGTCTCCTGCTCTACCACTGCCACACTGAGGCCCACAGTGAAGAAGCAGCGCCATCTAAGGCTGACTAATAACCACTTTCCATCAAACCTTCCATCTTCTATGCACCTTAAACAGTAGACCATATGGCAGATGAGAAAATTACTGTCCAAAGCAAAAGATGGATGAATATATATATATATATACTAATTCCAATCAAATTTTCAGCAAGACTCCAGCTTTGTCGGATGCTTCTGATCCGCATATTCAAACAGTTGCATGTCCTTGTGCATATTATTGAATATAACAACTGAGCTATAAACAGTACAAAATATATGTGATGTACCTAGACGCCATCATCACTGTGTTTTCCATTTACAAACATTATATGAAAGATGCAGGAAAATGATCATGGTTCAGATCATGGATACAATTTTACACTTCGATACACCGATTAGGGTATTTTTCTACCAGTTGTTTAAAAAATAAAAACCTCCTCGATAGCTCACTGGGTTTGCCCTGACCATTAGGAGTCCTAGGTTCAAAACTTTTCAAATGTCCCACCCGTGGGACAAATAAAGGGTTATCTTATCTTATCTTAACCAAAGCTTGTACATCTGGTCTTACCATCGTCCCTCAGGAGAATCACCACAGTTAACACCATAATAACGGTCCGAAGCAAAACACGGAGGTAGTCTGTAATTTAAGAAAAGGAAAACTGAAAAAGCCAGATTGTCAGGTTTAACCGTCTGATCTTCACAGACAGGCTCTTCAGTGAGACGCCTTACAAATATGAACTGTCAGTAAACTGTATGTTGCAAACTAAAAGTACATTTGATTTACAGTAAACCCCCAGTTTTACGCGGATCAGGAGTGGCGGATTCAGTCACATGCGGATTTATTTTTAGAACCAAACTTTTTATGTTGAAATCCCCACAATCACTGCAATTATCTTCCACCTTTGTTTGCTTTTTTGCGGCAATAAATATATATTTTTCTGGATGTTTTCACACAAGTGGACTCAGGGCTGGCTGTAGCCGACTTGGAAGCACTTTTTTCAAAGCTCTCCGCGGTGCAAGCACTCGGACACTTCAAACTCCACAGTTTGACTGATCTCCAGGAGACCTTTCCAATGAGCCCTCGTTTGTAATTTTAGCCTGAGTAGATCAGGGGTTATTCCCGAAATCCATTCACCTCGCCGCGTGTCCCAATACTTCTGTCCAATGACGCAGGTATTCAGACAAAAGTTTCATTTATAAAGTGAAGGTTTACACATTATATACTGGATGAATATGCAAAAATGACATGACATGACTAATAAATAATACTTAAATTTGGCCCCTCAAACAGTGCATGTTTTGCATTAGCATAGAAAAATCAGTCCTCTTGAGCTTCTGATTCTTTAAACCGACTAAGAAATCAAGATAAGCAAAGCCTTCTCTCACAGCTAATTCAACAGGCACAATGGCTCTCACAAAGAACGACTACAACCAGCCATGCGGCACACACTGCAGGAGACGGTCGGCCATCAAGTAGTCAGCCTGGTGTGTCAGGGCCCTGAGATCTGAAGGTTATAATGTGTATACACCTGTCTCAACGGTCTTAAAGTAAAAAAAAACCCTCCCTCGCCACCACACACTAAATATCACACCCTTTTCCTCACGACTCAGTACATGATACCTCACACAGCTCCTGCATTCTCAGGCACCTCTGACACAACCATAACTCTTTTCTTGCTGAGGGACACTGAGGCCTAGCTTAGTTTAGCCTTGCCTAGCTTTGTGTAGCTAAGTTTAGCATAGACCACCCAGCCTCACAGAGACAGACGTGACCATACAGACTAAACCAAGTTAAACACACGCATACACACACACACACGCAATACTGACATCCTGTAGCTTCCAAACCTCTCCTAAAGTCATGTGGTCAGACCTGTACGTTTAAAAAAAAAAACTGGCATATTGTTGGTAGGAGCCATGATTCTGTGATACAATTTTGTAAGTTGGCAAAAAAAACGTAAATTTCACAGTTGTGTTTTATGTTATTCCCCTTATAGTTAGAAAATAAGAGGGCTGAGGACAGTTGTATATACAAAGGCCTATGCCTCACTATTCAGTGCCAGAGCACAGAGTTTGTGAACGCTCACTCCAAACTGTTCCCATGTGCTTTTATCTCCGACTGAAGTACCTTTGGGGCGACCTCTAAGCACAATGATTCCTCCTTTCTAGTGCACTTGAGGGCTTTGAGGCATTCCAAATCCACTAAATGGGTCCTCCAGGGCACCGAGTAAATACTTATCAACTGGCATCAACATATTAATCAATGGCAACCTGCTGTGTGAGAGCAACAGGCCAATCTAGTGACCCCTTAAGGTTAGAGGTCGTAACAAAAATGTACATCATGGCAGTGTGAAGTAGGGAAGGGATAGAAAGAAGGCAAAAGAGTATGGAAAAGTGGTCAGAATGGTTTAATGAGGAGCTTGTTAGAGTTTAATTCCATGCAACTGGCTTAATTTCATGCAGCAGGTTTTAAATTATTTTACAGAAGTCAACCATATGGTACATACAGGATGCTTTAATTGGATACAACATTGAAATCACTGATGGGTTTTATGTCATTATATTGTCCCCTGTCAAGGGACGGGAGATACAAAATAGAAAGTGAATCCATTCTTGAGGTACAACAGGCAAGCGCAAGGATCTGTGTGATCTGGATGGGGAGAGCCAAATTGTGATGTCTACATTTACCAGACGCTTGTATCTAAAGCGACTTCCACTCCCTAACTACAGGGGACAGTCTCCCTGGAGCAACCTGGGGTTTAGGGTCTTGCTCAGGAACCCAGTGGTGGTATACTAAAGGTAGGATTTGAACCCATGACCTGTTGGTCCAGAGGTAAGTACCCTACGCACTAAGCCGCCACCACCATGTCGACATTACTGGTTAAGAGCGTCTTCAAAATGGCAAGTCTTGTGGTGTGTTCTCAGTTTGGAGTGGTTAGTACCTACTAAAAGTGGTTCAAAGAAGAGCAACAGGTCAATGGTGGACAATGACATAGACTCACTGATGCATGTGAGGAGTGAAGGCAACCCTATCTGATCCCTCAGCAGAGCTATTGTAGTACAAATTGCAGAAGAAAATAATACTGGCTATGACAGGAAGATACTTTATGAATGCACAATACAACACAGCTTACTGCATATAGGGCTGTGTGGCCATAAACTGGTCAGAGTGCCCGTGCTGACCCCTGTCTATCACAAAAGCACCTACAGTGGGCACCTGAACATCACAACTGGACTATGGAGCAGTTGGAGGAGATGGCCTGGTCTGATGAGCCTCCAGGATACACTATAGGATAAAAGAAAGCTGGATGAGGCAGCATGATGCACTGGGCAATGATCTGCTGGGAATCCTGACATACTTTGACACAAACCATGGAACAAGATGTTGTTATAGACCAAGTACACCCATTCATGGTAATAGTATTCTGTAATGGCTCTTCAATAAGCTGAACTGACCCCCAAGATTCCTCAGATCTCAATCTAATTAGGCATCATTATGTTGAATTGAACAAACAAGTGTGATTCATCGAGGCCTCACCTTAGAGAATATACAAACATTTCATGTAAATGTAAATGTGAAGAAATGTAAATAAGAAGAAACGAATGCAACAAGAAAAGGTTATGATTGTTTGCTACTTGTGTTTATACAGTACAATAATGTAAACTAAATGTAGAATAACAATTGTATTTACATCTTATTAGTGAAGAACTCTAAAACATCATGAAACCATTTTGCTTGGCTAGCTAATGTAGTTAATATTATGACAGCGCTAGCTGCAGAATATTCAAGACTTATATTCAAGACTGGCTGCAAAATGCTTCTACAGAACATTCAGCTGAGAACAATCCAGTGACTAGTGTTAGCAATGTAAAATAATGTTTTGTAAGAGTGAATTTGCCTCATTCTGACAAACCACTTGTCTTTAGGGAATTGATGTCAAAACACCAGCATGGAGGGATGTTTACTGCCTGTTCTGCTGCTTCAGAATCAAATCTGGGATGTTTTCCTTTCAGCTGGTCGAAGGTAACGTGTTTCCTTGTTAAGTTGAGTCAGATTGTTTGTTTGTGATCTGCTTTATCCTTAAAATGCTGCTAGATGTAATTTCACTTTAGGCTTTCAACCATAGCTGATCTTTTTTATTTACAGCATAGGTGCTACCCTACAGGAGAACTGCTATCCTCTAACTCAACCCTCTAAGCCACTAACTCACTGTGGGTTGCAGGCTGTTTAGGAACTGTGACGAAAAATCAACATCAGAAATATCTTTCAACATTATTTTTTATCAACTTCATTGAAAGCATTGGATGTTCATTTCATCTTTAAATACAGAGAGTATGGTACATCCTAATCCCAAATCAGGATCAGGAAAGCCACCAAAAGAGGATTAGCACCTAGCTGTCTTTCCAGTTCATTTCAGATCAAAGTGATCTGACCTCAGTGCTGAAAGACAGAGTCACATTCAAGTTATGAGTAATCCAGATGAGAACATCTTGGACATGCAACTCTCCATCTGCACAAGAGGAGACTATCTGTAGCTGCCTTTCAAGTCGCGTAAAATCAAAGTATGGAAATGTTCTTTGTTCCTATTTGTTGTGTTATAAAGCGTTTATGAAGATGCTGGAGAGGTGTCGCAGGCGCCGGTTCTATGCTCAGAGCCTTCTTTTTTTTTTTTTGCCTTCAGAACACCATGAAAAAGTCTCCGTCACATAAACAAACCTTTTCCCTCAACTCACGCCAACAAGTCAAACCGCTTTTCCAGACGTGGTGTTTCACACGGCGCGGGAGAAAAAAAAAAGAACGACAAGACGTTTTCCTTTAGACAAGTGCCAGAGGAGAAGGGAGGGGAGTGAGAGGCGAGAAGGAGAGAAGAGAGGAGTTATTGCATCCCTGTGAGCATCAAAGCTGTTAAAGAGCCTTTCTCACAGATTTATGCCTGCAGAACACAGTGGACGGCATTACGGCATCGCCGAAACACACGCACACGCTGCGCCGACTCCAATACTGTTTGAGTTGGCAGGGAGCAAAAAGGAGCCCGGGCAAGACTGACAGGTCTAAATGCCGAATTTAAATAAAGAGAAAATTGAAGGATATTCTGCAAAGCTGGAATCACGGCTGAGCAGGCTGACTCATACGGTTTTAGGTAGACTAGAGTTGAACACACAGTAACTTTGTTCGTTTCAGTGCTCCATTCAGCTGAACTCAACGTTAAGCCGGCTTTATAGGATACAGTCCTGAGTAGGAGTGTAATGATACATATATTCCAATATAATTTTGCTGAAGATTTTATCCCATTTTTTCATTTTAGAGCTCTAAGAGTATACTATGCTGATAAAGCGAACTTCAATTTAAAAAAGGAAAGACCGTAGAGTAGCATATCCTCGTAAACGATACAAAGCTGATAAACAATATAAACAATACAAAACTGATAAGATTGACTTGGATGCCATAAACACTGACAGTGTTTTCTATAGGAAAAAAACATTATAAGATGGAAGGAGCCCAGGCAAGACTGACAGGTCTAAAAGCTGAATTTAAATCAAGAGAAAATTGAAGGATATGCTACAAAGCTGAAATCATGACTGAGCAGTCAACTTGAGCTGAACACACAGTAACTTTGTTCGGCTCAGCACTCCTTTCAGCTGAGCTCGACAATAAGCCGGCTTTATAAGATACACCGCTAAATAGGTGTGCGACGATTAACATATTCCAATAGTTATCCTCAAGATTGTTTTGAGTGTTGTTTTGGGTTAAAGATGTATTGCCTTTTGAACTTCAATTATATTCAATTCAATTAATTAGCACTTTTACAACCAGTGCGGTCACAAAGACGCTTTACAGAATCCAGGTCCGAGCCACTAGAGAGCCAAAGGAAAAACTCCCAAAGCTGGAGGAGGAAACCTTGTTGACCCAGAGAGAGAAAACGAGAGTTTATTTCTCTCTCTCTCTCTCTCTCTCTCTCTCTCTCTCTCTCTCTCTCTCTCTCTCTCTCTCTCTCTCTCTCTCT
>JBBJLR010000042.1:14486554-14500094 GCA_037577145.1 Brachypetersius gabonensis | reverse complement strand
TTTTATTTCCATTAAAAGACTTGGCATCCTTTTGTTCCTAAGACATTGCCCTGTCGTTATTTGTATAGATATCCAACGTCATATTGAGATCTGATGTATCTAATGTGTTTCTTTAAAGTGTTCCTTTAATTTTTGTGAGCAGTATATATATAGGGTGTCTTGGGATCATTTGGGGGAGTGGGTGGCTTCAGACCTTCAGCAGAATTCAAATGAGCCATTTTAATCTATATTAATCTAAATGAATCATTTTAATCTAGATTAATCTAGATTAATTCCAAGATTACTGTGAGATTAATCTAGATTAAAAAAATTAATCTATGCCCACCACTATATTTAACACAAATAGTGGTTTGCAGTTGCACTCAGGACCAAGTCTGTTATTCTATGTAACAGCAATAATGCACCTAATAGTAATATAAGTAGTGACATAAGAGATGATATTTAACATGATAACACTATTGCACGTAAATGACTGCACATAATTAGTGACATGGTATTAGTGAAAGGCAAAGAAACACCCCAGAAAGATCACCAGAACACAGTTTAGGAGCAGTTTACCATCTCCAGTTTCTCCATTTTGCATGGCATACATGTGTTTGGACTGTGGGACAACTGTGGGAGAGCCCCATACAGATACCTATACAGACATGGGGAGAACATGTAAACTCCACACACAAAAGAGCCTCCAGCACCCCAACCTGGGAATCGCACCTTATTGATGTGAGGCTGCTCTCACTGTAATGACCTAGTCATTAAATAAGCTCTGCATTTTTAATAATAGCGTCTGGTAATCTGGTGATCTTGAACACTGGTCATCAGATCAGGGGTGGCACTACACCACAAATGTTGTAGTTTAGATTAAAAATAGCTTTTAGTGCTACATATAGCATGTCTCATGCTATAAAACGGCCTATAAAGTATCCATGCATGCTTCACAGGTTCAGAAAGCAAACTTTGGTAGCTATCATCTCTTAAGGAAAATCAAAGCAGATTATAGTTTACTTTAAAAAGATTTTACTTAAAAACATTTTGGAAAGTTGCTTTCAAAAGACAATCTAAATGTTCGAGTCTGTATTAACTTGTAGGACTAAACTAGTTTTTTACTCTCTGGCCTCCAGAACCTCAGTGCTATAATGTGAGGAACTCCAGCAGAACTCATTAAAACTGTTTAAAATAATAAACATGGTGAATAATATACATAAAAATGGGGCAGCTGGCGGCCTGGTGGTTAGGGATCTGCCCCTGCTATCGGAAGGCTGCAGGTTTAAATCCCAGGACTGCCGGTGGCACCACTTATGTACCCTTAAACAAGGCGCCGTCCCCACACACTGCTCCCCAGGCACTACGTCGCTGGCGGCCCACTGCTTCACTTGGTGAATGGGTTAAATACAGAGACACACTGTGTGCTGTGGTGTGTTCACGTATGACAAACGGACACTTACTTTAGCGAGAGAGAATAAAATAGAAAAAAAATATCTATCAAGAGCTATATGGCATGACCCAATACTGAAAAATAATGCGGAAATAATGACCGAACCCAATATAAATAGGAGGGTCCCAATGGGTTTAGACTAGAATTCCAAGCTCTGTTTTAGATCACTCTGGTGACTCTTCCTCTATAAGCTGTCTTTCATCAAGCTATAAAGTTTCTAAATATAGGGCTCTGATGTACCAGTGGCATGAATGATATTCGCTAAAAGCTCTTGCACCTTGGCAGCCTTCAGTACTGCGTGCTATTATTGGCTTTGCCTTTGTGGTGCGCTGTACTATTACTGGGGTTTGTAGCTCTTCCTGCTCTTTGCTGTTAATGGCAGACAGTGGCAATAGAGGCCTAAGTCTCAACAGGTGCCCAAAACACAGGACGCAAATGTAGACAGGGCAGTGCTGTCTGGGCATCACCGACAGGATGTGCACTTATAAATATACATTCATTAGCTTATGGGGATGTAGCCCAGAATCCTTTCTGAACATTTTAATCCCTAAAATGTGACAATCCAAGTGAAAAAGCAACAAACAGTAAATTATCTTCATACGGTAAAAACAACCCTGTATATGTTTGGTGTTCTTGTGTCACGTAGAACCAAAGTTATTGTAATTTAAAAACATTTAATTATAATAATAATGAACAGCGAGAGTGAGGGAGTACACCGGTTCTAGACTGTTTTACACCATTTATATGAATTCTAATGGGTTAAAAGGCCACAACACTTTAAAAATCGCTCGCTCCCAGTCTTTGTGCTGCAGGTGCCCCCTTCTCTACACATTTTAATGTTTTTTCTTCCTACCAACACAACTAATTTACTCCACATAATCAGTGCCACACCTTTGCTGCACTGAAGTGGGTGTGTAAGAACAGGAAAACACTAAAATGTGCAGATCAGAGGGGCTCCAGGACCCCGGAGTGAAGAACAGCTACTGCCAGAAATGTTCTCGCATAATCTTTTATGTCAAGTCAAGTCAAGTCAAGTTGAACCATTACAGCGAGTGAGTGATCATAACTTTTCAAAATTATTTGTTTCGTACCCCCACTTTTTGTTTTACAGACAGAAAATTGTGTGCACAAAATAAAATAGAATTAAATCAAATTAAATAATAGAAGAAATAAAAGAATACATATAAAATCAATGAAAGAAGACTAAAAGTGCAATGGAAGTACCAATATGGTTAAATGAATGTCTCTACTAATGGTGCAAGTCAATATGGCGTGTACTGTGTAGGTACTTACATTTATTGCAGACCAAAATCAATATCATCTTTAGCTTATCCTTTTCTAACAAGCAAATTAGCCTAATAGGGAAATATTGGTAGGTAGCATGAGAACATAATCCAGGCTTACACTAGTCAGCTTGACCATGACTCAGACTAATTCATCTCTCAAACGGGTGAATTAAGGCCAAGACAGTTTGCTATTCATTAAAAAAATGGATAGATGCATCTGGTTTGTTGTGGGTGTGTTTGTGGGTGGAGGCTGATGTGCGTAGAGAAATTCAAATTCAAACATGAAAGCTTCTTAGTAAACACTGCTGGCAGTGGTGGTTCTTTTTCACAAATAAAGCAAAAATTATGTGTATGTGTCTTAATCTAACCAGTCACTGCTCTGCTGTGTTTTTATTAAAGAAATAATTGTGACTGTACAAAATCTCACATTCATTGTCTCCTACTGCCTGAAACATGGCTTCATCAGAGTGTGCTTTTCATGTATTTTTCCTGTACGTTGTTATGTTGCTTCCCTTTCTTGAGAAGTGCTTGCATTCTTAATCAAAATTGCACAGTCTGCTCTCACAGATAGCAGAATTTGGTAGCAAACAGAAAGGTTCAATTTAGGGTCCTGAAGGGGTCCCAGATCTCACATAACTTGACAATTAGAGCGCAGCAGCTCAACCAGTCTTCGCCCAACCCTGGAGATTGCAACCAACACTGGCTACCCATGGCTGCTCGAATGAAGTTCAAGGCTCTTGCCTACAAAGTGACATCTGGGTCTGCACCCAGTGACTTTAATCCCATCATTCAGCCTTATGTTCCTATTCACTCCCTCCATTCCTTCAATATCATCTGGCTCTGCCATCCCTATACGCAAGGTAAACCCAGTCCAGACTCTTCCCTTTTGTGGTTCCCTGCAGTGGGATGAGCTGAACAAAACCTCCTGAAGACTCCTCTGTTCCGAGAGCCTCTCCTCTCCTCTCCTGATGCATCTTCTTGCATCACTCTTGCTTAAGATTTTAGGACTTAGACCTCTCCTCTGGTTCTCACACTGTGATGAAACTTGAGTGCTTCCTTATATTGTAAGTTGCTTTTGGATTAAAACAACTTACTTGGTGTTCTGTGTTATTTCCTAGAAAAAAATGAATGCCATCTTCTTTTGTACATTTTCACTGAGTTCAACATTAGATTACACCCCCCAGATGAACAGTAAACTGAACATACACTGTAGTGCACTCTGTCCCATAACTCAGGGCAGCTTCTTCAATTTAAGCTCAAACTACCATGAAACTCTGAATACTGAAGACACCAGCCATGACATAGGGAATTTTAGGCTGTTTAAGAACATACTGTGGTTTTTATCCTATGTTTTTGCACAGCACCTTATATATGACTAGTATTTTATCTATTTGCCTGGCGCAGAGAACTGTAATTTGATTTCTCTTTTTATGTGACCCATATTTTTGTTTTGTTAAAGCGGTGGATTAGACCTTCTTACTGAGTTTTCTTCTCAGGCAATGAACACATTGTGTCATATTGTAGAGCTTGGAAGGTAATAATTATCACCAGTGTGTGCACTTTCAAAAATAAGGCCTCAAGTATAAAAGTTATTTTTAACTGGCACAAATATGAGACAGATATACTCGTACAGGCATACACCACAAATGTATCGTAAAAATGGCCATACATAGGTCACACAGTCAAACCTTCCACCAAGGGTCCCTCTAAGACTTGAGCCACAATTTAACCCTTAGAACTGAAGGTTAGTAAAATATGACTGTTAAATATAAACAGTCTAAAACAGTATAGAACTGGTGTTTACCCTCAGAACTCAGAGTGTATCAGTAAACTCTGATTTCACTAAATTTAAACAGTGTAAATCAGTCTAGAACCGGTGTTTGTTCTCCAACATTTTCTCATTTTCTGCCACTTGGCCACTCTCCAGAGCCCCTCCCTCTGCAGGTTTCCCCACGCACTTATGGGTGGAGACTATCCTGAAAGTTCTCCCGGGTTCAAAGATGTTGTGCTTTTTCTGTTTGTTTCTAAACTAAAAGAAATTTGTTCTTTATGTTCATTTGTGTGTGATGCCTTTTTAAAAAACCTAGTAGTGGTTTTAGTATTATAATAATTATTATGTTGTTGTTGTTGTTATTATAATTATAATAATAATTATCATATATAATAATAATAATAATAATAATAATAGAAATAATAATAATAATAATAATAATAATTATTATTATTATTATTATTATTATTATTATTATTTCTAAATGTTTTTAAATTACAATAACTTTGGTTCTCCCTCACACAAGAACACCAAACAAAGCTCAGCATGAAGTCTGACACCTCAAACCTAAACACAAACCAGGGGAACTTCCATATAAGGAGTTGATTGTCCGTAAGACGAGCATCTGACATGGACTCTCATGTCCGAAGGTTAATCTTGGCTCACAAGAACAGGCAAAGATAATATATGGAGAAAACTGAAACTTTAAATGAAGCATCAATTATTTTGTTCTTTTAAAGATGTACAAGTAATAATTAGACAATTATTAATAAACTGTAACATGATTACAAGAATTTAAACTTAATTACATTACATTACTGTAACCGGGCTAGGCCAGTACTGTTAATGTCTAGTCCTCACACACCCACATGTGTATTTACAGATTTTACATTCAGAAGAGAAGTGAGAGAAAGAAGAAAAGAAAGAATAACCTTGTCAAGGAAGAGTGAAAGTGACAGTAATAACAGGCAAAGTGATGGCTACTGGTGCCTATGGGCCAAAGAGAGAGCGACGTGCCCAGAGCCACATGACTGACTGCTGAATTATACGTGTCGGAAACATGCAGGGACACATTTACTCAGACTCCCTAAAGTCTGTCCAGCTTGGTCACCAATTCTCAGATTCTCTCCCTCCGCACCAGACATGCCTGCAGGACCTGGAGGATAATGAGGCTCCTTTCCTTCAAGATCCCTTCAGAGGAGATCCAGATTCACACAGTTCTCCCTCTCACCCCAGCTGTATTTAGACAGCCAAGACATGTTTGGTGTCTGACGTTTGTTTCATTAGTCTTGAAATGGAACCACGGTGACCCCAGAAATATGTAGACACTTTAATCACCCAACTATCTTTTAACTTTAATTAAATACTTTAGGTTACTTCAAAACAAGAGGAAAACAGCTTCAGGGGAAACACGTTTAGTACAACAATAAAGTGAAGATTTTGTGTGGAGAAAGCGGTAAAACATCACAGTCAAGGGCTGTTTATTTTTCTTAGAATGTTTCGGTTAACTTGTGTTCAGCGATAGCTCAGAATTGTACAGAAGCATTTTGGATGCAAACTCACAAAAGTCTACAAAGAAATAATTTAAGTGACAATGATTTGGAGCTCACCAGAATATGTTTTAAAATAAGTGGAACTTTGTCCGTAGAAAGTATTTAGATATCTGAGCCAGTTCATTTTCAATGTAGCTAACATTCAGCGGAAGCTATGCCAGGTAGCACTGCAGATAATCAGCATGCCTTGATATCAGTGGGTTAAAATATGCGTCTCAGATTTGTTTAGGCTGTTTCTGAGCTTGCATGGTGTCCTGTCAAATGTATGTTTGTCCAGTTTTAGCAGAAAACGCTAACTGTCATCATGAAGCCTGCTATACTTCTCCATGTTTTTGTCTTACAGCGGGTGATGGGGTAAAAAGTGTAAATGTGTTTTGTTTCCCCACCAAACTACTCCGAAAAGCAACATTATAGGCTTTAGGGAGGAAAAAAACAGCTTTGATAAGAACCTCCACAGATGTCTAAATACTTTCTGGGGATAATGCGGCTAACATTCAATGGAAGCAATGCCAATTAGCACTGAAGTTAATAATAATAACCACTACAGGATTGTTTTAAACGTAATGATGAACACGAAAACCCATGAAGAATAAAAATAAACACATTTTATTTTAGAAACCAAAAATAAAAAACACAGGATCTTTGAACTTGGGATAACTTTCAAGATCGTCTCTGCCCACGTAGAGGGGGTCCGTAGAGTACATTTTTTTCCCCCACCAAACTACTCCATAAAACAACATCTTAGCCTTTGGGAAGGAAATAAGCAGCTTTGAGAATGAACCTCCACAAATGTCTAAATTCTTTCTGGGGACGATGTAGCTAACATTCAATGGAAGCAGTGCCAATTAGCACTGCAGAAACTGCATGCCTGGATAATCAAGCTAAACGTGTGTCTCAAAGGTCTGCTTAGGCTATTTCCAAGGCTGTATGAAGTACAGTCAGCTACAAAAATGAACGAATATATGTTGCATAGCTGAAATCACCACTAGCAGCCGTCCTGAAGCCTGCCATACTTGTTCATATTTTTGTCTTACAGCGAGTGAGGGGGAAAAAATGTGTAAATTTGTTTTTTTTTTTCCGCCAAACTACTCCATAAAGCAACATCAAAGCCTTTGGGGAGGAAAGAAGCAGGCGGCTGGAAGTTCCTCTGAAGTGTAAAACACTAGCGAGGCATCTGCGTGTCCCCACAGTGCCGGTCAGTCCCGCAGTCTGGGGTCCTGACCAGCCTCCGTTTTTGACCGTGACTCTTAATCATCATGCGGCCGTGGCGTCGAGCGAGACGGGGAAGATGTGAGGACGACTGGGAGAAGAAAAAGACGAATCAGAAACAGCGCCCTTTGTAAACCAAGGCGAAGTCTTTTAAAATCGAACTTGAGAGAGTTTGCGGTTGCACAACAATGACACAAAGGGAATTCCAGATGAAAGCATAAGAGATGTAAATAGCTCCGCTGTCAGAGGAAGGGAGAGAAAGGAAGACAGACAAACAGAAAGACGGGGTGGCAGACAGACAGTAACAGGAGACTGATACCCAATTAGAAGCTGAACTCTGGATGAGTAGGGGACTGGAAAATCTCTTCAGACTCAAGAACTGGCCCTAGAGTGAAAGTGACCATTTGTCATATGTGAACACACCACAGAACACAGTGTGAACAGTGTGAAGTTCTATCTCTAACCCATTCACCAAGTAAAGCAGTGGGTAGCCAGGAACACAGCGCCCTGGGAGCAGTGCATGGGGATGGTACCTTACACAAGGGTTCCTCAATGGTGCTTAGCAGTCTTGGGAATCAAACCCATTACTTACTGATTGCGAGGTAAACACCCTAACCACTAGACCTAACCAAAGCAAAACCGGTTTAGCAAAACAAATGTTCAATCACTGTTGAATCTCTGTTGAGGTACAATAAACTGAACCTTGCACTTACACAGACTGCGTATCTCCACTGACCCCATCTGCTTCTACCTGGTACAAGCTAACAAGCATATCTACCATTCACCTGAAAAATGCCCACATTAGCTATTCCCAACTATTCCCAAATTGAGCCACTGGCTGCTCTTAGAAAGTATATGTGTGTGTCTTTCTGTGTGGGGAGGGAAGGGTGTGTATGTGTTGGGGGGGGGGGGGGCGGGTCTTGTTGGTTCACACAGTGTAATATTCTGTTTAGGGCAGCACAGTGTGGACAAAATACAAAATTGCTATTAAAGCGCTACACACTGGGGGCAAAACAATATGACCACTTACAGATATAATGACTTATTAAAGATTATTAAAGATTATACTGGTAATAACTGCGCATGTTGAGGTCTGGGAAATGTTAGTCACTGAAATGTTTAATTTGCTGGTTACAGGAAGACTTGATCACAACACTGGGCAAATTCACCTGGCTGGAGTGGGAATTTGAGTTGTTTAAGGTCATTTTTTACAATGTGATAAAGTGTCTTTCTGCTAAAAAAGCTAACATTTGAATAAATGCAAGCAGAGAAGAAAGCTTTGGACCGTAGGAGGGAGTTATGGATTAAGGTCCATAAAAAGAGATTCTGAGCGCTGTGGTGATTTCCGCATGCATTTCTGTGGACAGCTAGAGTGTGGCAAGGTGGTGCAGTGGGTGGCACTGTCACCTCATAGTAAAGTCCTGGGTTAAATTCTTTTCTGTATCTGGTTTGCATGTTCTCCCCATGTATTTGTGGGTTTCCAATGGGTGCTCTAAGAAAAGACACCCTTTAGGGTTTCACCCTAAACTTCCCTTTTCACTGCCTCTTTCTCCCTCTGCACCATCTTCCTTGCATCCCTTGTATTCTTCCTCCATTCTCCATCCATCATTCCTTCCTCTCTTGCTCTGTCCCTTCGAATCCGATTGAAAAAGAGCTCTGTTAAGAAACGACTGAATTCCAACTCAATTTGTCTTCAAAAGAAAGTGGAGCTGATTACGGAGGCACCGTTCTCTCTTTTGCCATTAGATCAGCTGAGAAAGACCCGTTAGTCATGCCTGCTTATCTGGCAACCTTATAAGTGTGGGATTAAAAGATCAAAGGCCTGAGAGGGGTTAGAGTTATGGAAAGTGTAAGCCCTTCATAGGGGCTCTTCAGTTCCATGGCTTTAACTCACCCACAATGCTTGTATCACAAAAACACTCACGGTTCAGATCAGTGGCACTGAATTGGACATTGTGAAATCTGGTAACTAGCTGTGGAGCACCTAGGAACCACAGGGATCAGGGCTGTTCACCGCTGTGATGAAAAATACAAAGAAAAAAATGAAAGCAATTTTTTCTTTGATACTAACCATATACGATCCAGCGCAACATTTGTGTGTCATCTGTGGATAATGTGAATTTACATTTATCAACAAAATATGTCATTTGACCATGGCAGTTCAAATGTTTGCATATGGGATGGTTTACCCATATAATAATTAATAATAAGAATAAGAATTGTTGTTATTATTATTATTATTATTAGTAGTAGTAGTAGTAGTAGTAGTAGTAGTAGTAGTAATATTAAATGATGTTTTTAAAAGAAGGATGTACCATACACTGTATACTAATATTAATATATAGCTTTCTCTGTCATTATTTCACCTCAATGTCAGGAAGACAAAGGAAACAGTAAAAATGTGTCCAGCATCCCATTGTCCTCAACAACAAAACATCTCAAATACTTGACATAGCTTTAAATCTCTCAGACTCACACTGAACAAATAAACACCAGCATACAAGGAATGTTCAAAAATGAGCCCTCAAAGACAACAGTGATCCAGAAACATCTAAATGACTCATCCCACAACCCTGTCTACTGTTGTACTAGAGCATCGTCCAGCCCATCCTGTTCTACTGTTATACTTGTTGCTTCAACAAACTGTTAAACTAGTCATGCATAACCAACACTGCGGCCACAGTTAAAGTTCTCCCTGCACCCAACTGTTTAGAGCTGAATTAAAAGGCATTGCAGTCACACACATTGCAATTATAGTTGCACAGGACAAACCCACTCAACTGTCACTCCACTGTAATGCACTCTGGGTTCAGGCAAAGGTCCCTGAGGTGGAGAAGGGTTCGTTTTTGGCAAAAGTCTGGTTCCCTCAGTCATAATCAGAATCAGAAACTGTGTTGATACTGAAGGAAATTGCTTGTTATGACTCCAAAGACACACAGAGGCACAAAGACAAGAACAATATAAAATATTAATAGTTCCCATACAAAATACTCAATATTAAGTGCACACAAATACACAAATCCTGGGTATAAATACCAAAGACACACACGCACACACACACACACACACACACACACACACACACACACACCGTGTCATCATAATCATATGTACTCAAATTTGACAAAGGAAATGAAAATGTAGCTGAAAAAAACCCCAAAATGTCAGGTGTGACTGCTTTAATGTATTAATTAACCCATCAGACTAGGAACCAACTTTAACCGGACTATAAAAACGGACTGTTTGTGTAAATGGGAGCGAGAGGGAGAGTGTGAGTGACATCAACAGGTCAGTCAGGGCTCCCTCTAGACCACAGGCAGTACCCCGAAGGCCAGAGAAATAAAGACGAGGCCTGTCGTTGGGTTTTGGAACGCAGTCAAAGTCAGATTTATGTAACATACACTCTAAAGGCGGAGGAAATCCTGTACAGCAGCCAAATCGTCACAACCACAAGGGCTCTGGCTGGCCAGAAGTGATTGGCTCATCTGTCGAGGTGTGAGTGGATGGTTAGGAGCAATCTGCTCTAAGATGGTTGATGTAATAGAAGAGGAAATGTTTGAAATCTCCTTCCCTCTGCCAAGTCGAGATGTAAAAGGGTGTGAGTATACGTGTGTGTGAGAGTGTTTGTGTGCGCGTGAGTGTGTGTGTCATCTGCTGGACACTGCATCCTATTCTGAGAGGTCCATTTAAAATAGCATTATTTTTACTGTTCAGGCTAAGCTGAATTATAATTGACCACTTTTACAAGTCCAAATATTTGTATTTTATGTGAATTTACTTTCAGTGTGATTACTGTGTTTGCCATAATATAGCATTTACAGTACACCTAGTATTATTTTTGTGTTTTATATATAGTATGAAGTACAGTACAGTACAGTATACATTGTCGACACACAAGCAAGCAAGGGGCAGCTGCTTCACTTGGTGAATGGGTTAAACACAGAGAACGAGTTTCATACTGTTCTCACTGTGCCATGCTGTGTTCACATGTCACAAACTGCCACTTCAAACTCTGAAATAGAACATACATTGTTGTAATGTTTGATTTATCTACTAAAAAGATGTCATCAAAGCAGCTGGTGTCCTGGTGGTTAGGGTGTTGTACCATGGGATGGGACAGTTGTGGGCTCTAATCCCAGGATGCTAGGGGTACCACTGAGGTAGAACCTTTTGAGTAAGGTACTGTCCTCACACACTGCTCTATCTGGCTGGCTGCTTCACTTGGTGAATGGGTTAAATTCCACACGGTTCACACTGTGTGCTGTGGTGTGTTCATGCGTGACTATAAGGGGCTGCTTTACTTCATAGACATGTGACAAGCAGTTGTCACACAATGTTTGAAGTAAATTACAGCATTATAAGTATATAATTACAGCAAACTGCATTGCATTTATGCAAAGCTAGGCATTGTGGAATTACTTCACTTGTGAATATGTTTGTGCCATAGACCAAGATTTCACATTTCTATCTAAAGCGGAAAGGGTGAATGAGAGAAAGAGAGAGAGAGAAAGAGAGACAGTAGAGTGTGAGAGAGAGAGAGAGAGAAAGAGAGACAGTAGAGTGAGAGAGAGAGAGAGAGAGAGAGAAAGAGAGACAGTAAAGTGAGAGAGAGAGACAGTAGAGTGAGAGAGAGAGAGAGAGAAAGGAGTGAGAGAGAGAGAGAAAGAGTAGAGTGAGAGAGAGAGAGAGAGAGAAAGAGAGACAGTAGAAGGAGAGAGTGAGAGAGAGAGAGGAGAGAGAGAGAAAGAGAGACAGTAGAGTGAGAGAGAGAGAGAAAGAGAGACAGTAGAGTGAGAGAGAGAGAGAGAGAGAGACAGTAGAGTGAGAGAGAGAGACAGTAGAGTGAGAGAGAGAGAGAGAAAGAGAAACAGTAGAGTGAGAGAGAGAGAGAGAGAGTAGAGTGAGAGAGAGAGAGAGAGAGAAAGAGAGACAGTAGAGTGAGAGAGAGAGAGAGGAGTGAGAGAGAGAGAGAAAGAGAGAAAGAGAGAGAGAAGGAGAGTAAAAAGAAGCACACGTATTTTATCACCAGCCTGTTCACTTTTCCACCCCGCATGTTTATTCATCCATGACCACCTTCTGCTCTCACAGCAAGGAGAGAAGATGTATGTGCTTCTTTCTCATTCTCTTTCCATACATTCATGTTGTAACTACTTCACTCTTCAAAAGAATCATTCGAACGCTGCCTGAAAGATTCAACAGCTCATGTTTGATGTTTCTGATGAGTGTTTGAGTACATGTTGAAAGACGGAAGGGCAGTCGTACAATCAGGTAACACACTCCTACACGTATGCACACACACATAAAAGCAAGAAACAGACACACTGAGACACTGGACCAATCATGCAGTACTAAATATACAGTATTGTACAAATACATTTAAAACAGTTTAGATAAGCAGTTTTTCACTAAATAAAACTGAAGACTAAATATGAATAACATTCTACAGTAGACAGTGATGTTATGTTCAGTATATCAGTGTGTTCTTTGTGGAAGTCCAGTATTACTGTAGTTTCATCGCAAACCTGGTTGGACTCAAACAGTCCTTCATTAAATTAAATCAGGAGCCGCTGATGGAGTTTCACAATCCAAACAACGGCTGGAGGAACCGAGGAGGAATCTGGAACCGAACCTGTGTTCTCCTCCTCAGCTCACACAGTATTTAACTGCTTTGATGAATTTAAAATGAATTTTAATGCTTTTTACTGCTTTCTTATTTGTTTTCTTACGTTTATCACTTGTTGAGGACAATGACAATTTGCATTGGTGCCTAAAACCTTTGCGCAGTACTGTGTATACACAGCTATATCTATTTTATTTATCTATTTGAAAGAAAGAAAGAAAGAAAGAAAGATACGTTTTATACTCTGTACACGCCAGATCAAAATATTCACTTCACATAAAAGAGAACATAATAAGAGACTTCTTCCATCTTAGGGATTAAACTGTGCAGAAATTATGAAGACAGGCAAATTTTCCCTTTAACATATTAAATTAAATTCCAGGAAGAGAAAAAGGGAAATAGTAAAATTTGGATCAGGACCATTGACTTAATTCTTGCGCACTGTAAGACAAGACAAAATGGCATAGACTTTAATGAGCTGCCCCAAAGGTGGAGAAATAGACGGGCTGTACGAGGATAATGAGAAAGCACTGGAGGAGAAAGCACCAAGAGTTCGAAAAGAAAAGTGTAAAATGGGGCCCAACTGAGCGTGTGTGCGTGCATGTGTGTGTATGTGTGTGTGTGTGTGTGTGTGTGTGTGTGTGTGTGTGTGTGTGTGTGTGTGTGTGT
>JBBJLR010000042.1:14439139-14454620 GCA_037577145.1 Brachypetersius gabonensis | reverse complement strand
CACACACACACACACACACACACACACACACACACACACACACACACACACACACACACACACACACACGGCTGTCCCTCTTCGTCACCCCTGACCATCGCCAGCACTCCAGAGTAAACTATACCTATATCCTCTATTACATGTTAAGTACATGATTTATAGATAATTACTCTGTGCATCATGTTTAGTGATGATTTTACAGTGCTAAACATCTCGTGCATCATCATGTGCATGTGTGTGTTTTATTAAATGTGCATGTGTCTGTTACATTTAATGGGTACAGAACTGTAGCTCTTTTCTAAGCCCAATTCTAAACTTCCCAGGCCTGGGGACAGAATGAAACATGCAGCTATTTTTTTAAAGACCGTTATGTTGGGATACCCCACTGTTTTCTGTTATTCCAACAAAAGCCAGAACATTTTGCACACAAACACTGCATGGCGTGAGATCATCTTTGGACAGAATGTGTATTTGCAGAAATAAAGGGTATACACTCTCCCCTAAATGCACGACTCCGGTCATGGGACCTCTCTCTCTCTTTCTCGGTCTCTCTCTCTCCTTCTGCAGTAGCCACGAAAAGAGGAACTTGTTAACCACTTCCCATTGAGGCAGGCAGTGTTGTGCTGATGTGCTGATTCACATGTGCTCAGCACAGAAAGAAAAAAAACCTTATCCACCCACGAACGCTGCATGACTTTGATAAGAAAACATCAGCACATCAAAACAATCCAAAACGAGGTTTTCTTAGGCCATGTAATATCACTGCACTGAGCGACATTCCACAACAGACATGGTGCATACGATAATGTCCACAGTTCTGATCAAAATGATGTTAAATACTGTTAAATTCTACTGTTAAATTCTTTTACTGACATGAAAGAACTAGCATTACTAAATGAATGGACCCTACCGTAACTTATTCATCATTGTGAGCCATAACGTGATGCATTAAGAGAGCATTTTGACCGAAGAACAACATGAAGAGCAAAACAGAAGGCAACAATACCGTTCATATTATACCCTGAACCCTTTAGTCAAGCTTGAATACGATTTTAACAATCCCATAAAAACCACTTTGTGTGCTGCATGGCCCAGGAACAAGAACCAACCTGCTGCTACTGTATAGGTACAATAAATACATTCCTGGTGGAGAAAAGAGATCACATGGGAGGAACAGGCTGGAAGAATTGTCTGGGCCTGTTAGTCATAAGGCAAGGTGCCCTTAAATCAACTATCTGATAGATTGAGCTCAAACAGTGAGGTTTTGTTAAAAAACCTCAATTTACAGTTTATGGATAAAAGTATTGGGCCATTACACCTACAGGGACTTTAATGACATTACATTCAAATCCATAGACTTAATATGGAGTTGGTCCCTCTTTGCTGCTATAACAGCTTCCACTCTTCTTGGAAGGATTTCAACGAGTTTTCCTGGGAATCTGTGCTCCATTCATTCTGTAGAGCATTTATGAGTTCAGGGCTCTGTTCTTCCACACTGAACTCATCCAGCCATGTCTTTATGGAGCTCACTTTGTGCACTGGAGCACAGTCATGCTGGAATAGAAGATTACCTTCACCAAACTGTGTCCACAAAGCATGGTTTGGTCCAAAATGTCTTGGTCTGCTGAAGCATTACGATTGCTCTTCACTGGAAGTAAGCGGTCTAGCCCAAACCCTGAGAAACAAGTCCCAATACTTTTGTCCATGTAGTGTGTGTTGGTCTTCTGCTTTCAGATGTGTGCTCTTTGTGCAAATAAAAAAATGTATGCAAGAAAACAGCACATTACATTACATAACATCTTAAAAAATGTACTATCATAGAGTTTACTATCATTCTTTTCTTGCAGCCAAAAGTTGGGAAAGAAGTTAGTGAAAGTAATAAAAAACATAGATAATGTACCCAGAACAAAAGGGTGTGGCTGTGAAGACGTTTCTGTAGGTATTCAGGAATTGTGCTTAAACTGTTCTGCCATGGCACAGAACTCACAGCACTTACTCTGGCAACGAAGTTTCTCACAGGTCAGCACTGCAATTCCCTCCCACAGTTTATGACCGGTCATTGTCTCAAAACCACGTTCATGGAGTCGAACCAGCAGAAAGTTTTTCTGTCAGAGCTACTTTTGCTATTGGGCTGTTTTATTATTATACTCTTGCGGGCATTTTTATCTTTTTTCTCTTCATTCTTCATCCGTGTGATGAAAACCAAACCCAGATAACTTGTTAATGACATCCTGGATCACCATCACATTTCTCACAGAGTTAAAGATAAATTTGATAGAGTCATAGAAAACTCACTGAAATTTATCTTCAGCCCAAAACAGTCTGTCGTGCTTGTGCTTTGTCAACTCCCCAGTTGTTCGTTTGTGTCTGCATTGTTGTTTGTTGCATGGACAGTAATAAAGTCTGTCTGTTGTCATGACAATATACTATCGGTGATGTTTGACCACAGCCCATGGCAACCCTGCCATTGAGCAGCTCAGGTACGGCTTGGGTACGGATTTCATTATTTGTAATGGGTAAATAGTTGCTTGTGGTGCAGCTTGTACCAGCGAAAAAGCATCATATGCACAGCAGAGGCATAACAAACTAATGCTTCGTTTAGTTCCCAGAAATTCTGCAAATCTCAATGAAGAGTCGTGTTAACTGTAATTTGTAATAAACTTTTTATAATGTGCTACAGAAAGGGTAAGTCGTTACAGTCTGAGACCCTGGAGGAGGGAAAGGAGACTCACTGAAAAATGAACAGGAAGGCTTGTAATGCTTAACATGGCTCAGTCAGGTTGCTGGCCACAAGTGATAACACTAAGTGCACTTGCAGTAACCATAACAACCTGAAAACACTGAGGTTTCACTTTATTTGAAACACTTTATTTGAGCCAGTCTCTTTTTATAATTTATGATTTTTATTAGCCTACCTGTAATTTCAAATAAGCTGTTCGAAATGTTAATGTGGTTCCAGATTTACAGATCTCTACCCATTCATAGATTTGTCATTTGAATAAAAAAATGTCAAGAACTCCATGCAGTCTTTTGTGTTTTTCTATTTTTGAATAGAATCTTAATCCATAGTCTTTAGAACACAAAGTTATCGTAATTTAAAAACTTGATGAAGATCAGAAGATCAGAATGAACTTCATTGCCAGGTAATTCCTACATTCGAGGAATTTGTTTTAGTGACAGAACTCTACAGTGCAACAAGATGACAGTGACAAGACAAGACACAGGTAATAAAAAGAGTAATAAACACTACTGAGATTTTAAAAACAGCATCACACACAAACCCCCATAAAGAACACAAATGAAAAGAAAAAAATCTTTTATTTTAGGTCCTAGAAATAAATGTGGGTGGGGAAAACCCACAGAGGGAGGGGCCCCAAAGAGTGGCCGAGTAGCGGCGCGCCAAGAGAAATGGCTATAGCATAGGAGAACAAACACCGGTTCTAGACTGATTTACACTGTTTAAATTCACTGAAATCAGAGTTTACTGATACACTCTGAGTTCTGAGGGTAAACACCGGTTCTAGACTGTTTTACACTGTTTATATTTACTGAAATCAGAGTTTACTGATACTCTGAGTTGTAAGTGTTCAGTAAGCCTTGTATAAGGGGGTCACTGAGTTTGGCAATTTTTTTATGCTGGAAGTCTGCATTGATTATCATGCATCACTGTGTTCTGGCTGCCTTATGGGGTCCAGTAATTAGGTATGCATGCATGTAGGCAGAAACAGGTAGCATATGTGGCTCGTTTGGTGACACACCCCTGTATATGTGGTTCCCTTGAACAGAATTTCTGCAGAGTTCTTGCTCATTATTTTCATAAGACCCCCACCCCCACACACACACACACACACAACCTCCATCCCTGATGTTTCACTCATGATTTAGCTCTGGCACCCTGCCTGACCTTAACCCCCGGGAGACGAGAGAGTTATTATGACTGTTTTGCTAGACCATCCAAACGCAATTACATGATTATACATTCAGTAGTGTGTTTGCATAACGAATTATATTTACGTTTGATTTACATTTTGCATCGGCAGCCTTGAGTCTGCCTTCTTGACTATTTTTCTTCCCATTCGCTTTGCTTCAGCTTGCAAACACAAATGTGGTATTAATTGAGTTCGCGGACGAAAGTTCTCTGCTGGTTTCAGTGGCCTTCGAGTGAATAAATAATTAAAATCAAATGACGCCATGCTTTTGTTACATGCAGCATAACCGATGCCAGAATAAACAGTGGCTTAATTTTGGAGAATCAGAGGCATTCGGTCTGATCTGGGTACAGCTGCATGCAGGCCAGAATCTTTCACCAACTTTGCCCTGATTGAGCCCAGCTTCTTTTGTGAATCTGTGGACATTTTATTCGATTCATTTCTTTCTTTTTTTTCTTGTGACGTGGACCTCTCATTGTTAGTAATGTGAAAAAATCCTAATTCCTGGAACCTGTTACAGGCTCCCCAGGACTGGATTAACTGGTATTATTATAAAAATGGAGTTACTTTCAGATTATCACACGTTTCAACCTCATGCGTCTGTATCTAAATACTATGTCACTGCTTTTTAGTGCACAAGTGATTCAACCAGGCTCATGTCTGATGATATGAGAAAGAAAAGAGGGCTACACCTAGTGTTAAAATACAGGTGTGCTGCCTATACGGTGTTTATGAGACACTAAAAACAGTTGAAACCCCTGTTAAAGAGAATGAGCTTCGAGTTTCATCTTTATATGAGAACAAAGGCCTTATCAGCCATCTGCTGCACGTCTGTCAGTGAAGTCTTAAAGCTGTCCATGTTTTCTAGAAGGCCACATATTACCAGCATATTAACTGTTTTCGACGACTACATTACTAATCAGTGGCTTTTTAACGTTCTCTTGGTTTATGGTGCAGGCATAACAAAAATGCTTTGGTCGAACCATAATTGAAGACCCCTTAGCCTGTTTAAAAACAAATAACTCCAGACAGATCTTAGAGCCGTGCCTCCGAGCCCCAACCATCTGACTAAATATCCCTCAAAGTGACAATCAACAACAAAAAAAAGAGCATACATTATGTACCACCGCAGTCATACAGTAACCAGCAACACACTGATGTCAGACCAAGAACCGGCATCTTGTTATTACGCTGTCAAAACACGAAGATAAATGTCGACTTTATTGGCTTACCATTTTAATTAAAAGGTGGGAGTTGGCAGTTAAGGAGAAGTAGCAGATATTAAATGTCAGTAAAGGGAAAAGAAGCCTTCATAGAAGCACCTGTGAGGTCATAGCAGTCATGCTGGAGACGATCATACAACAAAACCATGTTTTGAAAAAAACAAACAAACAAATGTCCGTAATGACGATTTCCCATGACGCTGTTGTCGCCCAAACGTTCAGTGGTGCGTATGTTTTTGACATTTTAATTTCTTATGCTTATGTTTACTTGTTGTACATTTGCATAATATGTACATTATTATGCACTATTATGCAGCTGGTTAGGGCTTTATTTGTGTGTAAAAACATTAAAAGTGTATTAATACTGCCAAAGAAAAAGAATCAATTCAATTCAATTCAATTTTATTTATATAATGCTTTTAACAATGGTCATTGTCACAAAGCAGCTTCACAAAATGAAATAAATAGTGTGTGTATGAATGTGTGTGAATGAAATGACTCTGATGAGCAGCCAAGGGTGACGGCGACAGTGGCAAGAAAAAACTCCCTAAGATGGCAATAGGAAGAAACATTGAGAGGAACCGGACTCCATCAGGGAACCCATCCTCATTTGGGTGATAACAGATAGAAATTAGTATGTGTTTAACAACAACAATATCAACAATATTAGTTGCTACTAATTGCCTGGGAAGATTTCATACTTCATATGCAGCTTCTTAAAGGTCTCAGCTACAAAAACGTAAAGAAACGAACAAAAAATCTGCAGAGCACCTTCAACACCCCTGTCAGTACAGCAGATAAAATTCATGGCTATATAGCTAGTCACCCAATAGCAGGTGTGTAAAGTAAGATTTAAACACATTCTAATGATAAGGAAGGGAAGAGAGAAGCCTGGAGGAGCACGAAAACAGGAACGTGGGTCTTCCTCTCTGTACTACTCAGTTCTGGGACATGGCCTCATAAAAAACGTGAAAAAAGTTAATATCGAAGTTATATATAATATATAAGTTGTATACTTAAGAGGGTACAAAACAGAACACTAAGGACTCAAGCCCAGTACAAGTCTACCTGGAGGTATTAGAGAACAAATTAATCTGCTTAAGAGACTGAATCAGGGAATGTTTCAGCAAAACAACCCAAAATATGTAATTAAATGATCTGTTTTCTATTGACCAGATCCCAATGAAGATTTATGGAGTATTTTAAAATTTTGAGACCTTCAAAGCGAGACTCTTAACCTTGAAGTAAACATGGTTTGTTAAGAGGACTGGGCCAAAACTGAACCTCTTGGCTTATGCTTATGAATACATAAAATACATGAACATTTAAAATTAAAACAATATTATTTCTGTGAATTTAAGCAGATATATGAATTGAAAGTAAATTTTATAGTGTCTCAGTTTGAAAGAAAAAGAATGAGCTACCTATATAACACAAACTTTCAATTAAAAAATGACAGGATAATTTGCTTGTTTATCCACGACTGTTATGTCTCATTTGAGGCCTGCCATTCCACCCACTTGCATCTAATATTAACTAAAATGTTTTCTGAAGGTCACATAGATTCCCCTGAACTGTTTTTGGACACTATATAGACAAAAGTATAGGGACACACCTGTTTTTCTCGGTTTGGGACCCTTATTTTTCTATTCCAGCATGACTGTGTCTCAGTGCACAAAGCAAGCTCCATAAAGATATGGCTGGAGGAGTTCAGTGTGAAAGAACTTAAGTGGCCACACAGAGCCCTGAGCTCAACCCCATCCAGCACCTTTGGGATGAACTGGAACGGAGATTGGGAGCCAGCCCTTCTCGTCCAACACCACTGTCCCAAATACTCCTGAATACTCTACAGCACAAATGGACACACATTTACCACAGAAACCCCAACATGGAAGCAGTTAAAGCTGCAAAGGGGGACCAACTCTATGGATTTGAATACAATGTCATGAAATTCCCAGTTGCTGCAATGGTCAGACGTCCCAATATATTTGTCCACCTAGTGTATATTTCTATAAAATGCATATTTAATATATTTTCATGATAAAAAAAAAATTGGAGTTAATAAATGTCATGTTGAATTTTCTTACTTTTTTATTTGAGAAAGGTTACCATGGCTGAACTGTGTTACGAATGGGAGGGAGATAAATAGTGTCAAGACTGTGTGTGTGTGTAATGTTGATAACTGGCAGGCTGTTAAAAAGCTGGATTTTTCTGTGAGTGTATCTATACACACATGTCAGTTTCTATATGAGGGGCCCAATAAAAATGTTTATTTACCTTGGACCCAGCTGCCCCAGGAGTTACATCACTTATCCTGGCGTACATTTATTTTTCAATAAAAACCCAAAAAGAAAATAAATATACCTTTTTTTCAACAGCCAATATCCACATGAGTGGATCTTTTTTCTGTCCTTTTTCAACCTCGGAATAGTCACATATTTGTTATTTACCAATATTCGAATATTATTATTATTTCAATATTATTATATAATGTATCCCAACATATGACTGCCGCTGCAGAGTAAAGAATAATGACTGATTATAATAATATAAATGAATGTAATTTTTTTATATTACTTAAAACATGCAGCAAACTTCCACATTCTTAAAACTGTTGTGAACAAGTTTATTATGACTTTTTTTACAGTCTCTTTTACAGACTCTCAGACTTTATTTCTTTATTTCCTAATTATATTTTTAGTATGTAATACATTTTTCATATCCGCTAAAGGAACTTTCACAAGCAGGAAAATCCTGAGTGGGAACTGCTGCCTTTTATCTTTTCACTTTAATCAAAAATTGAACAAAGAAACGGACTCTTACTGGATTAAAGGAATAGTACATGCTAATGTTGCTAACAATGAATGAAAACTGGTAGTAACTAGTTAGCATGGAATCGTTTGAATAAGGCCCCTTGGTGACTACTGGATTTCAGTTTTAGCAAAATGTGTTGGTGACTGATCTATTCCTTTATCTAAAATCTGATAGAATATGGCAACTGTATGTATTTAGATTTTATTAAATAAACTAAAAAGTTCAATAAATACTCATTCATTTTTCATATATTTGAATTGGACCATCATAGCTCATAACCACAAACTAAATAAAAGAAAAAAAGAAAAGGAAAACAAAAAAAAAAGAAATGAAAAGAAATAGCTCTGCAGGCTATTTACTGTCGCTGGGAAAATGAAAATGAGAGAAATCAAGGTACCTGTGAAAGCCGCGATGTCAAAGCAGGGTAACGAATTGTGATTTATTGCAACATGACTAATGACAACCGTCTTTGAGTTTTGAAACCTTAACATGTTGCCACTCTCTGCCTTAGGTGATTTTGAAACCAGGTTGGGTCGTAAACTGACACTTGGTTATTGATGTTTGTGGTTTTGAAGTTCTGCAAAAGTGAGGTGGAGTTTACGGTACATACAAAGGTGATGAACTAAGACAACAGGAACATCGGAGCTGGCAGAGGAACGACCATCTGAAGAGAGGAGCTTTCACAGGGTGCTTCCAAACACCTGCCCTAGACGCTTTTCTAGGAGAAACCTCACACTCATCCTCCCAGACGAGAATTCACTCTGAAATCGTAACCATGGTGTGAAATACCTCTCCACACACCACCTTGAAATACCTCTCCACACATTTTTGAGATGTTTTCTCAGGCCTGGTTCATCAAAATGAGCTGAAAGTATGGATTCCTAATGTTTAGTTGATATCAGATTTGTGTTCATACATACAGGGGGGTCATTACAATGTTTTTCTTATTTCTTCATATCTAAACAAACTGAAGAAAGGCTCAATCAAACATGCAGTACATGGACGAAAGTATTGGGACACCTGTTTTTCAGAGTTTGGTCTAGGCCCCTTACTTCTAGTGAGGGACAATCTTAATGCTTCAGCAGACCAAAACATTTTAGACAACGCCATGCTTCCAACTTTGTGGAACCAGTTTGGGGAAGAACCTTTTCTGTTCCAGCATGACTGTGTCCCAGTGCACAAAGCGAGCTCCATAAAGACACGGCTGGAGGAGTTCAGTGTGGAAGAACTTGATTGGCCCACGCAGAGTCCTGACCTCAACCCCATCCAGCACCGTTGAGATGGACTGACAACATCAATGTCTGACCTCATAAATGCTCTACAGAATGAACAAATTCCAACAGAAACTCCAGCATCTTGTGGAAAGCCTTTCAAGAAGAGTGGAAGCTGTTACAGCTGCAAAGAGGGACCAACTCCATATTAAAGTCTATGGATTTGAATGCAATGTCATTTCAATCCCTATTGGTGTAATGTTCATGCGTCCCAAGACTTTCGTCCATATACTTTTAGTAACTTTTATGTCAGCATTTATTCACATAAGTAGCTAAATTAATTAATTTCATTTTGTCACAAAACTAATTGATCATGTAAATTCGTTACATAAGACCAGTTGAATGTACAGAAAAACAATAAATTGTGGTTATTTAAATTACCAGGTTGGGACAGAAGAAAATGGGCATGTTCACACTTTTGGTTTGTTAAAGCTCCACAGAATTGAATCATTGTGAATGTAAATGTTTAGATCCCTCCGTGTCCCCCAGTGTCTGTGGATCACAGAGATGCTACTCACTGTTTGATTTGTGATGAAGAATCATAGCACCATTGGACCGATCGAGTTGCCAAGTCCACTTATTATAAGCAACTATGGGCTTGTTTTCCTGTAATGTCACTAACTAATATATTGGTTGTTGTGGGCTGACTTTTTTGGCCTTGTTTCTAAAGGATCTGCCCTCACCCCCCTTTCCTCTGCCCCTCCCCTTCCCCATACAAACCAAAACTAATCAACATCCACAGTGATGATGGAACTTCAAGTTCGCTACCAGTATGAGGGGCAAAGTAGGAAAAAAGAGAAAGAGAGTCACTACAAAACACAATGTACTAAAATGTATATGTTTATCTTAATTTACCCTGAAATCTCTTAATCTCTTAATCTGAATTTAGTGGCTGTTAATTTGTGAAACCCCTATTTGACCTCAAAATTAGATTTAAAGCATGAGTGTGAACGCCCTTAATCTCACTTTTAAGGTGTTTTTGAAAGAGCAAGAGGAAATTCAGTAGTTTTACCCCCTAATCAGCCTTAATCTGTGCACTTTTTCCTCTTAATTTTCTTTAATTTCCTGTATAATGATAACTTTAAAGGGTAAAAAGGCATTTGGTGGCTTAAAGACTGAATCCAAACTCAAGTCTGGGATGATCTGAAGGTGGTGTGCAGATTCTGTGTGTGAGAAACGTGCACATCATGCAGATCTTGTGCAACATGCTTGCACTAATAAGCATGAAAGAAACACAACACTGTTAATGTCAGTGAGTCTGACGGACAGTGAGGCTCTGATCAAATACTTGAACGAGGTTCATTTTCCAGTCTGAGTTAAAGAAAAGCCATGAACTGTGTGATATTGTAATTGTACGTTTTTTTTTAAAAAACAGCCAACAGTGTCTTTTTCCATCCTTTATCAGTCTCTTCATATGAACTATTTTCCAGTACAATATGATTCTATGATGTATAAATTAATACAAAGTAAGAGAAACAGAGTTTTCCAACATTTGAATGGTAATGCACTTGTGAGAAAATAGGAAAAATAGCAAAATAACTAATAATAAAACCAACAAAAATGTAGAACTGAGCAAATTCAACATCTGATAAAAACGTTTGAGAATGAGTTTATTATGACCATTTAGTAGTATTCTAATGAAGCCAGCCTTGTTCTAATGAAGAGAGCTACTTCATGGGTACTGAGCCATACAAAGGGCTTTCAGTTTGATACACTAGAACAGAGTTTACCTACACTTATCTAAACATGTTTTAAAAGCATTTTTTTAGATATTGTCATTTTCAAATTAATGTGAATGCAAATGAGATAAAAGATGAACACTAAGATCAAATCAAATGGTAGATGCTGCTCACTGATGAATTGTGCTGTTTTTGGAACAAGTCCGTGGGCCACTCATGTGGTCCTTGGGGGCACCTTGGGGGCCCCATCAAGTTGGTGACCCCTGCTCTAGAACTGGAAAAGTTTAATCTAGATTACTAATGGGTTTTTTTCTATAAACAGACAACATAACAACCCACAAGAAAAACAAATAAGGCAGTTGTGCAGATAGTAGCAGCATAAAAATCAAAAGCAACGGAAAGGTATTAAATATAAACAGTGAGTATATTACTGTCCAGGGGCAGAAGGTAATGGACAGCATCCTGACAGCCTGGTGGATGAAGCTGTTTAAGAGTCTTGTGGAGCAGCCCCGGAGTTTCCAGTACCTTCTCTTGAAGAGAATGTAAAGGGTGGGAGGAGTCACCAGCAATGCTGATAGCTCTGTGGGTGAGGAGGGTATGGAAAGTGTCTGTGAAGGGGAGGGCAAGGGGGTGTCGATAAAGTTGATTACTATTTTTATTTTGTTCAGTCTAGGCATTACAGCTACACTGCGAGTGCTGCAGCTTCTCCTGAGGTTGGAATTATTAACAGAGTAAAGATGGTCAGTTTCAGTGAAAGAATACAGTTGCAATCAGTAGGTTGCATACAAACTTAAAATGCCATATTAAGTTTATTATGCAACATACATTGATATGATGTCTATGAAATATTGAAGTCCACATCATTTCCACATCATTTGATGGCTTAATCTTGTGTTTCAAGATTAAATAACATTATTTATTTGTTTTTTTTAAGTGGGAAGGATGTGGTTGTATGTGGTATAGGTGTTACATAATATTTGTTTAGAAATGCAGGTATTTTACTAGGTTTACCATGAGGAAATAATATAAAATATTAAATGCAGTGTAGGTTTCAATGAAAGAATACAATGCAAGAGACAAAGTCGATTGGCTCAGAAGGCTGGTGGTGGAAGTTTTTGTGTTGCTGGACAGAGTTTAGCTCTCCAACACTAGGACAATGCCTGCCAGTCACCAGAAACGATTAATTTGCTTTTTGCCAGAGCTTCAAAACAACAGGGCGCACGGAGCCCAGTTACATCAGGTACTTGTACTGTACCGAAGCAGCCCGTTAATCTTCCGCAGAGTTCGCATAAAATCCCTAATGCTCTTAGCCATCCATCCACTCTGGAAGGGGCCCAGCCAGGGCCATGTGCTGGGCTGGAATGCTGAACGGTGGTAGGAGTCAGGTGGGAGGTGGGTTTAGTGTGGTGTGCAGGTACCATGGAGGCCTAGCATGGCCTGAGCTTGAACTTTGTCCCCCATGCCCCCAAACTGCCAGGAAAGGAGGTGGAATCCGGTTTCACATCGACAGCATTCCATATCAGTCAGATATTGTTATGGGCACGAAGAAGGAAAATATGCACGTGGGATCTTCTCCCAAAATAAACAGCTTTAAAAACATGAAGTGTGTTCCGACAGGTTGGCACAGTGGCGGCCTGAGCAACACAAGACACACTGTGATATTTTAGATTTTTGTGATAAATATAGCTGTTCAGTTCATACTGGTTTTGAGGGTAAAAGGTTTATATTATATATATTATAACTATCCCAGCTAAAACTGCTTTTACATGGGACTATCACACTGGAAAAGTGTGTTTAGGGCAAGAATTAAAACTGTAGCTCAATATTCTGATTAGGGCTGCATGATATGTATATATATGTATAAGATATATATACAAAATACCATATAATGCCCGTTATGCAACATGAAGTGATTCTGATAAATTTGGTACATTAAGTCCACATTTGACACCATATATAAGAGTCAAAATAAGATTAATTCCAGGTTCATGAGTTACATAAAAATATACATATACTTATTATTGTGTGTTTAATTTTGGTGAGTGGAGAAGATGTCTTTTTACATAATTATAGTAATCTGAAAGTTCTCCTGGGTTCAAAGATCGTTTTTTTCATTTGTTTCAAAGACCTAAATTAAAAGAAACTTGATGTGACAAGTTTAAAACCCCAGTTTTTAAATTACAGTAACTTTGGTTCTACGTGACAAATGAACACCAAACAAGGTTCAGCGTGACATCTGACACCTGGAGCATCAACACAAACAGGGTTCACTTTCATATAAGGAGCTTTTTTGCTTGCACGGGTCCATGCTGCACATGTTGTAAGGGTTAAACTCTCAGGGTAAGATGTATATGCAACAACATGTGCAAAATATTTCATGCTGTGGCCAAAATATGTGTGTCTGTAATCTGAGGTGTCTGTAACCCTGGCAAAGGTTTTGGTGGGAATGAACTTTCTCTAACACCACTATCTCTTCATCACTGAGTTTTCATTTTCTGTCTCAGGCTTATCAATGACTACATTTTTGTTTCACAGGTCCCTTTAAAACATGGGTTTAATAAGTATGCAGCTAGTGGGCGGAGCTACATAGGAACTGTGGTCTTATGGTGCGTTCCACTCATCCCAGTGGTTCCCAAAGTGGACTATACAGGGAATTGAGACATTTTAACTCAGATTCCAGAACATAGGCAATGAAAATGTTCCATTATACTGTGCAACAAGTAATGAACAATAGTTTATCACTTCACAGGAATTTTGCCCATCAGTCATTCCAGGTGCTTTATATTTTGTGATGACATTGCAGAATGAAGCCCACATTTTATGACTGCTCAGTGTGTAAGGAATATAAGGGACCTGCTTAGGGAATGGAGTGCGGTTTTAGTTCATCGTGAGTGGCATCAAGGGATGTTTTGTGTTTTACTTGTTTGTACATCTGGACCTCGGTGACTGGTTAGAGGTTTGTTTGATATATTTCTTATATTAGTACTATGAGGATGCTATACTGTACAGCCCTGCAAAGAAGGCTTGAGTTGATTTAGGCTGTGTGAATGATGAGTGGTAAATGTGTTCCCACGTTTCCCAGTGTTTACCAGGGTTTATTGTAGTCAGGTGTACTGTTACCACCTTCTGGGCTGAGAAACTGCAAGCATCCCAGAGTTGGTAACTGTGTGTTTGCATTTGTTGTTGTGAACAGGGTACGATAAATCAGGCCAGATCAACCGGTGCGATGGCCCATAATGGACTTGAATAATCCAGATTAGCTCAGTCTCTAGGGAGGTACACTGCACTACAGAGTACCCTTTAATCCTGCACAGCATCCGAACACACACACACACACACACACACACATACACTGAAAAGCACAGCATTAGATCACTTTCTATCTCTTTAGGAGTGATTAGTTATTACCCCCTCAGGTCATTTACCAACTCTCTCTCTGCCTCCTGCCTGTGTGTGTGTGTGTGTGTGTGTGTGTGTGTGTGTGTGTGTGTGTGTATAACACACATGGTGCTGTGTGTTTGTGACTTTGCATGTGTGTTTGTGGCTAAAAGCCAGCGCTTCTGCATATGTTTCCCATTCAGTGTGAGAAGTTTAGTAGTGCTGGCTAACTCAGATACACCACAGAGAGCTCAATAAGTCATTTCCGCCAAGCATCCTTACTCGCCAAGCACACAGCCCACAATGACCTCTCTCTCTCTCCCACCCTCTCTGTTTCTCTCTTCTTCTCTCTCTCTTTCTCTCTCTGTTCCCCCTGTTTATATTTCTCTGTCTCTACTTGCTGTCTCTCTCTCTGTTTCATTCTCCCTCTCTTTCTCTGTTTCTCTATTTCTATCTCTCTCTCTCTCTCTCTCTCTGCCCCCTCCCTTTGTTTTTCTGTGCCTCTCTTTCTCTTTGTCTCCCTCCCTCTCTCTCCCTCTCTTTTTCTGCCCCTCTCTCCCCCCTGTCCCTCTCTCCACACGCACTGTAACTCTTTTTCCTCGCACTTTCTTTCTCTTCTTTCTTTTTTTTTGACTTTTTTTTATTTCTCCTCCCTCCTCACTCTCCCCTACAAGGACACTTTTATTCATTTTCTGGGTGTGATAATGTCTTATGATGGGTATTTTAGTGTTATGCATGACGTGAGTCATGAGTAAGAAAAGCAGTAATGTGATATGTGATGTGTGTGTGTGTGTGTGTGTGTGTGTGTGTGTGTGTGTGTGTGTGTGTGTGTTGGAGTATGACTGTGATATAGTCCAATTATGTTGTATTCAAGCCATTTCTGAATTGCTCTATTTCTGAGAGTCCAACTGGCATCAGCTCTACAAGTGTCTAAACTCCAAATGGTAAATAACAACTGCTCCTTTCTTTCTGAAGCTCCAAAAGCGGATGATGTTCACCAGTAGTTTCACACACTACTGTGGAGTGATGAGAAAAGTGGAGAGACTTCCAAATATGCTCTTAACTAGATAAAGTAGCTTCCAGCTCCCTGCAGAGAGAGAAAAAAAAGGAGAGAGCGAGAGCGAGAGAGAGAGAGAGAGAGAGAGAGAGAGAGAGAGAGAGAGAGAGAGAGAGAGAGAGAGAGAGAG
>JBBJLR010000042.1:14412567-14425217 GCA_037577145.1 Brachypetersius gabonensis | reverse complement strand
TATTGGCCCCAATATAAGACACACCTGAACACAATGAGACCATTACATGGAAAACACAAAATGAGGTGTGTCTATCACCACAATATAATCACCTCCCTATCCCAAAAATGTCTGAAGTGAAACAAACACCGTCTGTGTGACATCCACTAAGTCTCTCATGATATCCCCAACTTATTGTGAGTAGTGTATTTGTCACTGAATCATACACACTTAGTCACATACCTCTCGCCCTCATGTTCCAAATCGTAACCCTGGTCTTCACGTTCTTCGGTGCTTTCATTTCAAACACAGCTGGCCAAACTCATGAGGGCCTCGATAATGAACTGATGGCCTGATGATGGAAAACTGTTCAGGAATCAGTGTAGGCTTTGGAACAGTGATATTAATCTAAGAGTAAATTCATCTTGGAGAAAATGAACAAAATAATCGACACTGCAAGTCTTTTCTTGCACCGATCAAGAGACATGATTGACAGGCTTGAATTTGCATACAGCAGCAGAAAGGATGGGACACGTGAATGGTAG
Source organism: Brachypetersius gabonensis (assembly GCA_037577145.1). Lineage (NCBI taxonomy): Eukaryota > Metazoa > Chordata > Actinopteri > Characiformes > Alestidae > Brachypetersius > Brachypetersius gabonensis. The sequence goes on along the minus strand of JBBJLR010000042.1, from coordinate 14,424,693 downwards.
CAGTAAAATTTCCAGTATTGGGGTTGGGGCCCGAGTTTACACCACACACCCACCCACCCACACACATAGTTTGACTTACTGGGCAAAAATTATTTATGAATTGTCACGGTCATGTTTGCCGAATTCCTGGCATACAACCACACATTCACTTCCCACTGACTGTTGCAGCATTATCTGACTCAAAATCAGAGATTTTACACATCGTTCTGAATACAGTGCAACTTCCAGAGACTTTCTCAAAGAGCCCGCTGCTGACTCAGAGCAGGCCGTGGCACATTCTGTCCTTCTAATTCATAGAAAGTCGCTGCCTCACTTTTAGACGAATCCTGACTCACCTGGCACAGCTGCAGGTTTGAACCTCTCTGAAATGTTTCATGAGCATTCCAGATGATAACTCACGAATGATAACATTTATACAGCACATGTTTCATATGGGTGAGGAAACATTGATTTGCATAATATTTACAATGAAATGATCATATTTTATTTATTGAAAATATTGAAAATATATGAAAATATTTTATTTATAACACAGGTCAACAGGTCAAATTCATCAGAGATAAGTTCATGTGGGTTCTGTATTGTTTTTTATGCAAATTTTAAATCTGTGTTTGGTTTTTACGGCAGGTACAGTGTTTGTGATTAAGCTAGTTCTATACTACATGAATAATGATCATATAATAATCATATGCTGAGTGTTTGTGAAGAAACAGTGGTAGCTGACTGACACTGATCATTATATCTATGCCACAGTGTGGCCTGTCTGACTTCACTCTGAAAATATTGAAACAGTTCTTGATTGGTGCCTGTGGTTTAATAAAAACTGCATGCAAGTCTATTGCAGATCTAATATTACTCATAATTCAAAAAGTTGGTGTGACTGTGACAAAAATGAAAGCAGATCTGAAATCAGCATGAAATACAGGTTTCAAAAAGTGTGTTGCAGTTTCTAATTACAAATGATTTTTTTTGTTGACCTGTGTTATCACAGTTTGAAAGACCTTTCATTTTGAAAGAAAAAAAAACACTTGTCATGGTACATCAAAATTTTAGTCCACAAGCTCAATAAAATGAGTAAAAGGCAAACACACTGTTTTTAGTCTGTTCTGGTTCGTGAAAATATTAAAACTTGTCCGTGGCACAAAAAAATGTTAAGGGCTGCTGGTCTAGTGCGTAAAACACTTACCTGTGAACCTGATGACCACCAGGTTGCAGGTTCAAAGCCCACTTTCTACCATTGTGTCCTTGAACAAGGCCTCGGTGTCTCCAGGGGGACTGTCCCTATAACTAATGACTGTAAGTCGCTCTGGATAAGAGTGTCAGCCAAATGCCCCCTTTACCAGCCTATTAGCTACATTAGCATTGGAACTTTGTCACAAACTCAATCAACACGAAAGAAAACCTGTTAAAATTAGCCACTGAACTGAAAATCAAACTGTCATAGGGGATTTTATTTCCTATGCCTAATAATATGATTAATGAAATCTGAAATGAGAAATTAGATCATGCACTGATTCTGTTTAGTGTTTTTCTTCGTCCTCTTTGAAATTCATTACTGGCTACATAGCTGAAAGTCAAAAATGATATCATAGCAACAAATCTGTGAAAAAATGTTTCTTTAATAAAATGGATAAAAGTCTGGACAATATTCAAGCTTCCAGGAGGCAATGCACTCTGATATTGTCCATTTTTACAGACAGCAAGGCTAATAATTACTTTTTTACCCAAAGATCTCAGGAAACATCACTGATGAAGTGTCCCAGCGCATCTGCTGATGTATCTAATTACCTGTAATTGAATGTATTCCAAGGTTTTTATGGCTGTTTTATATTGCTGTTATCTGACAGGTACCTTTTAAACCTCCAAAAAACATGAAATAATTGAGAAATCCACTTAATACTTCTATACTGTCTATGTCACTCACTTAAATTAACTTCTCCTGGTATTTACCATCATCACATATACTGCAAGACGCTTGTTAACCTTGACTCAGGTACAGGAGTGCCAAGCTGTCAATAGCTCCAGGTCAAATGATGCAACAGTGCCAGCGGATCTTCATCTTCCGATTTTCTCCGCCCTCTTCCTTCTAAATATTGAGTTTACTGTAACTCTGATACTCCAGAGAACCTTCTGGACATCCTGTGAAAAAGACCATCAGGTGCCACACTTTTGATATGAATTAACTGACCTGCTGGAGACCGAAAAATGATTAGTCTCTAACTAAATGAAGAGGTTAACTAGAATGACTGGCAGTACCGAAAAAATACATTAAAATGAAAATAAAAATGAAAAAATGTGTACGACCAACTTTTCCCGCTTTCTTTAAGTTTTAGTGTCTCTGTAAGAATTTGAAAGAACAAAACATTTAAATACGTTTGATGATCTGCACATACACACACACACACACACAGCGCTCCCCTTACTTTTTTTCATATAAGACGCCTGACCCTTACACCTAATGTCACTTTAAAAACACAGCATTCAGATACGTAGACTTTCATGTGGAGTTGGTCCCTCTGCAGCTGCTATAATGCTCTGGACTTGTTTTTCAATAACAAACTGGATAAAACTGTGCAGCAGTAGTTAAACCATATCAATAACTTTACATCTGCAAGGTGGTTCGACAGGTTAGATTTGTCTAAACAGGAGACAGAAAGTTTACACAGTGTTTAAAAACTCCAGCAGCACCCCCCCCCCACACACACACACTCTTATACTAACACACAACTGCCACGTCAGTGTCACTGCTGTATTAAGAATGATCCTCCACCCAAATAACACTACTGACGGGTTGATGGTCCTCACCTTGATGATGATGAGAAAGTGGCTCAGTGGTGTATGTAGACGTCACAAATTCTTCGAAAGTTACTGCGTCCCTTTTAGCAGAATCTTGACTCACCTAGCTGGTTAGACGCACACTCATACATATAAACACACACTCGCACACACACACACACACACACACAAACACACACTGTACATTTTCTGTTCTCATTACCTTTTCTTAACCAAGGGTGCCAATCATTTTGGCACTAAAAATGATACTATACATCTTAGTCAATAAACACTATTGTAAATGTGCCTAGATGGCACTTGGCTTGGATGTTTGGTTCTAGAAAAAGTCTTGATTAAGAACATAATGTAATGATCCTTTAACATAACAAAAAAAAAACCCAAAAACAGGTTCTTTAATGAATCACCTACTACTTTATAGGCATTTCTTTAATCTATTTTTTTGTGTAACAGCACTATGGAATACAGCATCAGAAACAACATAAGCAACTTCGTATGGAGGTTTAATACGCTTAAATCTGGTTAAAAGATTCTTATAAATCATGGTGAAGTTTAAACAACCCCCCCAAAGCTCCTGCTGGCCTTTCTAAAGCAGCTTTTCACTCATGTACAAAGTCCTGCCTCGGCCTGGTCCGCATCACATTAATAAAAATGCTCTGGATGTGTTTGTGTTTAATGTTTCCAGGCCCAGCGGTGCTCTGAGCCGATGGAAACAGATGATCAAGCGGCTCGCTGCCGAGCCAAAAAATTGCAGCTCGCACTGTCAACAACACATGGGGGGGAAATGGATCTCAGAAGTTTGGCGTTAATTTATTCCTGAATCACACCTGTAGCCGCGAGACGCTCTGACGGCCCTGCCAGTGGCTGCTGGAAGACTGGGTGTGAGAAGGGGAGATTAGCCAGTGTTTCAGAATGGCTAATCTGTAAGCCTGCGTGCGATTAGAAGTGATTCATGACTCGTGGGCGAGGGCGGGTCCTCCGCTTTGTGGACTGCCGGAGCTGGGCTACTGAGAAGAAAACACAGTTAATTTAGCTCATTAAAAAGGATCGGCAGTCCACAATGGAGCTCTATTATGCGGGCTTAGAGAGAACAGATAGCTCAGACAGACACCAATACAAATGAAATATAGAGGAGATGACAGGGTAATTTCTGGGAGCTAGCGAAGAAGTGTGTGTAAGTGCACATATACACACACACCATTGTTCAAGTTAGGAATCGTTTGTCGCATTAACTGTGATTAAGTCTTGCTCTTTTATACATAATAACAACCCCCAAAATGTAGATTCATATATCACATACCAAAAAGGGTCTTTTAAGATGTGATTTGTGAAGTTGGAAGTTGTTGCTGTGTATAAAAGAGCAAGACTTAATCACAGTAAATGCTAAAAGCAATTCCAAAATGCGTTCGTTCAACATTTTGGAATTGCTTGCGACATTAACTGTGATTAAGTCTAGCTCTTTCATACACAATGGCAAACGCCTAGAGGTCTTTTTAGATCATATTTAATATGAGTATTTTGGGATCGTCAGAAAGTTAATAAAGGATAAAGCATATACAGTCATTCTGTCTGTAGTAAGTCTGTCAGGTTTTCTGCATATAGATTTCTGAAAATTCATGTTATTAAGATTTCTTTTATGATTTTGCATGTTACACAGGCATTTCCGAATCAGTCATAGCTTGGTTATTTTTGCTAGGTATGTCTAAAACATTTTTCCTTATTATTCTTGATCTGCAGCTTTTTTAAATGTATTTGAAATCCAGTTACACATGGAGAAGTTTATACATAGAGACATTAAATATTTGTATAAACTTACATACATTAAAATGGGGTTGAAATGCTCTAAAATGACTTAAAAATGAAATATAAAAATTTTACTCCATTAACCACATGGTACATTTTTTACTCTATGTGGGCAGTCCCCTCACTGGGGTGGTGCCATCAAGGGTACCACTTCCACAGCGTTGGCTAGGGAGCATAACTGAATCACCTTTATCATAATTATATATTTTAGGATTGACTCAATTGAGTCTTGACACACATATGAAAGATATGAAATGTGTTTAAAAAAAATGTGTCCTTATGACCTGGGGAAAATGAAAACCTTCAAGCTGTTCAATTGAACTTTTGAAGATACATTTACATTGTGTCTATATGGATAAACCAAACTGTACCTCCACAAACACTTTTTTGATGGAGAGGTTTCATAACAACATGCAACAGGTTCCAACAATAAAACCCTGACAGGTGAAGTGAATAACATTGATTATCTTGATACAGTGGCAGCTGTCAAGAGCTGGAATATAGTGAACTCTCAGTTCTTGAAGTTGATGTGTTGGAAGCAGGAAAAATTGCCAAATATTTAAATTACATTGAAAAGACCAAGGTATGATGGCCAGATGACAGAGCTCCTCCAAAACAGCAGGTCTTGTGGGGTTTTCCTGGTATGTAGTGGTTGGTACCATTTAAAAAGTAAAGACAACTGGTGAACTGGAAACATGGGGAGCAAAGACTACCTTGTTTGGTCTGATTCTAAATATTAGAGTGACCCCTTATAGTCATGCGTAAACACACCACAGTGAACAGCTTTCTCTGCGTTTAACTGATTCACCAAGTGAAGCAGGAGGCTGCCACCAATGAGGGTTGGCCGGAGAGCAGTGTGTGGAGATGGTACCTTGCTCAAGGGAACCTCAGTGGTGTCACTAGCAGTACAGGAATTCAAACCCATGACCTTCTGATCTTGGGGCAAACTCCCTAACCAGCTGCCCAAGCAAATTAGTAACTTTATGCTGGCTGTGATAGAAAGATATCACAATAAAATTAACCATGTTTTCTTTCACATTATGTCCACAGTCAGTCGTACCATTTACCCGTGTAAGACAGGTCACTAGAATGCACTGTGGGAAGAAGCCAGAGGAGGCAGTGTGATGCTCGGAGCAATGATCTGCTGGGAAACTTTGGGTTCCAGTATTCATGTGGATGTTACTTTGACAGGTACACCACCTACCTAAACTCCAGTTCCAGACACAGTACACCCCTTCATGTCAACAGTATTCTTTAATGGCAGTGGCATCTTTCAGTAGAATAATAAGCTCAAAAGTTGTTCAGGAGTGGTTTGAGGACCATGAGAAAGAGCTCAGTCTGATCAAGCATCTGTGATTTATGATGGCCAAACTAGTCGAACCTCAGAGACCCTACCTAACATCTTGAAAGGCCTACTGTTAAAGTCTTGGTGCCAGATACCATAGCACACCTTCAGAGGTCTAGTGGAGCATACCTCAGCCGATCAGGGTGGCACAAAGAAGGGGCCAACACACCTTTTGATGGGTGGTTTTAATAAACAAAATTATCATAAGAGTAAATAGTTTTGTTCTGGTGTTATGTTCAGTTAACACCAAATCTATCATCCTTGAGGTAAAGGTAAAGGTATTTGTAACAGCATAATGATTAGGCTAAAATATTTTCAGCCTCACTGTATTTTGTTCACCTACATTTATGTTTGTTTTGCTGATGTCAGATGTGAATATCTTCACCCCTGATTGATATCTTCACCCCCGATTGATATCTTCACCCCCGATTGATATCTTCACCCCTGATGAACATCTTCACCCCTGATGAATATCTTCACCATCAATGGATATCTTCATCCCTGAGAGATATCTTCATCCCTGATAGATATCTTCATAGGTACGTAGAAGTGTATGTGTAGTACAGAGAGTGTAGCCTCAAACCACAATCACTCATCCTGCTGTCACAGCTGCTGCAGGTTAATGCAATAACAACAAACATTTTGGGCCTTGGTGCTCCATAACACACACACACACACACACACACACACACACACACACGCACACATTCATACTCATACTCATACTTGCATGCATGCACTCACAGTCATAACATCACTACTTTCTTGTATCCTGTTTAAACTTAAAGTTGACTTGTTTGCCACAGTATTAATCTATGAATGTTGATTCACTAACCTAACAATACATTACAATACAGCTGTCGGTGCACTTTACCATGTGGTGAAGTCTAAAGAAGTCTTTTCTGCTCTATTTATAATCTAAACAATAACTAGAGTAAAGTGACCATTTCTGTCATACGTGAACACACCACAGTGTGGACAGTGTGAAATTCTTTCTCCGTATTTAACCCATTCACCAACCAAAGCAGTGGGCAGCCAGGAACGCAGTGCCTCGGGAGGAATGTGTGGGAACAGTACCTTATTCAAGGGAACCTCAGAGGTGCCACCTCAGAGGTTGTGGGTTCTTGGGAATCAAACCCACAACCTTGTGATCACAGGGCAATCTACCCAACCACTAGGCCAACAGCTGCCCCAAGGAGACCATCACTGTCCGTCAACTTTAGCAAAGAGGCCACCTCAAACCGCAGTGGCCGCTGAACATCTCGTCTATCAGCACATCACTATATGTTTACACAGTATGTTTGAATTGCTTTATTATGTAAGTGCAGACCACATTCTCCATTTAAATCATACCTGTGGCTACAAAAAGTTGGGTTTTGTCCAAAATGTACATCAGAACAAGTATCACTTGCCTTTTTGAGTGACTGGCAGGAATTCCACAACCGTGTCTCATTTATCTTTGCCCAGGTTTGTTGTCGACTGTCATGACACAGATGACACTCATACCCTAACTATGACACACCGCACCACGTCTAGGGCCTATCAGGGCCTTAGGTTTTTTGTTTTTAAATTGATAAAAGTAAGCCTTTGCCCACAAACTGAGAATTGGAATTTTTTTTTCTTTTTCCTAAAACAATAGCTCACAGATATTGTATTAAATTGGATCATGCTTTTCTTGTATATTTCCATTTCAAAACAGTCCATTGTTGAATGATAAATCTAATCAGGAGCGAAAACAAATCTGACCTGCTCCACGGCTATCGGGTTGCTGCGAGTGTATGCTAGACGGGAGACTTCTTCTCCTGCACATGATGAGGTCTGCATGCATTACAGTCCATTTGTGTTTCTAGAGGCTGAAGCGCAGGGGAGAAAGAGACAAATAGAAAGAGAAAGAGAGGGAGAGAGAGAGAGGGGGGCGGGTATGGGCGATATGAGGATCAGTGTCACTGTTTTGGCTGAAAACAATAGCCCTGTTCTGCCTTTGCTCATACCTGGCGTGGCTCCTGCTCCAGCTCAAAAGTACAAAGGAACATTATTCAGGCGGCCGAGTGAGGTGTACCTGTACCTCTCTCTCTCTCTCTCTCTCTCTCTCTCTCTTACTTGAATGAAACATTAGATATGTACCTGTATTTGTATGAGACACCTGTCTAGTTACTGGAATTAAACAAGGAAACAATATTTTAAGTCTTAGTCAAGAACAGTGTTTATCTAGGCATCGATTCTTTATCTAGGCATTGAAAGGAGAGTTTGCTGAAAAAAATCCAAAAAATAAACAGAAAGAATAATAAGTTCCTCTTACCCACAGTGTTTCTGACATGTATGGTTCCTGAAGTTTGCTTCTTTAGTTAACTTCTCTCGCACTTTCAATTTTCTTTAATTAAATACATTATTTTATTCTATTGTTTTATTTTAGAATAACATAAAAAAAGAATGGAATGATCTTTCGTGTATGATAACGTGCTGTATAATTATATTTTTAGAAAGTTGGATGCTTATATACAAAATGTTTGGCACTGCGCATTCATTTATCACACACTTGAAACTAAACATGCTTTTGAATAATGTCAGATTTATTATGTGGTTACTGTCACTGCATGACACACCTCTTGTAGCTCCAATGCCTAATAACTCAACCAAAATTCAGACTTCAAACATGACAGTCAACAACTGAAGCAGCAGGCAGCAAGGAACACAGTGTGTGTGTTCCACACCGGGAAGCAGTGTGTGGGGGATGATACCTTGACTAAGGGAACCTCAGAGGTGCCACTAGCAGTCCTGGGATTTGAACCCAAAACCTTCAGATTGCAGGACCAACTTCCAAACGAACAGGCCACCAGCTGCCTTTTTTGAGGCTATTGCTAGCCTCATGGCTAATGACAGCTATAGCTTGCTAAAGGAGCATAAGGAAGTCATCACCATTGCAGAGCATGATGTGCTAAGCACCCTGCAGCGAGTCAAAATCAGGAAAGCTTCAAGGCTGGACCGTATGTCCGTACACCTGCTGTGCTGCCAACCAGCTGACTGGAGTCTTCAGCGGATCTCTGGCTCAGTCTGTGGTCCCTACATACTTCATAAGATCCAGTATTGTCCCAATACCAAGGAGCAACATGCCCATATACTTGATTACTGGACTGTTCTTGATTACTGGATTTTTAAGAGACTCAAAAATCAGAATCAGAACTAAATTTGATTGATCCCAGAGGAAATGGCTTGTGTTACGACTGCCCTGTGTCCTTGAGCAAGACACTGAACCCTTAGTTGCTCCAGTGATTATAAATGGCTCAGGATAAGGGCATCAGCCAAATGCCAAATGACAACAGAGACAGAGAGACAAGAACAATATAAAATATTGTATAAGCTGAAATAAAACTCTACTGTGGTCAGTAAGAGAGTCAGTACTATAGATATATAAATAAAATTACTGATAAAGACTTCGTCACAGCATCCATCTCCGGCTCCACAGATCAACTCTAGTTTGTCCTCCAACATACCAGATCAGCAGAGGACATCATCTCCCATGTTCTACACACCATTGGGCTCTAACTAAATGTCTTCAAGCCAAGGGGCTTGTGGTGGTCCTACACCTCTGCATCATCAATGGGACTGCAGGGGAGAGGGCAAGCAACTTCAAATATCCGAGGATATCTCACCTGCCTTTCTTCCTCAATGTACCTCACCTGCCTCTTTGCTTCTCTACCACTCTGTGCCTCACCCCCCTGCCTCTGTTACTCACTGTATCTTACCTACCAACTGTTATTTAAGTGTATTTACATCGTCTAGCAAAGCAGCACTTTGAATAAGTATGGAATAAGTACATGACATAGTATTTAAGTGCCCATTACAATTTGTACATAATAATCGTTAATTTGATCATTATTATGTCAAATACAAACGTCATTATAAACAGAGCATGATAAGAACTGTTTATCTGGAAGCTTGTAAAAAAGTTGTAAAAAGTAAAATAATTAAAAATTAAAAATCAAATCATAAGAAAGTATTTTTAAATATGGTACCACTGGTTTTCCTTGTCTGTAAATTTGTCATAAACACTAAATATTTTCTGTGCTAAAATGTGTACTGCTAAAGTGTTGTGATATTACATTTTTGCCACCTTTAATTCATGTTTTAGTGAATGTTTAGTGTAGTCAGGGTCTACTGGCTCGGAAAAATTCCTATTCATGTCATATAATTTTTTAAAATACCAAATAAATCAGGAACTTACTTGTTATACACCATGAATCCATCCAAAAAGAACCTTTAAACCTTTCAACCAAGCACACACGAGAGTAAATTATATATTTGAGTATGAAGGAGGTTTTTTAACATTTAAAGGACTCCCACAGTATAAAAATTCTACCTTGTGCAGTCATTTTTCCTAGCAAAATTGTCTCGGAGCCAAGAACCATTTACGAGTAGTGTGACTACATGTTCTTCATGACAAATACACACATACACACACACACACACACACACACACACACACACAATATTTGATCTTTACACTGTACAGGCCCACATGATATGGGCCTACGCACGGCTTTACAGCAGAACACAGCATGAGGTGTGTGGGGGTATCACACGTCTCAACATCAAGTAAACACATGTGTGAGTGAGTGATGGAGAGAACAAAAGAAAAAGAAAGAAAAGAAGAACTGGAGAGGCATAGAAAATTCTAGAGAAGGGCTTTTTGTTTGACAAGAGTATGACATTCAGCCCACTGATTGAAAGATAAAACGTGACATGTGTAGCAGGTGCACATACCTGATGTGAACACATTTATGAGAGAGAATTACATTACAGTTCATATTTACAGCTCTGGAAAAAACGAGCACTGCAAAAATGTTCAGTTTCTCAGGTTTTATCTTTTTATAGGTGCAAGTATTGAACTAAACAGCTTTGCCTTCGTTTTTAAGAACTGCTGACAATATTTCTCCTCATTTCCAAATAAAAATATTGCTCCTTAAATCATCAGTTTAAAGGAAAAAACACCAAATAAGAGAAATTATGCAGCGTTTACAGAACTTGAATATTCAAAGGAAACAAATCTCTTGTTCACTCTTAAACAAAATGGCAATAATGACCTTTGAGGAATTTCTAGTAGTGTTTTACCATCCAGCTGGTCTCAGTGTGAGAGGAGAGAGTCGGTTACAGCAGTGTTTTTATACTTTTCCTCATTAAATAAGATGTGATTCAGCTGATCACTAATCAGTCCCTCATAAAGCAGAATGAGGTGTTTGTGGAAGAGTTTAACAGACACTGGACTGGAATGGCTGTCACTCATAGAGATGCTGATTTCAAAATAAACTGCAGTGCTCTTTTATTTTTTCTGGAGTTGTAAATATACTTTGACCGTTAAAGGAGTCATTAGGCGGAAATGTGCAAATTTTTTGTGTTTTCCCAAACGCAGTTAATCAAGCACAGCATGTTCAGAGTCTGAAATTTAATTATTTTGTTTTGTACTGACGCTACAAGACATATGTAGCCAGAAAATAAGGAAATAATACATGCTGACTGCATCATTATAATCTCAGATAGACTTGCTCATGTGGTTTCTGACACTGCTAATAATGATACTTTATTAAAGTTATCTTTAAAAACTAAACTGATGACTGGACACAAATGTACAATGTAGGAAATCCATCCACAATGGGATTGTATACATACAGAAGACACACACACACACACACACACACACACACACACACACACACACACACACACACACACACACACAAAAGGCAATCTATCTGCTTTTTAAAAAAGTCAAACTGTGCTGAAACCAGCATGTTTTCTTTTAAGGACCTGCAAAATGTTTCCACTTCTACGGATTCTCTAGTATTCCTATCATATCATTTCATACAGTCGTCACAATGCACAAACGCTCAGTAACTAAAAACCAATCTAGCCGCTCTTTAAAAACGTTAGATTTGTGGTGAAAACAGCTCTTTTCCTTGTAGGGACCAATAAAATGCCCCCATCCATCCATCCATCCATCATCTTCCGCTTATCCGGATTCGGGTCACGGGGGCAACAGCCTAAACAGGGAAACCCAGACTTCCCTCTCCCCAGCCACTTTGTCCAGCTCTTCCAGGGGGATTCCGAGGCGTTCCCAGGCCAGCCGGGAGACATAGTCTCTCCAGCATGCTCTAGGTCTTCCCCGCGGTCTTTTCCCAGTGGGACGTGCC
>JBBJLR010000042.1:14328153-14341163 GCA_037577145.1 Brachypetersius gabonensis | reverse complement strand
CCCACAGCGCCACCGCTGGCCGGGAGCCCGTAACCTAGGCTACCGCCTGTTACACTGTGATTAAGTGTGTGTTTTTCACACAACTGGTTGCTGCGGGGGCGGGGCGGAGGATCGCGATGCCGGCTCAGCATCGTGATGTCTATTGGCCATCGCTGATGGACGATGGCATCGTCTATCGACCCAACCCTAACAGTAATACAGTCTAACACAGCTGGCATATTCAAATGGTTGCTACTAGATTAGATCAGTGGGTGAAATGGGATTGATGGGAGAGATTCTCTGCCCATCAGATGCTTCTTTCTCATTGTTTCTACGGGAAACCCTTATTTCTCAAATGAAAGTAGTATCAGTGAGTATTGATAAGTATTAAACAGTATCAGTACCATTCTTGTTAACAGGACAGGCTACCTAATGTTCAACAGGTTTTTAAGTAGTTTCCAATAGTAACATGGTGAGCTTTAGTGCTGTCTGTGAAGGGGACATTAACTCATTCTCACCATCACTTACACTGTCAACTGCATGTCTTCAGAAAGTGTTTGTAATTAGGTTTGGTAGGCTGCTAACATGGATGAAAAAAAATACTATGGTTTATACTATGAAATACTGAATTTGGGACTTTCATTAGTTTTCAGTTATAATCATCAAAATTAAAAGAAATAAACATTTGAAATACATCAGTCTGTGTGTAATGAATTAATGTAATATACAAGTTTCACCTTTTGAATGGGATTACTGAAATAAATCAACTTCATAATGATATTCTAATTTTATGACCAGCACCTGTATATTATCATGAGAATTTCTTCTTCAATTTTTTTTTTTGGAAGCTCATAACACGTTACATATGTGAGCCATCTCGACAACTCTGACTTCTTTTACAATTTTCCTTGTGGTGAAAGAGAGGAACGAGCTATTGTACCATCTTGTGGAATAAAACAATACTAAGAGTATAGTACTTGGTAAATGGGTTAAATACAGAAAAGGAATTTCACACTGTTCCTTTTCTGTGCTGTGGTGTGAATGACAAATGTTCACTTCACATCACGTGATGTTATTATGATTTTTCTTTCTGCTTTTTTCGTAGACGGACAACTGGATAAACACGCAGTTTCGTCCTGCGACAAGCAGTCTTTCCACACATAGTATCCAGTAAGAACAAGCATCAGCAAAGGCCGACGGCGAAGGTCGGTGTGGGGGTAGGAGTCACGGTGGACAGTAGATGCAAATGAGCAAGCAGTCACAGCACAAGTTAACCAACACAGATCATAACGGAGTGAGTGTCATACAGAGTCAGGCTCACAGTAGCACAGCGAACTCCACAGGAGCTACAGCAGGGCTACAGCAGGTGCGTGTGTACGTACACACACACACACATGCTTATGTATTTGGTTTTTATTACCAGATTCATAGTTTTAATTTGTTTGAATCCACCTGTTTACAACACTTCTATTCATTAAGCACAGTAGAACTCAGTAGAGTTGTTTTTAATGTAAATACTCTATATAATTTGAGCTTTGCTGCATTAGTATCTCTTCTAGAACAAAATGAGGTCTGTTATATTGAATGTTTTAATAAGTATGTCATGGTACCGGTTGTGCTCGCCTATAGAGTAATAATGAATGGGGACTACTTTTAATTAATTTTTTAGTAGCCAGTCATGTTTAACTGACCAAAATGTCAATTGACTAATAATGTCCATGCTCTAACCACAAGTATTCTCAGCTATCTTGAGGTTGGATAGTGTTTATGGATTATGTCAAAAATTCCATATATGTATATATATTTAATGTGTGACTGCTTATTTATTTGCAGTAGGGAGGTAAAAAGTATGCTCTTATTTTAAAGTATGTATTAGGGCTGATACGATTATTCGAGTAATTCTTTGCCTCGAGGCTTCGTTTAATTTGTCACCTGCCACATGTGACCTGGGGAAGATGCTATTTTTGCCGCAGGGGGTAGGGGTTTTTTGCACCGAAGTTATAAAAAAAGTTATAAAACAATCAATGTTCTGTTATTGTAAGTTAGTGGCGCACACTGGCTGTGAAAAATGAAGAGAGACACAAAAAGCACCTTGAGACCAGCTCGACGTCCTCATTCGTGTAGTGGATGGAGAACGTGCCGAATATTGCCAACAAGAAAAAATAGGGCGGCAATATTGGTTTTTAGTCTCTAGCAGAAAAGTCTTATAGTGCATCAATTTACCCAAAAATTATAATAAAATTTTAATCCGTATTTAAACTGTAAACAAGTTTTGACCATTTAATCCTATAAATATAATCAATATTTAATTCAGATTGATCAGCAGGAGCACAATAAAAATAATAAGAAGAAAATATTTAAATATCATTTTACAAACAAATCTTAAAGTGCATACAGACAGAGAAAATGACAAAATAACTAAATAACAGACGTTTTTGTTTTCTTTACTGTTGATAAGGATACAATGTACATCATAAATGTTTCCCAGAAAGGTTGATTAAATGGGTTTAGTTCTGGAGCAATAAGCCAAAGGTTTTAAGTTTTGATCTAATAAAAGTGTTGCGTTTGAATAAAACCTTTTTTTTTTGTGAGGAATAACAGCCAATTGCTTGCTCATTTTAAGATGCCTTTCATGTTGTATAACCTACTATTGATATAGTTGTTTAAAAACACAAAAGTACGATTTTATCCTATTACTCGATTAATCGATGAAAAAATCGACAGAATACTCGATTCCAAAAATATTCGATAGTTGCATCCCTTGTATGTATTAATAAGCATAAACAAATACACAGGCCAAAAAACATACTTTGTTGCAAATCTGTTGTTGACAGTTACAGTAAGAAGTAATTTGCTTATGATTGTGGTTCAATTTTGGCCCATAGTACTGGCAAACTGTTTTAACTCCTAAAGGTTACAAGGTCACTCAGTTAGCACTCAGTTACTTGCAATTTCAAAATCTATATAAATTTTCTGTGGGATTCAAGTTAGCAGGAGATTGTCTGGGACCTTTTTTTTTTCTTTTTAAAGACAAGCAACTCTTGTGTTGAATTGGCTGTAGGGCGGCAAGTATCGAATATTTTCAGGGTTATATTTTCATC
Source organism: Brachypetersius gabonensis (assembly GCA_037577145.1). Lineage (NCBI taxonomy): Eukaryota > Metazoa > Chordata > Actinopteri > Characiformes > Alestidae > Brachypetersius > Brachypetersius gabonensis. Next base: position 14,338,083 of record JBBJLR010000042.1, on the reverse strand, counting down.
GGTTAATCAAGTCATCGGATAAATCATTTTTGTGTTCTCAACAACTATATCAATAGTGTGTTATACAGCATGAAAGGCCTCTTAAAATGAGCTAGCAATTGGCTGCTATTCCTCACAAAAAAGGTTTTTATTAAAAAAAAAGTAATACTTTTGATTAGATCAAACCTTAACCTTTGGCTTGTTGGATCCAGAACTTATCCGATGGCGTGTAAGAGCCCAGTACATTTTGCAGAGAATCAGCCCAATATCATTACACACACATCACCACACTTAGTGTGTTTGGTGTTCTGGGTATCACATGTGCCACCCTTCTTTCTCCAAACATAATTAGCTGAATTATTGCCTGAGAGTTCTGTTTTTGGTCCATCAGGGGTGCATAAATTGTTCAAAAACAGTTCTGATTTCTCTAAATGCATGTGTAAAAACTTTAGAAGATGTTTATTTTTGCACTCTAATGGTTTTAACAGTATAATGATTCCACCCCCCATTCTCTGGACTCTGAAGGTACAGTACCATGTTTTTCTGTAACAAACTAGATAAAATGTGAATGCCCTGTAGTGTCAAATAGCTTTGGCTTTATATTTGATTTGATTACATTAATGTTTAAGTTGAGATTTACAGAAATATTTGAACTGTAACTGTGTGACTGTGTTAAACTGAACACTTATGTTAGAAAGCTCCTTATTTGTTTAAAGTGTTTGCAAACCAAATGTTGTTGGACTTCAAATAGCAGTGCTTTTCAAATAAAAGTACATAATAAACTACTTTTGAATTCATTTGATTTTGCAAAGTTAAAATTTTTAGCCATTTCCCAGCGTTAATTTAAACACATTTATGCTTGTGTGAGTTTTTTGTTTTTCTATTTGAGTACAAGGTCAATAGTAGGCATGTACATTATACTTATTTAATTGTATAAATTGGTTAATAACAGCATGATGGCAAAGTAGTCTGTCATTTTGACATTCCTTGTTTTAACTACCGCACTGTCCTGTCTGGCATTTTAAATTAAAACTCATGTGACCGTTGCGAGCAAACAACCACTGTATTGGTTTCTTATTTGAATATGGTTTTCCTCAGCAGTGTATAAAGCTAGTGCTACCTCTAAGTTGTGTCAGAGTAAGACAGAGTAAGGATAGATCAAGTGCTTGATCAAATGAATTTTTTTTCCAAATGTACTGAAGTGAGTTCCCTCCGCCTCAGGTACCCCAGTTAGTTCCAGTCAGTCCCGGAGGAGGCGGCAAGGCCACACCCCCCAGCAAGATGAAGAAACAGATTCCAGACAAAGATAGCGATGAGTACCGGCAGCGGCGGGAGCGCAACAACTTGGCGGTGAAGAAGAGCCGCATGCGCAGCAAGCAGAAGGCGCAGGACACGCAGCAGCGTGTCAACGAGCTTAAGGAGGAGAACGAGAGACTGGAGGCCAAGATCAAGCTCCTCAGCAAAGAACTGAGTGTTCTCAAGGACCTGTTCCTGGAGCACGCCCACAACCTGGCAGACAACGTGCAGCCACCCTCTGCAGCAGTAAATCCTGGAGACCTCTGCAACAACAACAACAACAACAACAACAACAACAACAACAGCGGCAACAACAACAGCAGCCAGTGAGAATCACTGAATACGAGCACCATTTCTATACTGTGCGCCACGCAACAGCCATCTTGATTAACCCTTTTTTGGAGTTTGTTTGGAGTGGGCCGAACTCCAGTACCTGCTAAATTTAACAAAGTGATTTTTGTTTTAGCCTTTTCCATTTACAGAGAAAGCCTCCTATCCCTTCATTCAAGCTTTTCTTCCACTTATGAGGGATATACAAACTGTAGATTTTTTTAACAGATGAGGCAGCATTAAATAATTTAAATAATTATTTTTCAGTCTTCAGTGTGGATATATATATAAACAAACTAAATTAATGACCATTTAACACTGTTGCATTTGGAAAAAAACAAGTTGGTTAATCCCTGCAGCATGGCTTTCCATGTGGAAAAGATCAGGGGCTTTATTTTATTTAGATTGGAATTGGGCGTTGCTTTCTGTTCTCGAGTTGTGTATGATCTGTCACTACTTTGTTGTCTTTTATACACTTGGACTCTGTTTGCATTCTGATGTGGTGTGTAAATAAGTATGGAGTGAATGTCGAAGCATTAACAATGCTTAAAAATGCCTTGGGGATGGATTTTTCTGTTTGATAGTTAGTTAAAGGATCATGGTAAATCAGTTGCCAACATAGGAATGAGTCACCAACCAATGTTTTTGTTTTTTAAAGCAGCTTTACAGAAGTATTGCTGCAGGCCTGGCTCTTGATCTGTCTTTGGCAGTCTGACAGGTTCATAAGAAATGCCACAAACATGTTTGCATGAATTGTTCTGAATGTCATAAAGCACAGATCAGAAAAAAAGAGTGACTAGACAGGCTCAAGGATAATTTTTCTGGAAAACTTATATTCAGATAAAATGTTTTGGCCAATGGAACTTTGAGCTCTTGATGTGTAATATTTAAATGTTCAGATGTCAAGCAAAAATGTAGTATGTAGAAATACACAAGTTACATTGGGCTTAGTCACTTGCATGTGACTAAATTAAACCTTTATGCCCCACATTAAGGAACCTTTAATCCTTAGAAGTCAGTTATCATTGGCCATTTCTAAAACAAAACCGTTTTATTTATTTGAAGTACAATTGAGACTTTTTTAAAACTGCACTATTCAATATTAGGATTGAAATGTGAAAAAAAAATCATACATATGGTGTTGAATTGCAGAAAGAAATTTTTTAAACGATTTCCTGCCATCAAAACAGAAAAAAGTAAGAATACACTGAGTACAGAAAACATTAAATTTGAATGTAAATAGTTATGTAATTTGCAATATAATTGGTGAAACAATTGAATAGTGTGGCAAAAGGAAATTAAAATAATGACCATTGTTACTATATAGATTGATTTCTATATAGAGTAATCTATTTAATGATTTCCTTGCAGTTATAACAATAAATAAAAATCTGCAGATTATAATAGCAGTCTAAATGGGTTCCTTAATTACTAGCTATATGTGTGAATCACTGAAAGAGAGGAAACCCACACCATCAGGATCTGTGTTGTGTCTATGTACTTACCAATTTCATGGATTCGAATTGAACGTTTGCTGTTAAAAATTGTTTGATTAATCGCCCATATCATTGCTAGGTTATCCGATAACCAATGTAATTGATAGCGTCATCCCAAGAAATGAATAACCCTTGAGTTCTAAGGGTTAAAGTGGCCCAAAGGAACAAATGCAGCGCACATGACTATTACATCATGGTTCTTCCATGATTTCAAAAGGAGTTGTAAGGAAAGAAGCTTTGTCAAAGATTTCCTGCTGTTCAACAGAAGTTACTGTTGTTGGCCCTTGGACACTTTGCTAAATCATGCGTTGATGGAAGGTCCCTAACAGATGTGCTGCGTCCGTCCCCGAACGGAGCAGCCAGACGCCCTGGACAGTCTAAGCCCTTCTTGCATCAGACCGAACGCCAGACAGTGCTGGCATTAACAAAAAGCCGTTAAATTGCAGTTAAGCCGCAAACACTTCTTACAAAACTAGTGGAGATGTAGACGGGCGGTGAGGGGAGCAAGAGACGGGATGGTCTTGTGTCTGGGGTGTTGGTTGCTAAAACAACTCAAACCGATTTCATCATTTCAGCATTGTTTTTGCATCTGTGTGTGTGTGTGTCATTCATAAAGAAGGCTCAGACACTGGTAATAATTTTCACTGACTAACTAGCTTCCAAGGAATCTTCAACATAGAGCTCGCATTTAATAGCACATTGCTGCAATGAGTAAGTAAAAGTGAAGTAGCCCTTCACCATAATTATTCATTTGATATTTGTCACTCCAAGTAGCTCTCAGTATTTCACTTACTGGATGTGTTTTTCTGCACCTGATTCTGGCAGAAGGCCAGTTCCCCATTTAGTTTTTCATAGAAAGACACTCTTTATAGCCTTTGTAGACATTTTTGTACCTCAGGCTACATGCAAGAGCCTCACCAGACAGAGCCTTTAGTTTCTAAGTACACCTGATAAAAAAAAAAAATGAAGTAGACAAGTGTGACCTGTAAAGCATCTCCTTTTTTCTCCAATTATTTTGTATGTTTCATTTTTTATAACATAGGTTTAAAAAAGTTTGAGAATTAGCATGAAAGTAAATGCATGGTTAGCACTGTATGAGGAAAAATGCACTACTCGGAAGATTAGGCTTTTTTAAGGCTTTGTTTTTCCTCAATGGGAGCATATTTAGGTGGTTAAAATGAAATTAACACAATAAAAATTGCTTTCAGAGTAACAAAAAAGAAATAACTGTCATTGTTTCACAAATATTTAGTTGGTATATTTTGCTGAAGTTTGAATGTTGCTGGGCAACTTGCTTATTCTTTTTTTTTTCTACAAGATGGGGTTATTGTGCATTGTAAATTAAAATTGAATATAAAATGTAAACAGGTTGTGTGTGTTTATTGTCTTAAGAAGCATGATGTACATTGTACTGGACTGTTTCCCATCTGCTAGAATCCATTTTGGTTTGGTTACATTTTGTTGGATCCCCTCCCCCAACAATAACCGGTATTTAAATCCAAATGCTTTCTTAACTGCACATTATTAGTGGCTCTGGTTATCTTCACCATGTGCAGTGTTTGCTTGCTATGTGCGTCATCCACCAATACAGTCAATATTGGCCGACATAATAATGTTGAATAGGTGAGCTGGGCTTTTTGTTTATTTCTTTAAGATGGGAAGAAAAATGACATGACGACAGTAGTCTTATTTCAGGAATGGTTTCTTTATTGGTAGTACTTGCTGTGTTTAAAGAGCCTTTGTTTTCTAAATTAAAAAGGCAGGTATGGTACTGGTTAAACAGAGCTAGCGCAAGGCCTTCAGTACATGCTATAAGGCCGTTATCTCCAAAGGCTGCAAACAGGCGTGAGCTGGTCACACTTCTATTGAATAGTGATCAACACCGAGCTCTTTTGTTCAATGGAACATGATTGTTGGCTGAGTTCTAGGTCAAGATTTCTCAAATATATTCTATGTCAGCGTATCTCTATGAAATGTCACAGATGCACTATATGGTCAAAAGTATTGGGATGCCTGACCATTACACCAAAAATCCACAGACTATAATTTGGAGTTGGTCTCTCCTGTAACAGCTTCCACTCTTACTGTACAGTTCTTCCACACTGAAGTCCTCCAGCCATGCCTTTTAATGGAGCTCCCTTGTGCACTGGGACACAGTCATGCTGGAATAGAAAAGTTGTCCAAAAAGTGGGAAGCATGGTGTTGTGTAAAATGTCTTTGTCTGCGGAAGCTCTAAGGTTGTCCTTCACTGGAAGTAAGGGGCCTAGACCAAACCCTGAAAGACAGATATTTCCGAATACTATTTTCCAGTATTGGTTTTAGGTTTTCCAGTAGAAGAGGTCACAGTGCTTTCGGACCAAAGAGAGACAAAAGAGTTGAGTACGGCAAAACCTGCTAAAGCATTAACACGGCTTTACCTCTGGCTTAATCTGTAGCTGGAGAATTTCAGGCGCATATTGTATAGTTTATAAGATTGCAGATTTTAACACTGCTCAACAAACTTTCCTGCTGCTTTCAGCAATTCGTACTTGGGGCTTTGGGAGATTTAGGTCAAAGAGGCATGGAGTTTAAGAATCCTAACCAACAGTCCTTTTGAATTATAAACTTAGATGTTGAGACAGAATTTCTCAGTCAATTTATGATAATGTGTCTTTTAGGGAAAGTAGTCAAGAACCAGAATTCACCATATATGCTATGTAGAGAAAAGATGATTTAAAGAGGATATATTATGCAAAACTCACTTAAAAAAACAAGTTATAATAGGTCTATGGGCTACAAAACATGTTCATGAAGTTCTTTGCACAAAATCACTCTCCCATAAAGAGATCTCACCAGCTTTATTATTGACAGTGTCACTCCCGTTCAAAACGGGCCATTTGGATTCATCTCTTATTGTGATGTCACACTAAGGAAATTTGCATAGAACCACCCCTCATCTGTCAAGCACCCACCCACTAGATTAGTTGAAGATCCGCTATTTTTGTCTGCTGGTTTTACGAGCACGTATAAGACGCTCAGCGCTGTGGCCACAGGCCAGTCACACACATTGTCACACACATTGCGCCTCTGTTTTCTGCCTTTTTCACATGTTTAGTGTCCCTATACTTTAGTGTATATCTCGCTCTTTCTTTCTCCCACCCTTTCTTCTTTCAGCCCGGTCACCATACAGGCTAGAAACACTTTCACTGGTGTTAAGGACATGGATTCGAATGTGTAAAATCCAGAATTGAAACACAATCTTAAGACCGGGTGAAAAATTACAATTATTTGCATTTCGCTCTGGTGGTTCATAACCAGCTTGTGAGTGGAGCTTCAAAGTGCAAAAAGAAGAAACAACCAAGAGACAAAAACTAGAGAATAAGCAATTTACCGAAAACTGCATTAAAACTCCAACAGGCTGTTCATCAGCTGATCAAAAGTTTAGGACCACAGCCTTTAAAAGGCAGAATCTATCAGGCATTCACACTGTCATGATCTCCTGATGGCAAAAGCAAAAAGGTTTTCTGTTTTTGAACGTGGCTGAAGTGTTAAGCTGCACAAATAAGACCTCTCACAAGGCGCCATTGTGGATCCGACTGGCTGTTCATTAGGACACAGGCCAAACTTCGACCCAAATTAAAGCCCTTACTGGTGTTAACTGCAGCCCAATAACCATAAGACGGCATCTGCAAAAGAAGGGCTTAACGAACAAAAACGTCTACGAGAAAAATGTTTACCTTGACAGTCCCGATGGTTTCCAACACTGACGATGAGATCCCACTGGAGATGTTTTCTTTGTGGCACAGTGGAGGAGGCTCCATTATAGTCTGGGGTGCTTTTTCCTTCAATGGAACAATGGCGCTGAATATATAATCATATCGATACACAGAATAGTCTTGAAGTTGGAAGTCACTGGAAGCGCAGTCCATAGAATACCACCATCAGTAGACATTCATGGCAACTACATACTGTTTTAGTGGAACAAAGGTCAACAGCTTATCAGAATCAGAAAACTGTATTGATCCCAGAGGAAACGGCTTATGCACAGAGACACAGATACATACATCCAAATAAATCCAATTAAAACTATATAAAACGCACTATGCTATAAACCTTTAAACCTTTGGGGCAGCCTAGTGATTAGGGAGATTGCCCTTAGAGCAGAAGGTTGTGGGTTTGAATCCCTAGACTGCTAGTGACACCAATGTGGTTCCCTTCAATCCAAAGATAAAATCCATGTTTTCACTTATGCTTCCCATGGGAGAGATACCAAGAGTCACTTGAAAGAATGGCATCAACAGTGAACAATAAGCAGTGAACCGCAATACAGCATTATCTGTTAACACACCAAACTCCTCTGCTTGAAAAGAAGCACAGAGATCTAAAATTTCAACATGAGCATTTGATTTTGGAATGACGTGTTCTGGTCACTGAGCTCGTTCTCATCACTTCATAATTCAATTTGTGTTTGGTGAAGGGTTGCATGTATGACCCTCAGTGCGTTAATCCCACAGTGGAGTACAGTGGCAGGAGCACTGGGATATTGGGCCGCTTCTCTACAAACAGCACTGGGACATTAAACATCACCAAAGGAAGCTTGAATGAAGCAATGCATCAAGAGATATTTGCTAATACCCGGCCAGAATTCACTGTACGACTTTGGTCTATTCCCAGACAAAAGATGCTGATCCTGAAACAGTTGTTGATTTCTTTGGTCGTAGCTCCTACATCTTACTGTGGGAGAGGATCAAAGACAGCGAACAAAGATGGTCTGCAATTATTTTCTGACAAGGTCAAAAATTTAGGACGACCATCTCACAGTGTGCGCGCTGCTACAACCGACGACTACTGACCAGCCAATCAAAACGCAGCAAGAAATGATGGATTTATCAACAGATTAAAGATGGTTTAGCCAGAATTGGACCACAATGCTGCAAAAAGTGAATTGCCACAAAATGAACGATGCTATTCATTTGTGGCATCTCTAAACCTTTTGTTTAATTGTGATGTTCTGTCTTTTTCCTGTTTTCTTGTCTATGTTGTTGTTTACATTCTCAGTGTGTCTTTGTTCATGTGTCTGTTCCATGTGAGCATGTTTTGGTCTTAGCTCTGCCCCCTCATTATCTTGTTTATGTGTCTGGTTCCTGTCTCCGCCCTTGCCCAGGTGTTCTCATTTCCTTAATTAGTATAAATATCACTGTGTTTCATGGTCAAATGTCTTGTCACTCTGCTCTTTGAAAGACTTGCTTTTGGAAAGCTTGTTTTTGTTACGTGTTCTTTCTCCTAAAACCTTTTGGATCCTGCGTTTACATCATGCTTGCCTCGATCTTTCTTTATGCTTAAGAATACACAATGGTCATTGTGTATGTAAACCTGAATTGGGTTTATGATCTAAAGTCATATTAAATAACAAAAGCGCTTGGAGTTGTTTTCTCTCATTACAGTACTTTAATGCAGTACTGGTTACTGCCAGGCCTATATTACCCCTGACCTGCCGGGTTTATAGATTTCATATCGAAAGAGTGCAAATTCTCAATTGCATCTGAGTTTTAATTTCTTATTAGGCTGCCTCTGCTTTTTGCCAGCATTCAGTGAAGCTTGTCCAACCTCATAATGAACTGTAAAAGAACGCAGAACAGTGAAAGAAGGCGTTTGCAGTAGGAGCATGGCTAAGATAATTGGCTGACGAACTGAATCAGGTGTGTTAAAGCTGGAAAACTCTAAAGTGTAGGGCTGCTCCAGCACAAAATATTGAGAAACATTGTTTTGGGATGTGTAAGACAGAACTCTTGAGAGACAACCATCCTGATGCAAGCAGCCCCTGACTGGATAAGGCCTTTACATGTGTGAGGAAAATGAGAAGAGACAGTATCTAAATCCGTTCATTTCCTCCTTGCTTCTGCAATCGGAGGTCATGTTTTTACTTCAGCTTAGTTTACCATTCATTCATAATCTGCTTATTAGCAGAATGGTCTTGCTGGTCCAAAAAAGCAAGGAAGGGAGTGAGGGGGGCTTAAAGTGTCTTAAAGGAGAGGTTGTGGAAGATATGAAGTGTCGATGATAAGGAACAAGAGTGTGTAAATTTTTAGACGATCATAACCAGCAGGACAAAGAGCGTTTTAATCGGAAATGTCTTGCACACGAACGCTGCACAGCTTCTAACTCATGAGTCACATTCTTCTTTACTGAATATAAATTAAGAACGTGATTTGTTGCACTTTTTCAGCCAGATTGGCCTTGTATAGATACCCATAAAATATACCCCATACTGTAGCATATGCCCATAAAAACCCTGAAAATATTTTACATTTTGTTCTTTTTGGCGCACAAACAGTCAAGTCATTGTAAGCTGACCAGTGTTAAATTACATTTCAGCTTCAAATCTTTAATATAATTTGAACATGTTTATTCTCTCCCTCTTTCTTGTTTGTAAATTGATTTTCTGTTTAAAAATTAATAAAAGTGCATGAACTCCATCTGCAAGCCAGTTTTTTTTCCCCATGCAAGACAATAAAGAACAAATAAATGAATGAATAGAGAATACAGAAAAAAAAATCACCCAGTACTTATGAACACAGTATGACCTGAGAGAGCTAAAGGAAAGTATTTACAGAGCATGGTGTGTGTGTATCTGTGTGTGATCGGTATAATCAGTTCAGGGAGATAAAGGCGTGTGACGTATCCAGGTTTCCCAGCACAGCAGAAAGAGAGAACACGGTGAACTTTTTGAACGACTCACGCCTCGCCTCACCCTCTGTTCTAACAATCTCTCAATCTTTCTCTCTCTCTCTCTCTCTCTCTCTCTCTCTCTCTCTCTCTCTCTCTCTCTCTCTCTCTCTCTCTCTCTCTC
>JBBJLR010000042.1:14273772-14283849 GCA_037577145.1 Brachypetersius gabonensis | reverse complement strand
TGTGTGTGTGTGTGTGTGTGTGTGTGTGTGTGTGTGTGTGTGTGTGTGTGTGTGTGTGTGTAAGAGAGAGAGAGAGACAGACAGAGAGAGAGAGCGCGAGAGAGAGAAAGAGAGGCAGACAGAGAGAGAGAGAGAGAGTGAGACAGAGAGATAGAGAGAGAGAGAGACAGACAGAGAGAGAGAAAGAGAGGCAGACAGAGAGAGAGAGAGAGCTCACACACTGTCATCAGACAAGCAGACTGCTTCCCAGCATGTGGCCACTAACACTCAATTTCCAGTTGTGATAATCCATTCGGCAGTAGTTAAAGTGAACAGCCCTGCATGACAAGGCTAACCTGAAACAAACCCTGACCCGTGTGTGTGTGTGTGTGTGTGTGTGTGTGTGTGTGTGTGTGTGTGTGTGTGTCTGCCCCCGTTTTCTTTCTCAAATGCATGTACACACAGTCTCACTCTTCCTCATTTTCATTTTAAATAAAGTGGCTCCTTATAGTCACACATGAACACTCCACAGTATACAGTGGGAACAGTGTGAAATTCTTCCTCTGTATTTAATCCATTCACCAAGTGAATCAGTGGGTAGCCAGGAACACAGCGCTTGGGGAGCAGTGTGTGGGGACAGTACCTCAGTGGTGCCACTTGTCTTACTTTTCTTCCTAAAGCTCACTACCCACACATAGTTTTACTTGGACACACGGCAGTTGCCTTTCACTCACTACAGCACATTCTCTCCATACCAGCTCCTCAAAACAACTGACCAGAGGGAAGACAAACAAAAAAGGCGCATTACAGTCTTCTGTTGCCAAAAGCAGGCACAAAGAAGACCCGATTGCTCCAATCCGTGAATCACACACCAGCAGCGATGGCGACTCACAGCTGGAGAGGGAGATGGAGTCAGACACCAAACCGCAAAGACAAGTCAGTGCATGACGTACTGGCCCCCGAGAGCAGCCGGCACAGCCTTACCCATTCTTAAATGCATGTTTCCTTTCGCTGTCACCTTCTGTCACCACATTTCCACCAACAAGGTCCGGGTACTCATGCCAGTGCCGGTGCCTAATAGCCAGCAATTTTCCTCCAAAAATCTGCTCCTGATCTGGCAGAACCGATGCATATCCGGCCTTATAAACCTGCTGGCCTAGAACCAAAGTGCAGCTGGCAGTAGCTATGGCCCAGTAGCTGTGTCCTTTGTTTAGAAATATTAGGAAGCCTCTCATCGTTGTGGAGTTAGATTGGAATCATGTGGACTTATTTACACTCTCACACTATCAGACCATCTGTGCTGTCTGATTTCCTGACCTGGAAATTAAATTCTGAATGTACTTTTTCATGAAAGACCAAATCAGGGATACAGTTCGCACAGCACACCGTGTGAAATTCTTTCTCTGTGTTTAACCCATTCACCAAGTGAAGCAGTGGGCAGCAAGGAACACAGCGCCCAGCGAGAGTGTTAGGTGGGTTGGAGCCAAACTCTATCAGATGAACCGGGAGTGAGTGTGTGCATTGTTTAAATGTAAACATGTTATAGACTAACATACCAATTTCTTTCTGTATCTATGACTAAATTTCAGTCATTTTGTCCTTTTATGTCAAAAACATAGTTGATATAAAATGATTCGTTTTAATATTATGATAACTATGGCTTAATAAGAAAAATCTCTTGAAGCACACATCTGCCTGGGCTGAGTTCTGGTGCCGACTTTGCCCTTGCTCTGAAAGAGCCCACCATGGGGCCTGTCCGGGCATCGCTCGCTGACCGTTGTACTGTCATGTTTGATACACGTCTGTCTGCTTAATCTCTCCCTCCATCTGTCGAAGCTGTCTGGCCCACCTAATCAGTGCAACGATCCCTGTCACAGTCCTGGTCACCTCATGTCAAAGTGGCCACGCTGTCACTGTGCACAAACTTTTTGTGTGTGTGAAGCAACCCCACCCCCTTCCCCCACACTATTGTCTCGCAGTGCATTCCACAGTGTCTTGTGAAATGTGCCCACTTGTTTAAACACTTGTTTTGTTTGGCTTTTTGTATCGTTTTTGTATCGAAAGTGCATTGTCAATGTTAATCTCTAACAAATGTGATGCGACATGCTGCTCTAGTCATTCCCCTGTTCCCCAGGGACAAAGTTCAGTGCCTTGGGAGCATGAAAGAGGTTCCTGTTCATGAAGGCCAGGGGAGCCTTCGGGAGCATGTGCCGATTTTCGATGAAGATTCGAGACTAACCAGTATTATGGTTTCTTTTGTTCGTTTTTCATCATGACTTGACAAAGACTAGTTAATGGTCGTAGATGTGTTGGAATGTAATGGTTCATTGTAAGAAATGAGAAAATGGCTTTTTCTGCAGTTGTAGAATGAGACTAGAGATTCCAACCTGACTTTTCTAATCAATGAGTTTTTGTCAGGTATTTCCAGGACATACCTTCCAACTCTAATCAGTCTAAGTAACATTTTCCAAAGAATCTGGTGTTAGAACGTAGTTCTTCAAGTGAAAGCCAGGAGCAAGACTCGAGATGATGTGTGTGCTTTATTCTATAGAAAACTATGCGTCTCCACTATTGCATGTATCCTTGAACCAAACGGTTCTTGAAGGAGAGTTACATAAGAAGCTCAAGCGCTAGCATTTCTGATGGATTGGCAGATTTAACCTGATACTCATTGTCTTTCATACAGTGCAGCTCTGCAGATTTCCCTCTTGCTAAGAATGGCAACAGTCCACTATGTCATATGAAACTTGTGTTTGGAAACACCCTGTGGTTAAAGCTCGGAATCACGTAAATGTCAGAAAACATTGTGACACACGTTCAAATTTTAGCAGAACCCTGAACAACATTTTTTTCAGTGCAATGTGGTTTTGCAACAGCTAATCAGTTTTTTTTTTTAATCACAGATCTTGAAGGAACACTACAGGAAAGTGTCTGTAGGCTATGATAAAGTGTTCAGGAGCCTATTCTGTAACTCCAGAGCTTTATTATCTTATGTGCCCATCGGTTGTCCAAAAACATTTTGAGACCACTTGTGTAACAGTTTAGATAACAGTATATTGGGAACTGCTTGTCCTCAGATTTAGAGGGTAGCTTCTTTAGGACTGAATACATTGCTTGTAAAAGCACAAGTGTTTTAGAGCTCCGTAATAGTTCCGTTTGTCTGCTCTCATTTGTGGAAGATCCTCTGAAGATAAATGCCTTCAGGACACACTTTCTCCTCTTAGTCATTCAGTTCAGCTTTAGAATCCCTGGAAGGCTGCAACCAGCAAATGCCAAAGTACTATCCTGGTACTTGCTATCAGGTGCTGTCTGCATCAAACGTGGCTCTGGCATGACGTATCAAAACCCTTCGTGTTCACCTTGGCGTCCTCCTGGATTAATACGGCCAAATGAGGCTCCACTCTGACCATTGAATTGAGTAATGCATCCACATCAGTACAAGGTCTCTGTTCTTCCGGCCATGCAATGTCATACGTTGCGGCCTTCCACAACACTGCAGTAGATATCGCTTTTCCCTGACACCCAGCAATACGCATGTTGCCTCCATGGGAACACAGCATCCACGCCCTGCAAGCCATGCTATTTTTAAAGCTTTGAATCGATCAATCATGTTGATGACGAGGTGTTTTGGTTGAGTTTCAGCACACTCCATTTCTGTCACATTCTCACACATCATGAGTTTGTTTTGCGTGATGCTCACACATTGAGATGAACAGTATTGGCAATTTAATAGTGTTTCCTTTTACTGAACTTTTGGTTTAGGCAATGGTAAGGGATTGATGCAAATGATATCCTGAGCTATGCTGGGTCCCAGAATGTATTTAATCAGCTAAGAGCTGGAGCTATGAGGCTAATGTTAGCCAACAAGTAATGAAAGATTAATACACCAATCAACACAGTTCATGTTTGCATGCAATTTCAAATAGACATGCTCGGGCTGTTGCTGACACTAAATTCCATGCTGGAAGAAATACCTAGTATAGACATAAGTATTGTGACACACCTCTTAATTGCTGAATTCATGTGGCCCCTTACATCCAGTGAAGCTCCATTTTAATGCTTCAGCAGACCAAGGCATTTTAGACAACACCATGCTTCCAACTTTGTGGGAAAGTTGTTCTCCAAGTTTGGGGAAGAACCTTTTCTTTTCCACAAAGCAAGCTCCATAAAAACGTGGCTGGATGAGTTCAGTGTCGAAGAACTTAACTGGACGACACAGAGTCCTGACCTCAACCCCATCCAGCAACTTTGGGGTGAACTGGAACAGAGATTGTGAGCCAGACCTTCTCATCCAACATCTAACAACTCATAAATGCTCTACAGCGGTGGTTCCCAACCTTTTTTCCTTGAAGCCCCCCTTGCCTGTGTCCAAGACCGGCCCCCCCCTCAACCCCATCTCCAATAATGAAGTGATTAATTACACACTTTTATTTGCAAAAAATAAACAGTGGTTGTAGGTTTTTATACTCTTATACACACACACCCTTTTACGTTTCTCAGACATAGGGATTGTATGAATGTAATGATTTTATGAATATAATTTCGGTAGCGCCAGTGCAGACAAAATTGTCAATTTTTGTAGTACAGTGTTCTATAAGCCACACAGGTGAACTCAAGTGTGGTTTGAGGCAGGCGTTATGATGATCTGCAGTTGTGTGTTTTACTGTGCCTGACTTGTTAGCTTCATTAGCCTCAGAAACTCCAGCTCCAACATAGAAAACAGGGGGCACCAAACATGTGAGATAATTTTGCAAATTGTACTTTTTTCCCCCCAAAAAACATTCCGATCAGCCAGAGTTGATCCACAGGGCCTTTCAGTGGATCTGACCTTTTCTGGCTCCCACAGAGAAACTGACATGTTATTGCGGAACAAACTTTCATGCAACATTAATGAAACTCACCTTCTCAGAAGAGTCGCAATGCAATGTTCTTCTTTTCTTTTTAGTCAGAGATGCTTTGTTTACCTTTGGGCGGGGGGTAAACACAGCAGACCTCTTAATATTTCAACATACTACTCCTTCAGGACAAGGTGGGGAACTGCCTTTAAAGGGCACCTTTCACTTTACAGTCCTCCCTGATGTCAGTTTATCCTCCCTGAGCACTTCAATTAGCTGTGAAGCATGACATCACTAACTGTTTTCGTTTCATGTGGGAGTGGTTGAATCTGGAGGCTGATAAATGATCTTAATGGTGTTTCTGGCCTTGTCTGCCTCCATCTGGTGTGTGTGGATGAACTTGTCTGACCATTTGCATTCATTCTTTACTTCAAATGAGAGTCACTAAGACTTCTTTTCTGGATTCAGTCATTCAGGTATAGTGGTTAAGATTGAAATGATCAGAATCAGAATTAGATAACTTTATTGATCCAGTAATTGATTGATTATGTAATGACTGCATGATCTGTAGTCTAAATAAAAACAGCTGTAGAAAAGAAAAAGTTCAATATAAAAATACACTTTGCTATATACAGAAATGCTTGATTGTAATACCGATAAGTATAAACATGTAAGTAACACAGTTAAGTGAAAACCTACAGACACAAATGGTAGTAAGTTATTGCACTTATTAGAAAATCAGACTGTTGCACATATAGCAAGCAATTAAGTGATTTAGCTCCCATTTAGAAAACGTCACATGATGACTGATGTGTGGAGTGCAGTGACTGTGTGTGTGTGTGTGTGTGTGTGTGTGTGTGTGTGTGTGTGTGTGCGTGCGTGCATGTGTGTGTGTGTGTGTGTGTGTCCAGGTTTATTCTCATCTCGAGAGCACAGAAAGACAGACCAGACCACTCAAAACACTCTAGTATTATTCTTAGAAAACTATTCTGGAGCCCCGGAAGGCTTTTAAAACTGCTTCCCTCTTAATGGCCGGTGTGAATGAATTCCCTCAACTCTGTTACAAAACGAGGTAAGGAATAAAGAAAGTGATAAAAAGAGGGGAAAGACTTAGACTTTTATAGCACCAGAGACAGCATGAAAGCTTTTTGGAGCACCAGAAGCTGGTCCAGATTGAATTCAGAGCACTGTGTTTGGGTTTAGCATAAATCCACCAGGGTGCGCGGTCAAGGCAGAGGTCAGGGAAGAGAAACCATCGCGCTCTCTCTAACTCTCTCTCTCTGGCTGCCAGTTACAAGGGCAGCAAATGAGATCCAAGGGTAATTTGTGGACAACCATACTGTTTTACTTATTCTGGAACCACCTGAATATTAAAGAAAGCTGTAATGACTAGTTATTTTATTTATTTTTATTTATTATTTTTATTTGATTCTAATCAGTCAGTCTAGCTGGACTTCACAATGCTGTTCATTATGATAATGAACCCTATTAAAGGTCTCATATCATATAATACCAATGTGTTGCCAAATCTCCTCACTTTTTAAATACACATAAATATTGTTGATGTTTCAAGATTAAAAAAAAAAAATTCCACTATCCAGGCCTACTATATATAGAAACAAATCAGCAAAAACAGCTTGTTTTGAAGTCAAAATTTTTATGATGTCACAAAAAACTTATTTGCATTTACATTATATTGTAAGTATTGGGACGTGCGACTGTTTCACCAACAGGGACTTTAATGACATTGTATTCAAACACAAAAACGTTAATATGGAGTTGGTCCCCCTTTGCAGCTTTGTGCACTGGAACACAGTTCTTCCCCAAACTGTGTCCACAAAGTTGGAAGCATGGTGTTGCCCAGCATGTCTTGGTCTGCTGAAGCATTAAGATTTTCCTTCACTGGAAATAAGAGGCCTATACCAAACCCTGAAAAACAGGTGTGTCCCAATACTTTTGTCCATATGGTGTTTATCCATCTACTAAGCCTGTTTGGACAGGTGCCTGTTATAACAATACATGGGATTCCAAGACCGTTTTACTGTTTATTCAATTTGGAATTGGATGTCCAGCAATAAAATGACAACTCTCATATAGTTGTCATGGTCAGTTGTTGACATGGCGATCGTATAGTGTAAACAAGTTATATGGACAAAAGCAATGCTTTACAAAAACAACACAAAATAAACAATAAAAAGCATTTTCACTTCACATGAAATCTTTTCCATGCCATCATTACATCATTATGTAATGAATTACATTTGCATTCTGTTTGCATTTAGTCTCGACAGGTTGAAGTCTGCACTTCTGTTATTTATTTTGATATCAAAGAAAACCTCTTATATTTCTTTCCCTCAAGACAATAACTTTTCTTAAAAACATTTAGTCTAAAATCCATGTATGCGTTTGTTATTGGCTGCGATAACTTCCTTCTAAGGGTTAAGTCATGTCTCTTTGGATGATATGGCTGGTGTTGCCAACCACCAGACCTACTGAATCTATCTAGTTTGAACCTGATAATGAAGGTCTACTAATGACTTTGGACCACATGCTTTGGATTAGAGCTGTTTTCTCTGCTAGAGGAACAGTGCGACAAATTAATGATACCTCAGGTCTGCTTGTCAAGAGTGCTCGTCATTCCCATCATGACTTTGTTGATCAAAGTTTCTACCCTAAGGAGAAACTGGCAAACTGTCAACATTATATTTGCTTATGTCAGTCTAGCTGTCCACACATGGACTTCTAGCAATCTGCTTGGACAGACTTCAGATCTTTCATAAACCTCAGTCCTCAGAAATCTGGACACTTTAAGTAGTTTAGTAGCACAAATAGAAGTTTGTAAACATTATCATTCATCAATAATGGTGAGCAGGTGGTGGTCTAGTGGGTAGGATACTTGCCTCTAGACGAAGAGGTCTTGGGTTCCTGAGCAAGTCCCTTAACCCCAAGTTGCTCCAGAGAGACTCTCCCCTGTAGTTAGGGAAGTCACTTTGGATAAAAGCATCTGCTAAATGCCATAAATGTAAATAATATGTACCATTATTATGTTTAATTACATTTCAACAGACGTACAGTTTTTGCATCTCAAGGCGAATTCAGTATTAAGAGTCTTGCCCAAGGACTCTTATTGGTGTAGTGTGGTGAGCTGCCCTAGTTAGGACTTGAACCCCACTCTCCTGGTGGACGGCAGGGATGTTCTCCACTACACAAAACAGCCGCCCAACAGAATTCGCCTTTGTAAAAAATTAATCTCATATGAACGAATATTATAATTTAGAAGCTACTAATGAAGTCCTGCAAAAAGTGCATTATCTCTTTTACAAATCAGATTGGTGATTAAGTTGGGCATCTTGCCTCGCCCCCCCAGCATTTCCCTAACAGTATCGACTGGACATAACCCTGGTTTGGTCATAAAAAAGCCAAATCTTTTCTCAGTTATGGGTTAAATCTGCAGATTTAGCAAGCAACCTCGGCTGCACTAGCACTTGAGCCAAGTATTATATATTAGATATCTATAAGATTAGAGGAGTACTTAAATTAAAGTTTCCTTTGGTCACACATGAACTCACCCCAGCACACAACAGGACGGCACCTTACTCAAGGGTAGCTCAGTGGTGCCGCTGTTAGTTTTGGGTTTCAGACACACAATTTTCCAATCACAGGTTCAAATCCCAACCCACCGGACCACCAGTTGCCTCAGCTTGACGTTTTTGCCAGCAGGTTTGATCAATCAGGCATGGCCCATGCTGCCTTACCACCAACGAGTCATGCATTTGCCACACATATCAATTCCTGATTTAAAAAATAGAAGTGACTGATGTCCTTTGAGGTTGTCCAGTTTACAGCTGAAGGTCTGTAGATCCAGGTGACTGTATTGACTGGCTGGAAGCTGTGAATAGAGCGAGAGAGAGGGAAGCGCAGGGAGAGAGGAGGGCAGTGCGTGTGTGAGGAGTGGAGGAGTGTGCCTCGTACCTAACGTTAGCCCCAGGGCTGTCACATGACATTAAGCCCACTTGCCTTGAATGCCATTCCAAACCAACAGGGAGGAAAGGCCTTTAAAAATGAAAGAAAGAACAGAGAAGGGTCTCGGAAATATCTGTGCCCTGCTAGCCCCGTTTCTTTGCTGTCTATGTGCAAATATTTAGCCTGCCCACTTTCCCTGAGACCTAACATTGTGAGTGTGTGCGTGTGCGTGTGTGTGCGCGCGCGCGCGTTATCCATTCACTGCGATTGTGAAGGCATTTATTTTATGAGGTCATTAAACCTATCATGGGCTATTTCTGTGAAATGGTTTAATTGTCTGGTGTTTTAATTTAATATGAAAGGCCCTCACTGTTCAAAGGGGCTGGCTGAGGGAGCAGAGTTTCAGAGGGAGGCAGATTTTCCAAAACATTTCACTCACAGGAAGATAAGGGCTCCTCACTTACAGGGCCGAGCCTGTCAGTGCCGCAGGGCTCTTCGCCTTTTCCTGAAGTTGGAAAATATCTGATGCCTGCACCACTGAAGAGAACGGCTCTGATGCATTTGCCAAATTGCAGGCCAGTTTTCTTCTTTCCCCGCTTCCAACAAGCCAAGTAAAGAACTGAATACCCAAAAACTTTTCTTAAAAAATGAAGTCACCATCTCTATGAGTGTGACAACCATTCCAGTTCAGTGTCCTACACAAGGACAATTCCTACACAAGCACCTCATTCTGCTTTATGAGGGACTGATTAGTGATCAGCTGAATCACATCTTATTTAATGAGGAAAAGGGTAAAAACACTGCTGTAATCCACACTCTCCTCTCACACTGAGACCAGTTGGATGGTAAAGCACTAATTACTGCCATTTTGTTTAAGAACATCATTCTTATTATAAAAGCTAAGGCAAAACTGTTCAGTTCAATACTTGCAGCTATAAAAGATAAAACCTGAGAAACTGAACATTTTCTCAGAGGTCTCTTATTTTTTTCCGGAGCTGTATAAGTAACACAACTGAGTGAAATCTACCGACACAGATGGTGGTTTGGAGTAAGGTACTGCACTCAGTAGAGAGGCGTCCTGAGAGATAAAAGTGCTTAGAAATGGGGATTGTCTGTGTCTGTGTTGTGAAAGAGACTGATCGTTCTGTTCATTAAGGGGACCAATGTATTCACTGGAAATTTTATATACTGGAAAATATCTTATTTTTGTTGTACTTTTTATTGGGGCGGCACGGTGGCGCAGGGGTTAGCGCTGTTGCCTCACAGCGAGAAGGTCCTGGGTTCGACTCCCGGGTTGGGC
>JBBJLR010000042.1:14265282-14270974 GCA_037577145.1 Brachypetersius gabonensis | reverse complement strand
TGTGGCCCTGCGACGTGCTGGCGACTGTCCAGGGTGTACCCCGCCTTCGCCCCTTGCAGCTGGGATAGGCTCCAGCCGACCCTGAATGCAGGAATAAGGGGTAGATAATGGATGGATGGATCTTATTTTTATCTGGGTTGCAGAGTACATCAGCAGCTTCTGTATTATTCACAGTTAAATGGGGCATATTACTTTTATTAAAAGCACAGCTCAAATTTTGCTTTTACATGCACTGACATGTACATTCACTTATTAATAGGTATTTGTATTATTTTTATATATTGTTTAATGACAAATTATTTGATTTGATGGATTATTTGTAGATTAAGGGACACTCCAATGTGTTCATATACAGCCACAGTCTTAATATGAATTAATATATCTATATATATTTCCATATATGTGCATATACACATACATATACATACATACGTTGTACTTTTTATTTTATCTTGTGAAGCTTTTAATCTGTTGTTTTGCTGCTCTTATCTTTGTTCTGTCCACTTTCTGCTGTAAATGTCTCACTTGTGGGACTAATAAAGGTTTATCTTAATCCCTTAAACAGAAGATCAATTTGCAATTGCTATGTCATGGCTATGTAGATGTGATCAATAATCAATCTTTAAAGGTTTTAACCTTAGTCTAAGGCTCCATATTTTAAGTCAGGTTTATTCATACAGCACAAGTGCATTTGGTGTGCTTTACATGAATAGAATAAAAAATTGTAGGAAGAAGAAAAACAAAAGAATAAAAGAATTAAAAATGACTTAGAAAATCAGTAAAAGAAGGTGCACTAGAAGGGCAGATATTTAAAAGTAGGAAGGTTTTTAGTAGCTTTTTAAAGGTGTTAATGGTTGGTGCAGCTCTGGTATTGATGAGCATTCGGCCACATAAAGTGTAAAGTAAAGTAAAGTGTAAAGTGACCATTTTGTCATAAGTGAACACACCACAGCACACAGTGCGAAATTCTTTCTCCCATTCACCAAGTGAAGCAGCGGGCAGCCAGGAACACAGCAGCTGGGGAGCAGAGGGTGGGGCATCTTACTCAAGAAAACCTCAGTGGTGCCACTAACAGTCCAGGGATAGTGACTATATGCCATTTTACCATATTGGTATTCATTTTGCTCTGTTTTCAACAATAACAGCACAGTTTACTGTTGTTCCAGCTCCAAAACTCCTGATTCAACAGAAGCTCTAAAGGGCTAGTAGTTAAAACCTCTTATCATCGTCTCTTTCAGTTGGTTGTATCTTTGGTGTCCCTGCACTCCTAATAGTTTCTCTGTGGTTTCTGCTTGGCCTTTCGGTCAGACACTCTGAACACTCTGTACCTATCACACTCACTTTAAACTGGTGTCTCTTCCCCAGGGTGCCCCCCAGCTCGGATGCGGCGGCCCCCTCCTGTGCGGCTCCCCCTGCGGCGGCTGCGAGTCAGGGCAAGCCATCACTGCGCAGGATCAAGGGACGAATTCACCGCAGCAAGAGCCTGGACAGCATCGACCTGTTGGATTGCAATGTAAGGCAGCACACTGCTAACAATAGATCCTCTTTATTGAGCTTTAGCCTTGTGTTTACTGGGATTTGTGGATCTAGACAAACCTTTTGTGGAGAGTTTTGTGGTTTTGAGGAGTCTGGTTCAATTGCATTTATGCCTGGGGTTCTTAATGCAGCATTCGTTAAAGCAATAGTTTGACAAAAAATATAAATTTTGGCACTTTATCTACATTTTTCCTTAATCCACATGTGCACTATATGGACAAAAGTATTGGGACACATCTGTTTTTCTGGGTTTGTGCCCCTTACTTCTAGTGAAGGACAATCTTAATGCTTTAGCAGACCATGACATTTTGGACAACACCATGCTTCCAACTTTGTGGACACAGTTTGAGGACGAACCTGTAGTCTATATATTTGAATGGAGTGTCATTAAAGTCCCGTTTAGTGTAATGGTCAGGCGTCCCAATAGATTTGTCCATATAGTGTAGGCCAAGGCCTGTTGTGTCTTCTTCTTTACTTTACTTCTCTCGTTTGGACAGAAGTGAATGTAGCTCACATGTGATGCAAGATTTGGAAGATTAACATCATTCAAACTGTTGAATGATCATTCTGTTAACATCATTCAAACTGCATGCTTCTTGCTTTAAACCACATTAAGGTTATAAGTAAAGAAGTCATTTTTTACCTTGATATCTATGTATGGAGAAATATATAAATATGTATAAAATTCATCACTTTAGCTCATTTTACATTGTATATTCAGATTTGTATTGGTCAGAAACATGCAGAGAAACACGTCTTTGCTTTGGAAGTTGTTTTTCTATTGTCTTGCATGCATGCTGCACTTTGAATGTGTTCAACAGACCTTCAAATAGTGTTTCCTCACTTGATCCCGAAAGGCCTTTTATTTTACTAAAGCAAGTGTCCCTTAAGGGGACAAAAGGTTTTTTTTAATCTATCACTGACGCCTTCAAATGTGACAGAAATGAAACATGCATCACTGATTTTATCCACCAGCCGTTCTCAGCTGTGATTCAGCAAGCCAGGGTTGCCAGATGTGCACAAAGTGCACTTACAACAGTTTTAAACTTTCCTTTTCCATGGAGGAAAAAACATCTCATCATGTTGCAATGTTTTTCCCTTATCTCCATATCACTATGCTGTCAGTATTTAGTATCGATTGACAACTGTAAAGATTTGACAGTGGACCATTTCACAGTTTACTTCCATTGTGTTTCTGATTCATAATCATGTGTGCATGTTGTGGCCAAATTTAGTAAATGGAGCAGTGGACAGAATGGCTTCTGGCCATTTGCTGTACTAAGTGACCTCCATGCCTTTATTGCTTCTCTCTCTCTCTGTATATCTACCAATCCATCTTTTTCCATATGGAAGGGCGCTTATGCATTAGAGAATCAACATCAATTTAGGATTGCTCCCTTTCTGTTTATACACTACATGGCCAAAAGTATTGGGACACATGTCCCTTCAGATACATAGACTTTAATATGGAGCTGGTCCCCCTTTACTAGTATACAGTTTCCACCCTTCTTGGTAGGCTTTTCAGCATTCATTCTGTAGAGCATTTATGAGGTCAGAGACCGATGTTGGACGAGAAGGTCTGGTTCACAATCTCCGTTCCAGTTCATCCCAAAGGTCCCACACTGAACTCATCCAGCCGTGTCTTTATGGAGCTTGTTTTGTGCACTGGGACACAGTCATGCTGGAATAGAAAGTGTGTCCCTGTACTTTTGTCCACACAGTGTAAGTGTTCAGACCTTCTATTTACATGCATTCATAGTTACACATAGTTAATTGATTGTCCTGGTCAACTATGTTTGTTAATCATACGGTTTACTTTTAAAGTAATGTAATCTAGAGATAAATTAAGATCCAGCTGCTCAGGATTTCTATATAGTAGCACTAGCAGAACACTGGCATGCATTTTCTTACTACAATAAAGCTTCATTGCGTAAAATATTTTTTTCAGCATGTGCCAAGCAACCTGCAAATCACAGGTTAGGTGTCCCTGTAATCAACCCCACTCTTCACTGATTGTATCTTTACAAGCCAGTAATGATTAGTCCATTTCTTTTTTAAAACCTCGCTATTGACCCGTGAAGTTTATTGAATTTCTTCTCTGCCAACAAAGGAAACCTTATTGGATGGGGCTAATTTGCTTTCTGCCACTGCAGAATACAAATGAACACTGAAACATGGTTTGATGGTGATTAATGACTGTTATTTTCCATTCCATCTGTTTTTTATATTTCATTTGCAGCACACTCTATAGCGGAGAGTGTGGCAGAATGTGGCAGATTTTGATGCAAATTTCTACTTATTCGCTGGGTTTAATATAACAAATCATAAAAGATAAGGTACCACTTTACAATATGACTACCCTTATAAAAGGTTGATAAATGTTTTATAAACACATTGTTCATTAGGTTGTTGTTTATAAATCATTAATAAGAATTTATAAACAAGTTATAACAGTTGTCATACATTGATGCAGTCTCATTATTTGGCCACACTGTCATAACTCGTTTATAATTGCCTATTAGTGATTTATAAATGATCTACAACCTGATTATTCATTTGTAAGCCTTTATAAGGTAGTCTAAGTGTGAAGTGTTTTCAAATATATAACAGAAATTTTAAGAAATTGCAGTTTTTGTCTTAAAATTAATCCAATATTCATTAAAATGTGAAATGTGAATTCATTAAAACATTAAAATGTTGAATGTGTACATGTTTACAGTTAGAATATCTACAAAAAGTGAAAAATGTAGCATCACTAACAGATGTCCAGTCAAGTCTTTCTGTCACTTGTAATGCCTCCACTCTTTCACGTGTGCCACGCGGCACAACACTACGGCATTACGCAATGCGCACTAGCAGCAAAATGGGCAAAACTTTAAAGCGCTCCATATGTCTGCTCGCTGAGTGGTTCATTTTAGTGGCAAAGAAGAGGAATAATCTGACAAATTCATTGGCTAAGCTGCTTGAGCCAAGCCCTAAAAAAACATGATAACCCTGGGAATCTGCTGGGGAGCTGAGAGCAGCTTGCTTGGCCTAGACACGAGTGTGGTGCGTGTGTATTGGGGGGTCTCTCTGTCGGAAAAGCCGCTTCCGGTTTAGGAGATCAGCCTTCATGCCAACATGCCAGCTAATGCGCTGTGAGACTCGCATTCATCACAAATTTATGAAAGAGTGAGGAGGCAGTTTACCTAACGTTGATCTCTCATACACTCACAACCAGTGCAGCAGTGCATTCATAGGTGTGGGTTTATTGTGCATCAGTGTAATATAGGTCTTAAAATACATTTACAACGTTGACTCTTTTTCTGGACTTTTGAAAAAAAAAAAATCCTCAGTTTAGTCAGGTTTAATCCCACCTGCTAGCTGAGTTTCCTCAGTTAAATAGTGTGTAGATGTATGACGGTGTGAAGGTGTGTATGAATGTGTGTGTGAAGGTGTATAGATCTCAGGCTGTATTTGATCCTCTCCCACAGTACGACGTAGGACCACCGTTTAAGAGACGCCACCAAAGAAATCAACTGTTTCACGATTGTCATCTTTTGTCTGGGACAGAACAGAACTGTACAATGTAAACTGGGTATAAAGGAAAGTTCAGCTGTCCTGAAAGGTTGGGCTGCTGTCACTTTCAATGAGGAGAGACCTATAAATCTAAAAATAAAAACCCACACTCCTACCTTTCATACATATTTGCAATCACTATCCAGTCCCATTCATTTTTCAACAAGTAATCCATCTCTTCTTTTGGAATCTGTGGTCACTCACACTGGCTAGCGATGATGGACTTGGATTTCTAGCTGTGAACAGCCGTGACATTGCTGCGGATAAAACTCCTGACTATAGTGTCAGTTCTTAGGTCCTCTGGGAGTCCCCTATAGATGACTTAATTAACAAGGTTATTAGCTTTATTAATTGCTTCCATTAGGAGTAGCAGTATGATGAAATTGCTGTAAGCCCACATCAAAACCTCATAACTTCATAATCTTTTCAAAATGACGCTGTACTTGCTTTAAAAGAAGGACATACTTATTAGAGGGTGGTTGCATCTCTCAAAACAATTTGAGAGCTGCATGATGATAAAATAATTTTCTTTCAGACTGTGAAATTCGGGAGTTCTTTACATCTCCAGGTTTTTTACTGCTTTTGAGAAAAGTTCACC
>JBBJLR010000042.1:14257782-14262782 GCA_037577145.1 Brachypetersius gabonensis | reverse complement strand
TTTGTGTTAATAGGAAATATTTAATATTTCATCATATTTTGAATTGTTAAAGTGGTATGAGTTTTACATTTTGCGGAAACTTAAAGGGGTTTCTAATACTGGGGTGTCTAATCAAGACAATTTGAATATGAGCCTGGTACCCATGGGGAAAATAAGATAATATAAGATAAGAAAGAACTTTATTTATCCCGAGGGAAATTCTTTTGTCATCTACATGCTCAATGCAACAAGAGGAATAAAGATATACAAGAGGAATATAGATATACAAGGGGAATAAAGATATACAAGAGGGATAAAGGTATATGGACTGTACCTTCCAGAGACACATCCTGGATCAATTCGGACTCATTGAAAAAAATCCCCATATGAAAGTTATTAATTGATCACAATTCCAATTTGACTTTCTTGTTTATTTTCTATTTTACATCCCAGGCTCTTTGAGCTGTAATATAAGCTAATGATTAAAGTATTATAGCTACTCATGAATTATGAGTCTCGGATTGTGTAAACAGCAATGTAAAAGGAGTAATAATGTAGACCATTTACAACAGTATCTTGTACACTGCAGACATACTTGATATATAGTTCTGTGCAAAACATTTTACCTCACCAGTAAGGTGTTTTCAAAAACTGACTAAGGAACATCGGATTGATGCCTGACTTTTGAGAAGAAAAATGCGAACCGCACATGTATATTGAGACATTTCAGAGGCGTCAAACCTTTGCATAGCACTGGCTATTCCTTGAAACATGGCAGTTCTCAAACAAAAGAGAAGGGCGGAAATACCCTTCAGTAGAGTAATGGGAACGTATGGGCCATCATGTAAATCAGAACCTGATGGGGAGCACTGTGGAGATGTTAAGTGGCAATAAAGGAGCTTGAGATGAGGCCAGGAGTGGAATAAAAAATGAGGTAGATAAGAGCCAAGGTCTGGAGACAGGTAGAGGTTGTATAAGCTAATGGACTAGTCAACCTATACATGTGGTGCTGCACCCAGCTGTTAACTAAGCAGTCATCATTCTTGATTTTAATAATGAAATTAAACCAATACACAAGGTCAGCTACAAATGACGATACAATAGCCCTCTTCCCCACACAACTCTGTATGTTGGTAGGCAACACAGGTGTTCGTTAGGGGATGGAACAGTATTGGCACTAAGTGTTCTCCTCCAAGCATGTTCAGCTTTCCAGTGAGGTTGTGTTGGCAGCAATTGATGATGATAATGACAGGTGTTGCCAAATTAGTGACTTTGTTGGTAGGATTAGGGACTTTTTAACCTTCTCAAGAGTCTTCTCTCTACGACTAGCAATGAATTCGACAACCTTGCGCAGAGAATGCCATCATTCTCACTGTCCAACAACAGGAAAGATCTCCTTTCACCAATTTGTTTTATTTTGTCGATGTTGCTTACATTCATGATTGATGTCTGTAGAATCAGCTGTTGCAATTTTTCTGAAGTCTTGCAAAGATAATAATCTCTGTGGCAATGAAACAACAACAACAAACCCCAACAAGTATCCTTGCACCTTCTACATGCTAATATAAGTAGGTCCCATAGGTCCCCCATGACATTGCGGAGTGCCAGTAGCGACTCCAGCCTTTGATAGCATTGTGTGATTCAGGAAGTCATTTCTTGCTGGTGGAATTGGACACAGTTAATTTGGGAATATGGCTTATGCAATATCTGTCTGTGAGACTCTAGGCAGAACAGCTGTGCCAGTCAAGCTTCAGTTCGGAAGACAGCAGGCCTCTTGCGACACAAGTGAATGACGAGGGCAGCCCTGATAACGTAGCCCTAGAATTCCAATTTGACCCATAACATATTGATGGCTCTCCCTGGACACACTGATTTAAGAGCTGATACCGACCACCGGCAGCGAGAATCTCACTTTATTACCTCTGCGCTGAGTAGAATTTTGACTGGCACCATTTTCTACACTGCTATGGTAGTTGCCTTGAAGAAGGAGATTCAGTTTGCTTTTCTGAACGCAAATATGCATGCATGCAGGTGCTGGAGTCAGTTATTCAGAGCAAAGGGTGATTCATTGCTCTTCTCTTTTAATACCAAACAGCTGCCAAATTGCACCAGATGGAAGAATAACAGCCAGTAATTTAGAGCTTGACAGGAGCAAGATGAGTGAGGTGAAAGGTTGTGATTAGTGTTGAGGAGAAGTCATTGGGTCTAAATGCTTCACATTTGTATTACAGAGCACTCCAACTTACAGAGTACCCTTTAAACCTTTCCTACTCCAATTTCCTAAGTAGTCACTAGGCACCTCTCACAAAATACAATTGATTTTAACTGTATTTAAACCAGAACTGTTAATCCAATTACATAAATTACAATTGCTTAATTATTGTTGACATTTCAGCCTAGTTCAGCCATTTTCAGCTATTTTCAGCTATCTTTAAAAAGTGGTGTATTTGTTATAGTAATCCATAGTTCCCCACATGACATTTCAGAGAGCCAGTAGCAACTCCATCCTTTGATAGCATTGTGCAATTTTGTTTTTTCCCCCATTAAGTGGTGTATTTTGTTTTAGTGATATATAGAGGCAAAATAAGGTTCATCAGAATGTATCTCTCACTTTTAATATTCAATAACAATAAGATGTTTGTCTCTTGATGTTTTTCCACTTTGCTTTTTTCCCAACAAGGTTCCACTTTGCTGTTGCTTTTGTGTTGTTTCCCCTCATTGGTTAAAGCCCAGATCTACCCCAAGCACTGACACATGCTGTCAGCTGAAGTTGCTTTAGGTCACATTCAGAGTAAAACATTGACTTTGATCGCACTAATTTGTACAGATTCTTCCATCCAGGTTGAGTAGTTTCTACATGTCTAGCTACGTTTGAAATATTTTGAACATTTGAAATATAAACTTTAGGATGTCTTTACAGTATAACACTGTCTGTGTTAGGTTGGAGGCTGGCTCCAACGTCCTTGAAGTGTATTCTCACAGCTCAAGCACAGCAAGAAAGCCAATCATCACCAAACATACTGCCAAATAAACACAAGGACATTGACTGACATTGATAGTCACGGCCTCCACTTTGGCGAGCTCATGTTGGCTTGCTCACTCACTCATCTGCACTTTGTTGCATAGATACCCAGAAACACAGACAAACGTAAATCCAATAAAACCTCAATATGAAATACACTATGCTATATACCCAAATGCTGGGGTACAAATCCTACAGATATATGACTTAGAATTACATTTATAATAACACACATGGTGGATAGGAGTATGCTATTGTACATAATGAAGATCTGCAGTTGATCAGTAATATTGACATAAATAGTGATATTTCACATGGTAAAACTTTTACACATAATAAGATATTGCACATTATTATTGCAATAAAAATTTCAAAACATTGCAAAATAGTGAAATGTGTTGAAACCCCTGTAAGATAGTCCATTGTGCCCTTTGTGTGTTTTGGTTGCATTACCTTTGGGATTAACTCTCACTATGCATGAGAAATTGGGTGCAATCACAATGTTTATGGGCAGTAATCTATGACCTGTGATTGGTTCTTTAGCTTTGAAAGGCAGCCATATGTGCTCTGTGATTGGCCCTTTAGGTTTGAATGGCAGCAATCTGTGCTCTGGGATTGGCTCTTTAGGTTTGGATGGCAGCAAGCTGTGCTCTGTGATTGGCCCTTTAAATCCCAGCTTGAATCTGTGTCCCTGGAGTTAGGACCTTGTGTATGAACACACACACACACACAAATGAAACCTTCTAACCTAATTTCGTTTCAGGGACGTGACAGACCTGCTGAATTCTTATCACTGAACCTGCAGCCGCTGCACTAATCATTCCCTGCTGCCCCTCCTCCTTTAGACCAAACACCCTCCCCACCTTCCGGTACTGTAAAAAGCTCAGTGCCTCACTTTTTTTTTCTCTGGATAATCTGGGACAAACAGCGTGTTATGTTGACTGAAACAGAACAAGGACGGTAAACAAACAAAGTGCTGGAGCACATGGAGGGCGGATCGTATTAACCGGCTGCTTTTCACCATGACCGCAGATGCACTTAGCCAGGCTTTACCCACCAAACAGCCAAAATCTTCCTTCAGATCCAACCTAAAAACACAGTATTACAAAAAATCAGTTAGACATGTATTTATATTAGACGTGCTTGTGTTTAAAATAGAGTGAGACCTGAAAAGAACAGTGCCATTGTGTACTGCTGTGTACCCTCTTCCCCCCACACACACACACGCACACCCGCCCCATACAGCCCTGTGTCCTTGGCTGACACCAAGATGAACCCTAAATCGCATCATTCACTCCCTCTCTCTCTTCCTCGTTTCTTCCACATACACACACACACACATATACATATATACATACATATGTATATATATATATAATTGTAGGCACCTGTACAAATTCTTTGAAGTCATTTATATCAGTATTTATATGGGCTTCTTTCTGCCAGCAAAAACAAATCTGGAAATGGTTAAGCAAACACGTTGCCACACATAAAACCATTATTCACTGTATTAATGTTGATTATATTTGTTGTAATGCAAGTGCCCAGCAGTAAACAGTTTTTAAGCATAATATACAGTCGTGGCCAAAAGTTTTGAGAATTACATAAATATAGGAAATTGGAAAAGTTGCTGCTGAAGTTTTTATAATAGCAATTTGCATAAACTCCAGAATGTTATGAATTGCATAGTCCTTCTTTGCCATGAAAATTAACTTAATCCCAAAAAAACTTACCACTGCATTTCATTGCTGTCATTAAAGTACCTGCTGAGATCATTTCAGTAATCGTCTTGTTAACTCAGGTGAGAATGTTGACGAGCACAAGGCTGAAGATCATGTCAGGCTGACTTGACATGTTAAAAGGAGGGTGATGCTTGAAATCATTGTTCTTCCATTGTTAACCATGGTGACCTGCAAAGAAAAGCGTGCAGCCATCATTGCGTTGCATAAAAATGGCTTCACAGGGAAGAAGATTGTGGCTACTAAGATTGCACCTAAAT
>JBBJLR010000042.1:14219609-14234274 GCA_037577145.1 Brachypetersius gabonensis | reverse complement strand
TCTCGTCCAACATCAGTGTCTGACCTCATAAATGCTCTACAGAATGAATGGACACAAATTCCCACAGAAACTTCAAAGTCTTGTGGAAAGTCTTCCAAGAAGAGTGGAAGCTGTTAGAGCTGCAAAGTGGGACCAACTCCATGTTAAAGTCTATGGATTAAATGCAATGTCATTGAAGTCCCTGTTGGTGTAGTGGTCAGGCGTCCCAATACTTTTTGCAGGTTGACTTGGGGATGGCTAAGCTCTTTGAATTGCTTTGGTTTAGCCTCAAACCACAGCACTTCACAGACTGAACAAGTAGAAGTTTCCGTTTTTAGTACTCAGCTATTAGCCTGGCATTTTGCCCCAGTGGCTGAAAACTCATAGAGTGGGCTCTGTTGTTCCTCTATTCAGCTGTGTCATTATCATGATAATCTCTTTAGTGAAAAGTTAATTAAACATTCTAAGGACACGTTTGGGTTTTTAAACCAGTCTTAAATCTGTTTGGAACCTTCTGCTTATCATGAAATGCTCACAAAGTAGCTGTTCATGTGTGTAAAATGAGTACAGTACATTAACTGAGTACAGTAACTAAAGTCCTCTGTTTTGAAGCACCCTTGAAATTGATTGGCGAGTTCAGCCCTGGAGGTCATGCAGTGTAATTACAAGGCATTGTTAAGCCTTATTTTTTTCGTTTTTTTTTTAATAGAGCTCCATTTTTATCTCCAACTCCCATGCCCCCTGGGTTCTCTAATCTAATTGAGTGAGAAGTGGGGGCACCCAATCATAGACCAAGCCCTTTTTTTTATCAGCAAAGCACTAAAGCATTGCTTAATCCAACGCCACATCACAAGTTGAGTGGATGGCGGATAGAGGCCACATGTAGCTGGAGCGGTTTGAACAACAATGCTGGATTACAGTAGCTATAAAAGTGTAGATACCCCTGTTAAACTGGCAGGATTTTCTGATGTAAAAAAATGAGAAATAATTAACATTTTTTTCAGTTCAATTCAGTTCAGTTAGATTTTATTTATATAACACAAGATATCACAAAGCAGCTTTACAGAGGCCAAGTCTGAGGCGACAGAGGCGAGGAAAAACTCCCTCAGCTGGAGGAGAAAGGAGGAACCAAGACTCAAAAAAGTCACCTGTCCTCTTCAGGTCGACCCGGAGAGCAAGAAAAGAGAGTCTTTAGGGGGAAAACTAACAAGACAACGCCTTCATGAACTGGATTATTGACAGATAGGCTGTCTATGGGTGTCTACAGTGTCCACAGAGGTACATTTGCTGGAAGAGAAACTAGGAGGAGGGGAGGAGCATGTGTGGAATTGTGAGCTGCCGAAACCAGTCGAGGGTGTTTTGGCACAGGGCCCCAGCGGTGGTGACCAGGGGTCCCATGATGATCAGTCGGGTTTGACAAGTGTGCAGCAGTTCCCCTCAGACAAACAAAACAGAGAAGAGAGTCAGTTCTGTGCAATGAATTATTTACATCTGTGAGGAGTGCAAGTTAAGGCTCTGGCTTAACTTGCTAAAGCTGCCTAGCTAGAAAGGGCAGAAATGAGAAGTCATGATGATGGTCATGAGACGCATTCACTCCACCGTCACAAACCTGAGTGAACGTGGGGAGTGGTGGGGTTTCTTCCCAATAAAGGAAGAAATTGCATCCTGCCATTTCTGGACAGCACAATTGAAGTGCCTCTTAAATCATACATAGAAGCTGGAAATCTGCTTTACCTTCTACTGATAATAGGAGGAAATGTAACAGCACTGTTATATATATATTTCCATAACCTTTTTCTGTTGACCTGCCTTGTCCATTGTTCCTAATCTGCATGTGTATTTGTGGAATATGGTAACAGTAGGTCTGCTCCAGGGAAGTGACCGCTGCGTTGGTGCTTTTTCACACACTCTTCTGTTCTGTACTGACACTGATTCCGGCCTGTAATATCTGAGGGTGTTGATACTGATCTGGGGTCAGTTCTAGCCTGTCCTTATTAGCTTATTCATCAGGTGGAAAGATAAGCCCTGATCCCTCATCGTTACTTGGAGGAGTTTGGTGAGCGTGACCCCTGGTCTCTTCTGAGTGGGGGGAGATGGCAGGGTGGGCTAAGATTACAGATTTGTCAGCTATAGACAACAGATGTCGACAGATTATCAGATCAGATCCATCGGCTGTTTTTGCGGTAAACCACAGGAAGACACAGCAACGCCAGCTTGCAGTTCTTGAATTGTTTTAAGAAAAATGCATGTTATGTTCATGCGGTTTGCTTACCTTGTTGGCCAGGGTTGTTTTGTTTTGGGGTGGGGGAGGGGGTGACTTTGAGCGGGAACACCCTGCCTGGCTGGGCCCGGTCTCCGACCTGCAGAGGGTTTTGGTTAGCAGTGGAAACAAGTTTGGAGCTCCAAGCAAAGCAAGAATTTCCAGAGTCAATAAAGCCTCTGGAAACCAGATAAGGTCAATCGCTTTTTAATTCAGTGCAGATGAAGAGGAACACTGGATATGGGATTGTGTTCTCCTGCTCCTTCTCTGTTCGGTCGAGTGGGCAGCTCTTTCTCTGTCTCCTTTGTCTTTTAATAACAGCAAATAAATCCAAAAAAGTCCTCGGACATACACTATATAGACAAAAGTATTGGGACACCTGACCGTTGCACCAATGGGGACTTAAATGACACTGCATTTAAATAAATAGACTTTAATATGGAGTTGGTCCACATTAAAAAAGGTTCTTCCCCGAACTATGTCCACAAAGTTGGAAGCATGCCATTGTCCAAAATGTCTTGTTATACAGAAACATTAAGATTGTTCTTCACTGGAAGTTAGGGGTCAAAACAGGTGTGTCCCAATACTTTTGACCACATAGTGTTTGTCTAAAATCTCTTGAAACAGTTTTAAGTGGGTCCAGGATAAAACCATGATCGACCATAGAAGAACTACAGAAACATGACCCTTGTCTGATTGTTGTTGTTTTCAGAAACTTCTCACCAAATCTTTTACAGTTCTGAAAGTGATCACACAGCTATGGCAGAGACCTAGTTATAAAGGACCCCAGATCCATAACCACCGGGTAACTTGTTGAGATCCACACCTGGTTTCGTTTATGATGGAGCTCAGGTTCTAATGTCCTGGCCGTTTGCTTGTGTTATTGCGCACCCGTAGATGTAATAAATAAAATATGACGTAAAATATTTGCAAAACAGACTTTAGAAAACGCTTCAGTGCCAGGTGGGCTTTTTTTACACCACGTCAGGAGTTGAGAATAAACAACAGGTAGAACTTTTGCACTCTTGTCTGTGGGATTGACGCAGCTCACCTCCTAACTGGGAGTGTTTCAGAGAGCAGTCAGAACTTCTAACCTTTCCACCACGCTGCTTCTGAGGGCGACGGAGGGGCCGATCCCAAATCGGACTGTTTAATGTTCTCTGTGATGCTGTTCACTCCTGCCTGTGGCTCCAAGCTGACTTAATACGACAGCTATGCCTTCTCCAGAACTCTTGTTCCAAAACAAACACTTCCCATGACATCTCTAAGCCTACTGTAACACAGCTGTGATTATATAAGGTTTATTTCTTTTCTTTATAAAGATATCAATCATAATAGCTGTTTTCTTTATTCCTCTAGAGATAGCAAGTGTACACATATTTCATACTTAAATTCTTTGACTGTTTGACTAGATAAACCTATAACTGCAGGCCATGTGTGTAAACCCCCATTACAGTACATTACGTTCACAAATGCTTTTATCCAAAGCGACTTACAATTTGAGAAAACTCTCAAGTTTCAGGAAAGTGTGAGAACCAGAGGAGAGTTCTAAGTGCTAAAATCTAGGTAGTAGTGCAAGGAAATGGATAGTAGATTAGGAGAGAAGACGCTCTCTGATGAGTCTTCAAGAGGTTTCTGATGATACAGAGGGATTCTGCTGCTCTGGGATTTTTTAGGCAGCTCATTCCACTTGCGGGGAACCAGAATGAGACGAGTTTGGACGGGGTTTAACTTGTGTGTAGCGATGGCAGAGCCAGACAATGTCCCTTGGAGTAATGGAAGGAACAAGTAGGAACCTAAGGCTGAAATTATGATACATGAACATACGCCAGTTATTATGTGATTATTACATTCTTAGCACAGTAATAATATCAACATGATGATACCAACAGTAATATCAAATGTTTTTACATTCATCTTTTGTCATTTTATTTGTTACAGTACAGTATAATTGTCTTTTTCTTTTTTCTTATGTTTTATGTTCTAGATTACGATTTTACAACTGTGTTAGGATCTGTAGGTCCTACAAGTTGTTTTTCATGATATAGGCATTTTGAACCGTATTCGCCAAGAATTTACAGCCAGCTCCGGACTTTATGCACACGCTCATGACTCCATAACTGGCTTTTTAGAGTCATAGCACATACCAAATGACGTTCGATGATCATCACTAAAGGATTATTATGCAATAATAATCCTTTATTGATGAGTACAAATGCAACATTAATGGCTAATTGCTCCTGTAAAAGGATTAGACTTTTCTATTATTTACTATTCTTTGCTATTAATAACTGAATAAGAAGCTGCATTGCTGTAGGCCTTTCATTTTCCCCAAACATATGTACATATCCTCACACATTTCCTCAGACAGGCTTCTTTGTTTGATTAAATTGTTTGTTCTTTGGTGTCTTCATGATATAAGCTTGTGCTTGTTTGTGATTTGTATAAAAAAAGGAAAGAAAAAGTACTGTGAGCACCAGAGGGGCCAGAACATCATGTGATCTCTGCTCTTTTCACTGTTCATTACACTCTGTGTGTGTGTGTGTGTGTGTGTGTGTGTGTGTGTGTATATGTGGGGGGTGTTTTTGCGAGTGTTTGCGCGTCCATGAGCACACCTGAGCTCGGAGGCCCGACGGTGGAGTCCCGGTGTGTGTAGCCAAGGCATTTTAAGGCAGCCATCCAGAACAAAGCCGCCTTTGATCGCATTCTACTGTCACTAACTCTAATCTCCCTGCTCCGTCTTCACTCGACCATTCCCTCCCAGCACTGGCTACTGGCTAGAGCTACCTTCCTCGTCACAGTTGCACTTATTTGCCAGGTTTTTTTTTTCCAAGTCTTGAGAGGAATTCTTTTCTAGCGGGCTCTGTTAGTGGCATCTGTCCGAGCCAAGGGGCAACATGCTGAACATCCTGATTTCTTCACTGGTGGACGCTGATCGCAAAATGCATTGGAGGAGGAACGAGCGGCTCGCCTCATTGGTAGAGTTACTTTGCTTCATTTTTATCGCCTGTGATGCAATAATGAACCTGTGAGCAACCTGCTGTGGTCTTTTCATATCCATCCCATTTTTAACGTTTATTTGGAGATGCATACTGTCGTTGTTACCAAACCTGGTATCTCTGAAATGGTAACTCATACATTAATTGTGTGATGTTTCAGTTTATGCTGGTCCATTCATCATGAAGTGTTCACAAAATGTTAAAAACAGCTGGCGTTGGATCGAAAAAATGACAAAAAATGAAAAAAAAAAAGACCTGTTTTTTGTTTTTAATCACAAGATTTTTCTTACACGAGTGAGGATATGCAGCCTTTTTTGCAATCTGTGTCCTTATGTTAATGTGTGTCAATATTCCAACTAGGCTGGCATGACACAGTTCCATATTGTAATTATACTGCTGGTCACAATAAAACATTTGTTTTATTAGTCTCCTTCCTTCCACATGATCAGTATTGCAACATTTTAACAAACTGTATTTT
The DNA here is from genome assembly GCA_037577145.1 of Brachypetersius gabonensis. Lineage (NCBI taxonomy): Eukaryota > Metazoa > Chordata > Actinopteri > Characiformes > Alestidae > Brachypetersius > Brachypetersius gabonensis. Next base: position 14,228,558 of record JBBJLR010000042.1, on the reverse strand, counting down.
GTGACTATTTCTCCAAAACATATTTCAGACCTCGTTTTAAACTGCAGCACAAATGTTGTTTCGCTTCTGTCGTGTTTGTGCATCTGTGTGTGTGTGTGTGTGTGTGTGTGTGTGTGTGTGTGTGTGTGTGTGTGTATGTGTGTGATGCAGCTGGGGCAGAGAATTCACAGCTTATGCAAGGGTATGCCAATGAGAGTGCCATTTTGTGTCTAAAGCGTTCATTACATGCGCTAATCCTGTATTAACTTGCCGGCTGCGTTTTAAATATGTATCTCTTGAACCATTTGTTTCCTTGTTGGGATCCATGAGGTTCTGGTTGTACGTACGTCTTCTTGTTAAATAGTGGATTCTTCTCTTATGTCACTGCCTCCTCCTTGACCTTCGTAGTGCTCCTAAAGCCACTGGCAATGAGAGAATGTGACCTCATCATCCAAGGTATGTGGGATTTAACCCACCGACCTGGGTCCATTCCCATGAAGCAGCTCAGATAGCTGTTTCTGATGGTCTTAGTCCAGCTCTCAGATGTTGTGTAACCTCCAGACCTCAACAGGCTGACCTCAACTCCCCCGTAAACAATGGAGACCACCCCCCTCAGGCCTGTCAGTCAAGCGGAGTAAATGCTTGTATCCCCAGCTTAGTGAGGTCAAATTTGTTACCAACATCCTACCTACCAGGTCTGTCAACATTAGGGTCAGGTATGATAATTTCATAACGTTTAATTAATTACATTTGGAAAACTGACTTAAACTAGTTTCATATTTTGTTCCCCATGTATCGCTCAACCCATGTATTACTTGGTAAAAGTGATTTAGTTTTACTTTAAAATGGTCAGTGGTACAATATAACCAATAAGATTAGCAAAGAAAAAGGCAGAGCAGGAGATGAAAATGTAGACTTGGTCTCTGGAACAGTGGGTGGTCATGTGTCTATTTTTATAGTATAAACCCCAAATATGCTCTCAGAACACTTTCATTTCATTTTAACAGTTTAATAAATTAAAGAAAATGTCATGGTAAACCCGTATTTGTACTGTATAGTTTATCCTGAACTCCCGCAGTGCTAGAATGTAAAAAATACAATGTTACCCCTGAATAGACTTTTAGAGCATGTGCTGCTTTTTTAAACACAAAGAGGAATGTGAGAGGAAAGGAGACTAATGAAGGATAATGGCACATTTTAACTAAGCTAGCTAGAAACAGTTACTGTTTCCTAGCTAGGAGCAGATCTGTGTTTCCTCCTTGTTGATTCTCCATGCAGAACGTGATCCAAGACTTCGTGCTTCATGTGTCTGTGAAACTGACCCTTAATGAGCTGGCCATAATGCCTCAGATGGTCCTTATCTGATAAAATGAGATCCAACATTTTTGTCCATTATTGCATATTTTATGCCGGGCCTTTATATTCATGTCATGCATAAAAGAGATAATGTCTTCTCCAGCTTTTTCAAAGCGGTGGTCCATAAATGGAGACTATAATCAGTGAACATTTGGGACATTTTGTTTAGACTGAAAGGAGATACTGTTTGAAAGTTGTTGCGTTTGTATGGATGGTGGTTCAGTATCTGGCCTTCAGAAGCAGAGTGTGTTCTTGTTCCTGATACGGAGTTGTTTCGAGCCGCTTTTATCTCATTAAGGCCCGTGACACGTTGTATTTGGATTGTTTGATTGTGGTGGTGTCATGTGCTCAGAATAGGCACTTCTCGTCTCCGCTACATTTATCTCGGTGACTCAGGGCCTTTAGGGTAGCCATGGCGACGGAGCGTTTGTTTGTGGAAAGGAAATGGCACTATTTTGTGTCCCTGTTGGCTGAACATACACCGGTAAGAAGCTTTGGGAAGAAAAAAAGAGTACCCAAGCCTCGTCCGTGGACTGATTGACTGCGTTCTCTGGAGACCCGTGATATTTCATGCTTTTGTGCGGTTTCTGCTGCATGCACGAAGTGACATTTCACAGCCCAGAGTCTCGGCCCATGTTGTTGACTTTAAAACAATGCGAGCTGTGCTCCGACCTCCACTCCATCCTGTGGGTGGGGGTCCGGAAAACCATAGGAAGTAGTCTGTATGGCAGCAACGGGCCATTTTGGTTTCCCTTGCGGTTACTTATCAACCCCGATTTCCAAACCGAAGGTACATTATTTTCAAATCAGAATCATAGAACTTTATGTGTCCTTAAGGAAATTGCTTATTTTACGTCTGCACAGGTACACAAAGACAACACCGACAAAAAAATAGCATACAAGTCAAAATAAGACTGTAAAGAAATTTCTTCAAATACACAATGCTGTGTACACAAAATGCTGTCAGCATAATAAGTCCTATTGAATGTATTTACTCTGAAAACAAAATGCTATGGTTCATGAGAAAGGTGGATACAAAAAACTGTGGGTAAAATACTGGAACAGTGGTTAAGCTAGCATTTGGCTGGGGTAGGCCGTCACTATACTGCAGAGAATACTGAGGAGACACTGTATTCTCTGAGACACTGAGAATACAGTGTCTCCTCAGGAGTTCATGGTGCATTCAGAGACACTGAGGAGTTCATGGTGCATTCATGCTAAATTGAACTACATAAACATGTGATCTAAGTCCCATTTAAATTTATTATAGATTCTGACCACAGACCTGCCGAGGGACCAGTACCTGGCCGCACAGAAAGAATGCAAACTTTAAAAATATTATTTTTAATGCTGGGCAACAATTAATTTGGTTTTCAAAAATGCGATTAATCATGGTTTTCTGCGAGTAATCACGATTAATCGCATTGTACGCAAAATTCAGGAATGAATTGAAAAGTTGTATACTTCACACTTTTATGTTAGAAGTACTGCTATATGGACAAAAGTGCAATAACATTTGTTTTGCAAACACTTTAAACAAATAAGGAGCTTTTTAACAGCAGTTTTCCCTTTAACACAGTTACACAGTGCAGTTCAAATATTCCTGTGAATCTCAACTTCAAATATAACAAATCAAATATGAAACCAAAGCTATTTGCCACTACAGGGCATTCATGTTTTATCTAGTTTGTTATAGAAAAACAAGGGACCCTCAGAGTCCAGAGCATGGGGGGCAGAAACCATTATAGCTTTATAACCATCGTAAACAGTCGAGAAGTAGAGCATATTATTTGCCTATTTCTCATCATATCAGTGTAATAAGCTGACTATATAAATGGAATAAGTATGTTCAGTAGCGAGTGTCCCTGTTAAAGTGAGGTAAAGCGGCTGAGTACAGAAAAACAAACGTTAATTTAATAATGCGTTAACGCGATAACGTGCCCAGCACTAATTATTTTTATTTTATTTACATTATATAATGTACAATTATTATAAATAAAGAAATAAAAAAACCCTAATGAAAAACATTCTTCCTGTCCACGTAACTGCATTTCATTAAATATGTAATAATCAAATCATATAGTGTGTCCTTTATTTTGTTATGCATCAACAAAAAATGGTTTAGGACCTCTGCTATATCTCCTCCCCTGTCACACACCCACACAATGTACAATATCCTGATGCTGCTTTTTCTAATGCTGTGTTAAACTATTACCATTGCGTCTTAATGATGTGCAGTTTTTTATATGCAATAATCTTATCATGGGCAGTGTTACTACTTGTGTCACTGCTTATGCAATGGTATTATGTGCAACATCACTACTTCTTATGTCGCTATTATGTGTAAAAGAAGACTTGGTATTGAAGGCAATTTCAAACCTCTATTTGTATTCCTAGTAAACTTCAGCAGTAAGTTAATTATTTATCTATAGTGTTTATATCAATCTCTCTTATTGACCACAGGACTTTTGTTCATAGCATAGTGTATTTAGTACCAAGCATTTTTTGTATTTTCTGAATTTATTTTGACTTCTGGCTTATACTGTATTTTATTTTGTTGTTATCTCTATGTGACTATGCAGTCGTATCATTCTGTAAGTAGTCTCCAGGATCAATAAGGTTTTCTGATTCTGACATCAACAGATGGCCTACAGTCTTTAAGTATGTAGCAGCAAGGTGGACAAAGGTGTTTCTAATATATGTAATATGTATGCATATATATGAACATACACTACGTGGTAAAAAGTATTGGGACACACCTGTTTTTCAGGGTTTAGGCTAGACCCCTTACCTCCAGTGAAGGACAATCTTAATATTTCAGCAGATCAAGACATTTTGGACAACGCCATGCTTCCAATTTTGTGGACACAGTTTGTGGAAGAACCTTTTCTATTCCAGCATGACTGTGTCCCAGAGCACAAAGTGAGCTCCATAAAGACATGGCTGGATGAGTTCAGTGTGGTAGAACTTGACTGGACCCCACAGAGCCCTGACCTCAACCCCATCCAACACCTTTGGGATGAACTGTAACAGAGATTGTGATCCAGGTCTTCTCATCCAACATCGGTGTCTGAACTCATAATTGCTCTAGAGAATGAATGGGCTCAAATTCCCGCAAACACTACCTACATAAATATTGTGGAAAGCCTTCCAAAAAGTGTGGAAGCTGGTATAGATGCATTTTGCAATGTCACTAAAGTCTCTGTTAGTGTGATGGTCAGGCGTCCCAATACTTTTGTGCACTGAAAAAGACCGCAGGTGGAATTTGCCTCTTTACAAAAGTTGTTCTGCCCCTCTCGGGTCCACACAACTAAGTGGGATGAGGGGTGGTTCCATTGACTCCGGCTTTGTGATTGTGCTGTATAAAAATAAAAAAAATCTTATATTTCTAACTAAATCCAACTAAACCAAAAAAATGCTTATACTTAAAATAAAACTGGTGATCTGTATAATAGGTGACTGGTTTAGATCTTAACTTTGTGTTGCCACCCGCTCCCCCCCGCTGGGCTGGAATGGTGCGTTCCGAGCAGACGTCAGGATTGTTGCTCCGAGAGAGAGAGAGAGGGAGAGAGCCTCTGTACTAAGAGAGAGAGAGAGAGAGAGAGAGAGAGAGAGAGAGTCCCTCTGTACTGAGAGGGAGAGGAAGAGGAAAACAGAGAGAGTGGGAGGGAGGGAGGGAGGGGAAGAAAAAGAGAGAGAGAGAGAGAGAGAGAGAGAGGGAGAGGCAGGGGAAGAGAAAGAAGAGGGAGAGAGAAGAGAAAGGAGGGAGAGGAGGAATGACTACTGCTGTCTCTGGGAAGTGAGGCGCTTCGTTCTTGCTCTTTCTGGAAAAAAAAGGTAAACAAACAAATGAACAGAATCTCAGCAGCGAGACGTAAACATCTGACTCGTTTTTGAAGTGTGTGGGACTAAAGTTCACGTTCGAGTGGAGCAGGGTGGAGATGATGAACTTTGGACTTCTTCACTCGGTTCTGCCCGTTAAAAAATAAAGTGCTACGCAGGAGGCAAGAGGAGCTGTTCTCCAAGACCTGCTCCCCAGGAGCCATTCTCCAGGACCTCTTCCCCAGGAGCTTTTCTTCAGGAGTTGTTTTCCAGGAGCTCTTCTTCAAGGGTTGTTCTTCAGGACCTTTTCTCCAGGAGCTGTTCTCCAGGACGTGCTCTCCTGGAGTTCGGGGTGTGGGTTGGTTCTTTCCGGTAAAACTCTCTAGCCTGGAGAAGAGAGGTGAGGGAAGGAAGGGAGCAACATGTCGACCAAAGCTGCTTCTCAGAAGGTAGGGCATCGCTAAGAACTGCTGGACGAGCTGCTCCACAGGTGTAAAGTTTCCCTCCAGTAATCGTTTCAAATCCAACTTTGTTGTTGTTTTGTCTGTGTGGGATGGGCGGACCGTGGCTGGTGTTTCTGTAGTCGACATGACGTCCTGAGATAAATTAAACGAGTTGTTTCTGAGGTCATTTAAACGAGTTGTTTTGGTATTCGTGGCTGGTGCCACTGCTGTGTTTCGGTTTTGGTGTAAAACTAAAACTTTGTAAACACGACGTCCTGAGGTAACTTAAACGAATTGTTTTTAAGGTAACTTCAACGGGTTTGTTTCTGAAGTAACTTAAATTATCTGAAGTAACTTCAAGTAACCTGTTGACCAGACCGTGGCTGCTGTTACTTAAGTGTTTGTTTCTGTTGTAAAACTAAAATAATTCAGTCGATAAGACAGTCTGAGCTAACTTAAGTCTAAGGTAACCTAGACAAGTTGTTTCTAAGGTAACTTAAATGAATTAAGTTAACTTGAACGAGTTACTTAAATGAGCTGTGTCTGAGGTAATTTAAACGAATTGTGACTGAGGTCATTTAGACGAATTGTATGCAGTTTTTTGTTGTTTTTCAGAGTTAACTTTAACTCAGTTACCTGTTGGCCAAACCATGGCAGGTGTTTTTGTTGTTGCTGTTCTGAGGTAACTTTTATTTGTTATTATATCAGTTACCTTTTGTTTTATAAACTGGAAGCCACACTCTGTGCTATTTGGCTTGTCTTAACTTCTGTGCCTCGGGGCTACAAGAAAACAGAGGTTGGTGTGTGAATAATGACGGTACATAATAATTGCTTGACTTGAAAACGAAGACCACAGTGCATTTCTGGCGCTAATTTAAACACTTCAGTACCAGGGGGAGAAGGGAAAACATGTGGGTGTGGGTGTGTCTGCTTGTTTCTTGACTGTGAAGCAGACATAGAGGTAGGATTTTCTCCATACTTTTATATGCTGCTGTTTGAAACCAAGACCCATTTGTTGTTTTATCCCTGTAGCAATATCCTTGCAGTAATGTAATGTTCTTGAACACATTGAAAATACAGGATAAATCTCCATATTTGTTCAAATGGAGAGGGAACTATGTCAAGTGTCTTGACAAATTGAACATGAGTGAACATGCCCCTTGAGTTTAATGTGCTTTTATATGTATAGGGTACATATTCACATTCAATCCAAAAACAAGACATGACTTTTGGGCTTGGTACATACACTATATGGACAAAGGTGTTGGGACACACCCATTTTTCAGGGTTTGAGCAAGGCCTCTTACTTTCAGTGAAGGGCTTAATTTTAATGCGTCAGCAGACCAAGACATTTTGGACAACGCCATACTTCCAACGTTGTGGACACAGTTTGGGAAGAACCTTTTCTATTCCAGCATGACTGTGTCCCAGTGCACAAGGCAAGCTCCATAAAGACATGACGGGATGAGTATGGAAGAACTTGATTTGCTTCATCCAGCATTAGTGCATGAACTCATAAATGCTCTATAGAATAAATGGGCACAAATTCCCATAGAAACTCCAAAATCTTGTGGAAAGCCTTCTAAGAGGAGTGGAAGCTGTAGTAGCTGCTAAGGGGGACCGGCTCCATATTAAAGTCTGTGGATTCAAATGCAATGTCATTAAAGTTCCTGTCGGTGTAACGGTCAGGCTTCCCAATACTTTTTTCCATATAGTGTGCATAAGCGAAAGAGGAACGCTGAGTCCAAAGTTGGAATCATGTTAGAAAATATGTGTAGAAAATATATTTTCTGTTATGTGAGAAAATATGTAGTTTTTATAGAGAGTTGTGAAAAGGCTTTATTACACGTCGTAACATGAACGTAAACGTTGTTGATGCTACAAAAGTTTGATTCAGTCAGTTGTTTGTGAGTAGGGTTTGTTGAAAAGTTCTGTTGTTATGAAAGCAGTTTATTCATTGCTGAGAAGACAGACGTTTGAGAAGTATGGCAGGAGCTGAGAGGAATGTGTACAGAAGAGTGAGCCATTCAGGTTTGGTCAGTTTGTCTTGTTGCTGGTGATGTAATTCTCCGCTTCATTCGTTTGGCTTTGCTCATTCAGCTGCTTCGCGCCAAACCCTGTGAGGTGGAGCGAGAAAACGTGTTCAGACGTCATCGCTCCTTCTTTCATAGTATTTTCCAGAGGCTTTAAAGGTACATTATTACTTTTGATTTGGTGCAGAATGGCATGTCAGTTGATAGCCTGAAGGCATTTAGAAAGTAAACAAAACTAGTAAATGCATTTCCGTGAGGCCGTTGGGGGAGCTAATACTTACCAAGACGTTTATGGGTATGCCTGAACGCGTAGCAGCATTCACAGGCTGATGATTTTTCATTAAACCTCAACAAACAGTCACACACACCTTTTTCATAACTGACCTGAGATTTTGTGTCTAGAAGTAATTTTTTTCCTTTTTTTTTGTTTACACTTAGTTTTTTCGCCTTTTTCTCCAACCTCAGCATTCGTGCGCTTCTAAAATGGGGCTTGCTTGTCACCTATCTCTCCCATAAACCACGAACGAGACTCGACCACAAAAATATTATTTTCAAACAATCAGTTCTCTGTCTCTGATCGTTCGATTGATTAATGGTGTACAAGCGCAACACATTGAATATTAACAGATGTCATGAAATAGGAACCATGCTCGTATTTCAAAAGCTCCAAAAACGCGTGGAATAAAAATAATAATATTAAAACTTAAGAAAACAAAAGTGTGATTACTTCTCCAAACACGCTAACTATGCAAGAATCAATTTGAAGCTTGGGGAGAGCAGAATGTCTTCTCTGTGAGGGGAAAGTTTGAGGAGCTGACCTTGTTTTTATATCCCAATGCGCTGGCATGTTTTTCTTCCCTGTGGATCCTTTGAGGAGCTGCCATGAGTCTCCCCGTCATTCCCTTTGACCTCTGGTTACATCTGAAATTCGGCAGGTCCTGCATGGATGATTACATTTTCATAAGGACGCAAAGAGAGGGGTAGAAAAGGACCCTGCCCTGCACGGCTAGTTGTTTAAGGATCACTGGTCGATTAGAAACAGGACTGGGGGCCACATTGTGTGACCCGTGTCCACCTTGGCCTTAAAGCAGCTCCGAGAAACAAACGTCCTTTACACGTCTTTAGTGATGCGTTAGGCTTTGGACTACTCACTTATTAAGAAGTCTGTATATAACTGAGCTGTTTTTTTTGTTAAAAGGTCCAGTTGCTTGTTCGTTTTGTACAAATTATGCTGTTCTTTCGAGATACTACTTCATGCATTTTACCTCTATATTTCAGTTCTGAGCATGTATGTAAATATTTTTCTGGCTTTCTAT
>JBBJLR010000042.1:14200697-14211572 GCA_037577145.1 Brachypetersius gabonensis | reverse complement strand
AACAAAAGACAATTGAAAAACCGTGTGGCATTTGCCAAGGCCCACAGCCTGCTAAAAGGATGGACGCTGGAAAAGTGAAGTTTGGAAGGCAACATCAATAGTCTGAAATACCAAGAAATCTTAGCTACCTTTTATATTTCCAACCATAAAGGAGGCCAGATTCTGCAGCAGGATGGCGCTCCGTCACCATCTCCACATCAAAGTGGCTCAAGGCGAAAAAGATCAAGATGCTCCAGGAGTGGCCAGCCCAGTCACCAGACATGAACATTACTGAGCATGTGTGGGGTAGGATGAAAGAGGAAGCATGGAAGACGAAACCAAAGAATATTGATGAACTCTGAGAGGCATGCAAGACTGCTTTCTTGGCTATTCCTGATGACTTCATCAATAAATTGTATGAATCCTTGCCAAACCGTATGGATGCAGTCCTTCAAGCTCATGGAAGTCATACAAGATATTAAATTTGGATCTCACAGCACCACTACTTAATTTGCTGACACATTTTTGTATTTGCAGTAAATTTGTTCAATTTCTGTATAGGTGACAAAACTTTTGTCTTGCCAAAATTTGACCTTTCTGTCTTAATTAAATGATAAATCTTTTTTCAGTGACCCTTATTCATTTCAATGCATTAAACATAATTTGGGAGGGTTTTAGCTTTTCATATGAACTATTTCTAACACCAATTGATTAATTAAAAGACTTTTGTCAAGGACTGTATGTTTGTGAGTGAGAGTGTGAGTCTGTGTACATGTGTTTGAGTGACAGACAGAGAGGGTCCCAGGATAATACATACATCTTCTATTCGGAAACCTTAAGGTTAATTATAGTGCTGATATTCTACAAAGGTGAGTCAGTCACACACCCCAACATTTTTATGTGCTCTATGTGCTGATGATAATAATAACAACAACAACAATAATTGTAATAACATGGATTTATATAGCGTCATTCAAGGAACGTGAAAAAATAACATGAGAAAATAAGCCAATGACCGAAGGCCTTAGTGAAAAGGTGAAACTTAATGTGTTTTTCAAAGACATCCATAGACAGGGCATTGTGGATCTCGGAAGTTGCAGGGAGTGGTTGCAGCAGAGTGTGTGTGTGTCTGGGGGCGGGGTGCTGTTCTCATGGACCGTAGGGACCGTGTTTAGACTGCCTCGACAGGACATAAAAATATATTTGCATCAATTTTTGTCAAGATAAATTTTTTTGTCTCCCTGAAACAGCCACAATAAACATGAACAACATGAACGAGGGCTGGTATGGAGCGCTGAAGGAGAACATCCAGCAGCAGCAGAACCAGCTGGTATGGGTTTCAGAAGGAAAGGTGAGGCTCATGTCACTTGTTTTTTTCTGTATTTTTAACAATTTTGACTACATTATTTTTCACTGTTGTGTGTAACTCTTTTCTGGCTTCTTTAAAAATTTGTTTGCTTTTGTTTTCTTTTTCTCTCTCCCTCACACACGTCCTCTTCTCTCTATTTTCCCCCTTCCTTGATACTTCTGTTTTTATCACTTCCTCCTCTCCTCTTTCATCCTGTCTCTCTCTTGCTCTCGCTGCCCTTCTCCATCAATTTTGCTCTTTGTTTCTCCCTCCGTTCTCACTTTCTCCCATTCTCGCTCCCTTGTTCTGTCTCTTCTCCAAGGCGGACGGTGCTCCTGAGGATGACCTGGACCTTCACGATGACCGTTTGTCCTACCTGTCTGCTCCAGGCAGTGAATACAGCATGTACAGCACAGACAGCCGTCACACGTCTGACTACGAGGACACGGACACGGAGGGCGGAGCCTACACTGACCAGGAGCTGGATGAGACGCTGAACGACGACACAGGACCACCGTGCGAGCCGGCCATCACTCGTTCATCTGAGCCCGTCCGTGACGAACCACCTGTCATCCAGCAGCCCCCCGGCTACCCCGTCTACAGGTCGGACGCACTGAGCCGAATCGAACCGGCCGGCTTCAAGGGCCCCGCGCCGCAGCAGGTAGCGTTTCTCAGAGCCGCTCACCTCCCCTGCTGCCTGGAGGCTATGATGTCCTTCAGGAAAGGGTTATGGAGGCGCTTCTGAAACTTTAAAAAGGGGTCTTTTCAAACAGTATTGGTGCAATACCTGACATTATGACACTAAAATACGTATTACTATACATTTATTGTATTGTGTGTTTGTCTGTGTGTGTGTGTGTGCGTGTGTGGGTGATTTTTTTGGTCATTTCTGGAGACAAGAAACAATATGGCTCTCAAACCCTAACCCAAGTAACTGTGAACTCTCATCCTTGCGTGACTATTGTAGTTCTTTTCATCAGTGTCCTCACCTATGGTGGAATGAAGCACTGCTGTGTTCAGCTATTAGCTCTGTCCCGCATCCCTGTCAATCAAACTGATATCCTTACTGGAGAGTTTAATGTGCATGACTGAATTATCAGTGTTAAACCTATTACCATGTATGTATGTATCTATATGGGTCCAATATCCGAAGTGATATCCAAAGTGTCTTATCTAATGTGTTAGCAAAAGGATAAAAGCCAAAATGTTGTACCATATGCTAGAATCAAATACAAATCAGTATATGTGTGTATATAAACCAGAAACTTGTCCAATTGTAGATTCTTGCGTGAGCTTGATTCCACACCCCTTTGGGACAGAAAATGCTTTCAGTTACAGGAGCACAACATACTTTCGCTTTGGTAAAGTTTCACACACATGCAGATGATAGCCAGATGTGTTGAAGGACAGATGAGCTTGGGGAAGAGCATAGTAAAGATGACAGGGCAACAAACTGATGACAGTTATTCCAAAAATGATGTGTTGCCGGGCTACTTGCTTTAATAAAGGTTATAAATTTATGATACACCATAGAAGAAATTGCTCATCACACAATCAGAACTGTGGTGCACTATGTCAGGTCCAGATAGGTAGCTGTATAAAATTTAGTTCTTCAGTGACTTGAGAAGAAGATGATAATGATGATGATAATAAAGGTGGAGTTCAGATGCAGTAGCGAGATTTTTGAGCACACTGTATTAAACATTTCTGACCACCTTCACAGAAAGCAGAGGCTGCTCTTCCTGAGCCGCTGACTGAGACAGCGCCCCCTGGTGCCCACCTTAATGTAGCACTTCTGAGTGGTGCCACAGAGGGCCCAGCCGCCCCCCCACAGGGCGACCTAGCTCAGCCCCCAGCTCCTGAACCCCTCCAAACTGGACAGCCTGGGTCAGAGCCCAAGGTACCACACTATCCGCCCGGCGACGGATTCGGGCCGATCCGGTTACGGCCCAAGCTTGGTGCCCTTTTTCTCTCTTTCTGATGTCTGCCCTGCCTGTGTGCTGCCTCTCCCATGCATGTGCGCTACAAACTGTGTGCCTTCTTACGAGTGTGTGCTGAGGGCTGGGCGATATGACCAAAAAAAAATCTTATCACAATGTAATTTTCCATCTAATTTTTCCATGCTATAAAATAATATGTAAGATAACCCTTAATTAGTCCCAAGGCTGAAAAAAATTATGTAAGAATATATTCAATGCATTCTTAATATATATACACATTCTTAATAGATATTTTTGAAATACAAATGCAAATAAAATGCTATTCAGACCTTATTTACATATAATACAAATACATATAATCTGTATATTCTGTGGCTTTAGGACTGAAAGCAACAATTTACTGTTACTATAGGTCATACATCAAATAAGAATTCTGTAGGTCATACATAAAAAAACAATTCTACTTGAAATTCCACTCAAAATACTCTTGTGAGTGAAGGGTGAGTTAAAGGTGCCACCTAGTGGAATGAAGTAACCTTTTTTATTAAAAGCTGGTTTCAGTAAAATAACTATAAAGAACATCATTGTTTTTAGGACATAAATAATTATTGGTCATGTTTTATCGCCCAGGCCTATGTGTGTGTGTGTGTGTGTTTCAGGGTCTGTTTGTGTGTGTGTGTGTGTGTGTGTTGGTTTTTATGTATTTTTGGTGTGTAACCAGCAGTGGCTGAGGAAGGACTCTCTGCTTGTTGAAAGCAATGGGAGGAGACAATGTTCTTCCCTCTGCTGCTTGCACTCTCTTGCATGGCTCTGTATTGCCTGGGTTTGTTTCTTCTCTGGTCTGTGCTGTTGTTGAAGTAGAAATAGTGCTGACAGTACCTATAAATGCAATTAAGTTCTTTTAGTATGTAACCTGATGATTTTCTTTAGGTTCATTTCTCCCCCGCCTGTACTGACTTTGAAAGGTAGCCTTGTAGTTCTCTCAAAAGAACACTGTGGAGATGTTGTCGACGGATTGGTATCAGTGCTGAAAGGCTACTTCTCAAAATGTTTTTATTTAGCCTGAGGTGAAACCATGTCAGTATCGGCTGAGTGGTTTTTGTTGCAGTGATCCTTTTTTAATTTATGGCAGTTTTATGTCCCCCAGATATGATTTCAGTTTATAGTGTCGTGTACAAAATTTTGTATTTCTCAAACATAAACTTTTCTCTAATGATGGCTACTTCTGTCCAATAACGGCCCCCCTCTGAGTCTCCTCTATTGCAGGTCTTTCCTCTGACTCTAAGCTTCAGCCTATTAATCGCCTCTGGTTTAATGTCTAATTCAAATCCATTGATTGCTAAAATTTACACGTTTTGTGTTTCTTTCATAATGGCTTAAACAAGCTTGTCTCCTGTTGTCTTTATCCGGCAGATGTACCAGAAAGAAATCTACAGCGTGGATGAGAAGGTTCGTGTGAGTCCCGGGCTGAAGCAGCCCCCCTACTCCCAGCAACCCCTTTATCAGGAAGAACAGCCATACAGAGATTACGACCACCAGCCGTACCGCTACGACGACGCCTACGTGGATCCGAAGCATCGCAACATTGACTCTCATTTGCAGTACGACAGCCGTGTGCCTCCCTACGAAGAGCAGTGGCCTGCATATGACCACCAGGGGGCACCACCCCAGAGGTATGATCCCAGCCTGAACTACCAGGATGGATCAGATCGTGACTACAGCCCACCTCAGTCCCGCTACGATACGGGGTACGACACGGGACGACCCCGGTATGGAAAGCCTGGCCCTGGACCAGCCCGTTATGATGAGCCTCCTTCCCCAGCTGCGGGGTCCTATGACGGACGCTCACGTTACGACCACGGACACAACACCCTCCCTCCAGCTGTGTCCCGCTCCCCCGAACCGCCAAAACAGCAGTATTACGAGCCGCCTCCTGCACGGCCTCCTCACAGCCAGCCTTCACAGAGGGGCTACATGAACTCGGACGAGCCCCCACCCCCTCCCAAACTCGAACCACTCCCATCGCCACCGGAGACAGCTGCAGCAGCATCCAAGCCCCTACCACCTCCTCCTCCGGAGACAGAGGAAGACCCTGCGATGAAGCCGCAGTCAGTGCTGACCCGGGTGAAAATGTTCGAAAACAAGCGCTCAGTCTCTGTGGACCGGGCCAGGGAGTCTGCTGACTCCACAGTAAGGGTGAGTATTATGGTGTTGCATGTATGAGGCCTCCAGCACTATGATGGTGTCAGCTCTGTAATGTAAAGTGACCATTTATCATACGTGGACACACCACGAAATTCTTTCTCTGTATTTAACCCAATCACCCAAGTGAACTAGCAGGCAGCCAGGAACCCAGCGGCCAGCAGTGTGTAGGGACGGTACCTTGCTCTCTAGCAGTCCTGGGATTCGAACCCACAACCTTCTGATTGCTGGGGGCAATCTTTTTCTCACAGAAGTTATCATTATTCATGCTGCCATTCTATCTATAAAACACTGGTCAGTAGTAAAAATATTTATGAAAAATTGGGTCAAAATAAGATTAACATGTCTATAAATCGGCAAATAAATAAGAATAGTTTATAGAAAACTACACCAATCAACTGTATTACCTGCCCAACATTATGTAGGTACTCCTGGTGCCCCCAGAATAGCTCTAACCCCTCAAGGCATGGACTCCACAAAACATTATCAGCAGATTCTTAAAGGTCAGCCTCGGCATGTTCTGCAGATACACAGCCACATACACAACAATGTTCTCTGACACAGTGCATAAATCTATGTCCAATTCCAAGGAAATAGAAACCTGGTCTGAACCTTTTCACCTCAACCTTGTAATCAGATGGTAGCTACCAGCTTATCTCAAGGGGAGTTTTGTGAGGCGGGCCTTCAAAGGTGGGACTAGGTTGTCCGGCATCGTAAACAGATGCCTAGGCATTTTGAGTCATTTTGAGCTGCCAAAAAAACATGCTGTGGACCAGACGGGGGCGTCATATTTTGAGCATTTTCTTAAGTCTCATTTAAGAAAATGCTCAAAATTATATTCAAAACACTTTTGAGTGAATGCTGAGTTAGAGGTACATGTGTCCGCTTAGTTTACTGAAGAAGCCTTTTTATTTAAAGTTTTTTTTTTTCCTACTGCTTTTGGATTAAAGAGCAGAAAGGTGTAACCAGAGAAATCCAGAGGCTCACTTTGATTGAGATCTGGTACTGCCTTCAGGTCCTTGAACTAAGACCACATTGATTTTTCCTCTGTGGGATGAGACCAGACGGGGTCGTTGACTCACAGTGGGCATCAGTGAGCTTTGGGCACCCATGACCCTGTAGCCGTTTTCATTGATTATCCTTCTTTGGATAACTTTTGGCAGGTATTAACCCCTGGATACCAGAAACACTCCAAAAGACCTGCTGTTTTAGAGATGCTCTGACTGATATAGCCATTCCTGTAGATATCAACTACAGGAACTGACTGTTTACTTGCTGCCTAATATATACTCCCCTCGACAGGAGCCGCTGTCACAGGATAATAAATATAGTCCCCTTCACCTGTCAGTGACTTCAGTGTTGTGTCTCTCTCTTGTTCTCACTCTCTCTCTGTCTGTCTCTCTCACTGTCTCTGTCTCTTGCTCTCTCTCTCTCTCTCTCTCGTTCTCTCAGCCGGCAGACATGGTTCCTAAACCCGGTGCAGCCTCTGTGCCCAAAGCCAACTCTCTGAGTAACCTGGACCAGGAGAAGACCTTTAGGTCAGTAGCTATGATAATAATTTCAGAGACACTGAATCATGTCTCTTTTGCATTTTCTGCTCTTTATGTAAGCACAGGCTTGTGGTAATTATCGCATAAACTCAGTCCTTTACCTGAATGCTCCACCTTGTGGTAGTTTTATAAAATGCCAAGCTTCTCAGCACTGATTTCTCATTTGACATTTCAACATGTGTTAAAGGCAACACTGCTGTTAAAAAGCTCCTTATTTGTTTAAAGTGTTTGCAAACCAAATGTTATTGCACTTTTGTTCATGTAGCAGTACTAAAATAAAAGTGCACAATACACAACTTTTGTATTCATTATTGAAAATCATGCGATTAATCATGTTAATTGTTGCCCAGCATTAGTTACTTTACTTTGTGTTTGTACACAATCTGTAAGTTATGTGTATTCCTATGTTTTCTGTGTGACTGATCTCACATTTTCTTTTCCCAATTCCACCCCTGCATAAAAACAACCATACAAACACACAGAGCGCCTGAGCCTCAGCAGCCTCAGTCTAAAGTTGATGATATTGTCCGTGCAAACCACTACGATCCTGATGAAGATGAAGAGTACTACAAGAAGCAGCTGTCCTACTTCGATCGCAGGAGCTTTGACAGCAAACCCTCCGCACAGCCACATCCTGCCACCAAAACAGTACAGCCACAAGCCCAGCCAGCCTCCAGTTATCCCAGGTGAAACACATACACACAACTACTGACTGTATGAACTACTCACTATCCTTTGCAGTTATATTAATTGGACACTAGAAGTAACATGTTACACACCAGATCTTGTGGCACATCAGAACAAATATTAACCAACCAAAGTAATGAAAATAAACTGGATAATTATTGCCTGTTTTGAATTTTTTTCAGAATGTACATCTCACTCTTTCTCATGTGGAGCTACTGATTATTATTGATTATTATTGGTTGTTATGTGTTTTTAGGGCAGAGTCACTGGACAAAGTTAGCCCAGTTCCCCTGGTAACCCCAGCTGCCCCGCCCCCAGCCCCACCTCCAACTCTACCTAAACCTAGTGGTAAGTGTTTACCTCGATACATGTCAGTTATGTTAGATCTATGATCAAAGCTTAGCATCATATTTTTATGATATTCTATCATTATTCTCATTGTTAATGTTCTTGGTCTGAGTGCAAATGAACGAAAATTGACTTTAAAAAAGTATCTTCCTCATAACGTCTCGGTCACTGATGTAAGGAGGTGTTGAAATTTCACTGTTTATTTTTGCCTATGCTTAACTTTATCTGCAGTTTACATTAGCTATGTGATTTGTAATACAGTATTTATTTCTTTTTTTCTGTATACCTGATCTCTCTCTCTCTCACTCTCTCTGTTTTTGTCTTTTTCTCTCTCTTTTTCTATCTCTCTCTCTCATGCTTACTCTAGCACCGACTCCTCCTCCAGACCCTCACAGTTCTCCAAAAGTAAAGCCCACGGGTCATGAGGACACAGTACAGAGCACATTCCTTCCTCAAAAAAGCTACCCTGAGAAATCCCCCGTCAATGGCACTGGTGATCATCCAAAACCCACCACTGGACCTACCCCATCTTCCTACAACCGCTATGTCCCCAAACCCTACACTGCCTCTGCCAGGCCCTTTGAGCGCAAGTTTGACAGCCCCAAATTCAACCACAACCTCCTACCCAACGACATACAGTCCAAGGCTCCAACTAAAACACAGCCAGATCATGACAGCGGCCTGGACACCTTCACACGGACCGTCGAGCAGCGACCAAAGTACCAGCAGAATAACATCAACGCCGTGCCCAAGGCCATCCCTGTCAGGTATATGTGAATAGAGAAAATCGTGCAAACATGAATACATACTTAGAAAGTTTCTGGAAGAATGACTGCAGTATATTTTAAATAAAGAATTTAAGTTGGATTACTTTTATATGTTGCTTTCTGGATTTTTAAAAATTCAGGAAAATTTGCCTGTGAGCTTAAATGAAGTTCCAGTCTTGTTTCTTAACACTACTCCTGGCGACTCTTTTAGGTTAGTATTTGAACCTTGTTCTGTTCTAGTAGCGAATACATTTTCCTCAATTTTGTGGGCCTTATTAATGCAGTCGGATCACTAACTGAATGCTCACCTCTACTTCAATACTTCAATACTTCAAGAGCTGCGTACTTCAATACCTTTAGCAGAGAGAGAAGATGTATGTGAACCGTTATCTAAACCTACTTTCTGTGTCACAGTCCAAGTGCTCTGGAGGATGATGAAGATGATGATGTCCACACGGTGGTGGCCACAGCACGTGGGATCTTCAACAGTAATGGTGGTGTCCTGAGCTCCATAGAAACAGGTGTCAGCATCATCATCCCTCAGGGTGCCATCCCTGAAGGTGTTGAGCAGGAGATCTACTTCAAAGTGTGTCGGGACAACAGCATCCTTCCACCCCTCGACAAGGAAAAAGGTTAGTCTGTCTACTTAGCCAAGGTTTAATATGTCTTATGACTACTTTTTAGTATGAATATAACATTGAAAAGGTCATTTTTAGGACATTTTCAGTAAATCCTATAAAGATATTATTATATATTATTATTATTATTGTAGTAGTAACGGTTTTCAGGGAATAACCCCTGATCTACTCAGGCTAAAAATACAAATGAGGGCTCGTTGGAAAGGTCTCCCGGAGATCAATCGATCTATGGAGTCTGAAGTCTCTGAGTGCTTGCACTGCAGAGAAATCGCGCTTGGAGTGTGGGGGCTCAACCCTGGTGTGGTACTTTGAAAAAGTGCTTCAAGGTCGGCTACAGCCTGCCCTGAGTCCCCTTGTCTGAAAACATCCAGAAAAATATATTTATTGCCAAAAAAAGCAAAAAAGACAGAGGATATTTGCAGTATCTGTGTTATTGTGGGGATTTCCGCATAACTCAGATTTCCGAGTTCGGTTCTTCAAAAAAAATCTTTTAAAAAAAATTACAGTAATACTACTACTAGTAGTAGTAGTAGTAGTAGTAGTAGTAGTTTTTTCTGTAGAAGTAGTAACAGTAGTATTAGCAACATAACATGAGCATATGATAAATACTCTTCATTGTGTGTGTGTGTGTGTGTGTGCAGGAGAAACCCTGTTGAGTCCCCTGGTGATGTGTGGTCCACACGGTCTGAAGTTTCTGAAGCCTGTGGAGCTGCGCCTGCCTCACTGTGCGTCAATGACTCCTGATGGTTGGTCTTTTGCTCTAAAATCCTCCGACTCCTCGTCGGGTACGCTGCTCTCTAATCTCTGTGCTTTTGGGGCTCTGCGGGGTTCACTCTGTGGCCGATGCAGCAGTATGGGCTCTCTATTACTGTGCACAAGTTATTTTCCATTCTTGCAAGTGCTCACAAACTTATTGGTTTATTTGCTCATGCACTCACTTATTCACTCAATCACTCAAGGCACTCACTCAGGGGATTCATATATTCTCTTGCTGGTGGCTAATTAAGCATGGTCTGCAGGCTACATGGTGTTTTCCTGCTTTTTGCTTTTGACATGCTGGACTTTTTCCTCAAGTAGGTTTTCATGTGCTTCTTGAAATCATTATATTTGTCTCTTGGTTCTTTTGATTACTCATTCAGTCAAAAATCAAAGTAAAAAAAATCAAGTCAGAAATTAATCGTCTCAGTCAAGGAGGAGGAAAAAAATACAAACAGTATGCAATAAACAATATTTCCAGTTAGTACAGTATAATGGTGTGTGTGAAGGTGTGTATGATGGTGTGTATGAAGGTGTGTAGATGTATGTTGGTGTGTGTGAAGGTGTGTAGATGTATGGTGGTGTGTGTGAAGATGTGTAGATGTATGGTGGTGTGTGTGAAGGTGTGTAGATGTATGGTGGTGTGTGTGAAGGTGTGTA
>JBBJLR010000042.1:14178785-14192481 GCA_037577145.1 Brachypetersius gabonensis | reverse complement strand
GTGTGTGTGTGTATGTGTGTGTGTGTGTGTGTGTGTGTGTGTGTGTGTGTGTGTGTGTGTGTGTGTGTGTGTGTGGGCTGTTTCAGTGCTGTGTGTGGGATGAAGGGCTGATGTGGATTTCATTCTCTGGAGCTGACATTTGATTATAATGAGTTTACAGCTTGTGAGCAAGTCTGTGTTTCTATATTGGCAAATATCCAATGAAACTCCTATATTTTAAAGAACAAAATGGCTAGAAAACCTTTTTCTTGTGTTTCCGGCTGCATTTAGGGTTGTGTTTAGTCTCAAGCTTGGCTTAGACATGTGCTGTTATTAGTGTAAAGATTAGGGTTAGAGTTAAGTCAAGGTCAGGTTTTACTTTACTTAGAGTTAAGTTCATTTTGCTAAGCTGTGGCAGTGTAACAACAAAATATTGTGTATAAATGTATAGTTTGGGATGTAATAAATGATATTTATAATGATAACATAATGATATAAATATAATGATAGATAATATAAAAGTGTACAGTTTCTAAGGTGCAAGTATTGAACTGAACAGCTTTGCCTTTGTTTTAAAGAACTGCTGAAATTGTTCTCCTAATTTCCAAATAAAAATATTGTTCTTGAAATCATCATTTTAAAGGAAATAACAAAACATAATCAGAGAAATGATGCAGGGTTTACAGAACTTGAATAATTCAAAGAAAACAAATCTCTCATTCACTCTTAAACAAAATGGCAATAATGACCTTTGAGGAACTTCTAGTGGTGTTTCACCATCCAACTGGTCTCAGTGTGAGAGGAGAGAGTCGATTACAGCAGTGTTTTATACTTTTCCTCATTAAATAAGATGTGATTCAGGTGATCATTAATAAGTCCCTCATAAAGCAGAATGGTATGGATGTGGTTGTCACTCACAGAGATGCTGATTTAAAATAGACACCAGTTTCCTCTTATTTATTTACATATCTGTAAATATACAACCTTTTTTTTAAATATATAGATCTACAAGTGAGAAATAATATAAAATTAGGCCTAAAGTGTCATGTATGTTCCCATGTGTGTATTTATTGGGGGGCTGACATGACGTGTTGAGAAAATGACTGGTGGGTGTGATTCACTGCTGGTCTCCAGATTCTGGCCTCCTGATGAAACGACCTCTAATCTCTCACAGCTTTTTTCCCTCCAGTGCCTTCCCACATTAAACGTGTCCAAATAAAAACAAAGTTTCCTCACAGTGTCACCCCCCACCCCCGAGTGCTGGCTCACCCCACTAAAAGATCCCTTCCTCCTCTTTAATCAGGCGGTTCTGCCACGGCCGCTGGAGTTTACAGTACACAGTTTCCTCCTGTGGTGTGTGTGGGACTCTCTCGGGCTGTAAATCGGGATGTGCCGTCATGCATTAACGCGGCTCTGATTAAGGACTGGTGTTAGAACCGCGCCTGACGCGAAGCAGCCCGCTCTTTGAAGGCCGGCGTATTTGGAGTGTGTGTTAGTGTTGGCCAGGATTCAGGATGTGGCTCTTTTGTGGAGCCTCCCATCACTCGGCTCCTAGTGTTGTCTCTGTGTGGCGGGGGGCTGATGGGTAACGGAGTCTCCGTGTGTGGACTGGCTGCTCTCAATTGGCAGGACAGCTCGGGGACGTGAGCGGAGCTTCATGGGAACCAGGATAATGAGAAAGAGAGAATGAGTGAGAGAGAGAGAGAGAGAGAGAGAGATAGTGTGTGATAGAGATAAAATGAGAGAGACATAGTGTGTGAGAGAGAGAGCGAGAATGAGAGTCTATGAGAGAGAGATAGTGTGTGGTGGAGATAGTGAGAGAGAGACAGAGACAGAGTGAGAGAGTAAAGATTAGAGAGAGTGAAAGAGAGTGAGAGAGTGAGCTTGGGAGAGATAGAGAGTAAGAGAGAATGATAACAAGAGAGAGAGAGTGAGGGCATGAGACTGACAGAGAGAAAGAGAGTAAGGTAATATAAGAGACAGAGAGAATGAAAAAGGGAGATAGAGTGTGTGAGGAAGAGAGTGAGAGAGAGAGAGAGGGATGTAGAATGAAAGCTAGTCAGGACTGAATTGTCTGGGTTATTCGAGAGAACTGATTCTCCACACCTCTAATGGACGCCTCGGCCTCAGACCGTCTTACAGCTGGAACTGGGAAAATAATTCAAATGTCATTCAAATATTTGCTTTCTCTGAGCCCCGAATGGAGGATGGCACTGGTGGCAGACTCGAACCATTGCTTTGATCATAATAGAATGAAAATGGATTATTTCGTTTGCCTCAGACTGAGGTTGTATATGTTGACCTGAATCCTTTCCTTTTAGTCGCTCTTTACATTTTCAGCCCTTTAACGTGAGCGGCACAACAAATGGCAAATCATCATCATGCGGCAAAACTGCTCCTTTTATGTTAGTTCCCTCGGTTTGTGTTGATGCTCGAAGTGTCAGACGCCATGCTGAGTTTTGTTTGGTGTTCCTGTGTCACGTGGAACCAAAAGTATTGGAATTTAAAAAAATGTAATAATAATAATGGACAGTACTGGGGTTTTAAAAATGGCATCACACACAAATGGACTTAAAAAAATGGTTCTAGACTGAGTTTACTGATACACTCTGAGTTCTGAGGGTAAACACTGGTTGTAGACTGTTTTACACTGTTTATATTTACTGAAATCAGAGTTTACTGATACACTCTGAGTTCAGAGAGTTAATTCTGCTGGAGAAGATGTGAGTCTTTGAGAAAGCGGGTTGAGCACAGTGCCGTGAGGAAATTGCATGTCTTTCCTACATTCCCCACCTGAACTGAAGGTTATTACTCCAGTGTTTTCGCACAGGGTGAAGAGTTTAGCGAGTCTAATCTTGGTGCAGGTGCGGGCTAAGTGAATACAGTGTCCTTTGAATGACTGAAGTGGTTTCAGTGAGAGAAATGAGGAAAAACGGCCTCTTAATTTAGCTCCTCAATCCATTC
The DNA here is from genome assembly GCA_037577145.1 of Brachypetersius gabonensis. Lineage (NCBI taxonomy): Eukaryota > Metazoa > Chordata > Actinopteri > Characiformes > Alestidae > Brachypetersius > Brachypetersius gabonensis. Next base: position 14,189,538 of record JBBJLR010000042.1, on the reverse strand, counting down.
TCATTTTTGAGCAATCAGAGGTTGGCGGGTTTGGACCACTGAAAGTGATCCCAGGCCGTGACACTGTTTACTTACTAAATGGCATCTCTATAGATATTAGTAATAGTTTTACGTATAAATTTAACAGTAAATAAATAAGAATTAAGGAAGTCTAAAAAAAATATGCTAAATGATGTAAAAATGACCACAGCAGACAAAGGCAGATAGACAAATCTTTAAACAAATTATACACATACGAAATTAATCTATACAATTATTCAAATATGACAAAAACATTATGTAATCTATAAATATTGTGTGTTTGAGTCTGCTTTTGTGTGTATGGTGATTCTAGTAACACTCCTAACCCTGGTAACTCTGGTAACACTCCTAACTCTGGTAGCACTGGTAACACTCCTAACTCTGGTAACTCTAGTAACACTCCTAACATTGGTAACTCTGGTAACACTCCTAACTCTGGTAACACTCCTAACTCTGGTAACTCTGGTGACACTCCTAACTCTAGACAAAAACATTATGTAGTCTATAAATATTGTGTGTTTGTGTCTGCTTTTGTGTGTATGGTGACTCTAGTAACACTCCTAACTCTGGTAACACTCCTAACTCTAGTAACTCTGGTGATATTCCTAACTCTGGTAACATTCCTAACTCTGGTAGCACTGGTAACACTGGACAAAAAACATTATGTAGTCTATAAATATTGTGTGTTTGTGTCTGTTTTTGTGTGTATGGTGACACTAGTAACGCTCCTAACTCTGGTAACACCCTTAACTCTGGTAACACTCCTAACACTGGTAACACTGGTAACACTCCTAACTCTGGTAGCACTGGTAACACTCCTAACTCTGGTAACTCTAGTAATACTCCTAACTCTGGTAACACTCCTAACTCTGGTAGCACTGGTAACACTCCTAACACTGGTAACACTCCTAACTCTGGTAGCACTGGTAACACTCCTAACTCTGGTAGCACTGGTAACACTCCTAACTCTGGTAGCACTGGTAACACTCCTAACTCTAGTAACTCTGGTAACACTCCAAACACTGGTAACACTGGTAACACTCCTAACTCTGGTAGCACTGGTAACACTCCTAACTCTGGTAACTCTGGTAACACTGGACTGCTGCTGTTGTTGTAACATTAGCTGTGGACATGTCTTGCTGCAGAGTCACTCAGCGCTGTCTGAACTCTAATTAGTAATTGTTAGGCCAGGGGTGGAAATGTGAGCTGAAAAGCCCCCGTTGTGGTTTGGGGAGGAGGGTTATCTGTGCGAATTAAGATCTCTTTGCATGCTAATTGGCAAATGAGAGGTTGCCTCAGAGAAGAGTCTGTGATGGGAGTTGCTCATTTCCTGTGTTGGGTAAATTGCCTTTTACAGGCGCTGAATATAGAATGTGATTAAGGATGGAGTATGGAGGGTTGGGGCATTTTTAATAATAGCTCTGTCAACATCTGGAAATAGACATAAATTCGGAAATGGATGTGCGGCTGGATCTCTTGTGGTTGAGTTACGGCGGTGCAACTCTTTTGCTTAGAACTAAGAACCATGTTTATATTAACCTAATTCTTACTACCAATCTAACTGTTATTATGCTATGATGTTTATACAGAAACATGGACTGAGTAGTGTATAATGTTCATGCTGGCTCCATAATGCTTTATATAAGGAAAAATCAACCCAATAGATCACAGTTAAGTAGAACAGGCAGAAGAAGTACAGATACGGGAAAAGCATTGATTTAAAGAATTCTTGAGCATGTGTGTATATATGATGTATATATACTGTAGATAGACAGGTGGCCATATTGAAATTGTTAAATCCAGGTCAAGCTGGCCTTCAGTAGATAGCAGGAAGGTGAATATAATCAAGGTATCAGGTTTAAACCACAGGAGACAAAACCATGGGATAGGAGAAAGAGTTCCTAACTTAAAATCAAATTTGTAGAGATCAGTAACAGTTAAACAAATCTGTAAATAAATGTAAGAAATTAGCATAAATGATGTAAAACTAAAAACTGAAACAGACTTAACCTGTGTTCTGGGCTAATAATATAAAAAATATAATCTAGAAAGTGTGTGTGTATGTGCGTTTCAGTTTATATCACTTAATGGTTGTTACGCAGGCAGATTTTCATGCTTTTTGTATGGCAAGCATGCACAGCTTAATAAAGAACAGATCTGTATATGAGGGTGATATGAGCTTGTTTTTATGCAAGAATAGTGACAGATGCATGACTGCCATATTTTGTGCATCACACAGGTCAACTGAAAAGTTTGAGCACAGAAGCAGCGTGGTTACAGCTTCAGATCTAAAATGCACATCATGTAATTCTGCTCTCAAGGAAAATAATGCCTCAGTCTGTTCCCACTGAGGTGTCGAGGTGGTCCTTAATTATTATTCAGAGAATCCACTCTGTTCCTGAATCCACAGTGAGTAATTAATGAAGATCATGATTTTAGAGTGTTTTGTGCAGCCCTAGGTGTAGAAAGAAGGAGCCTGCTTGGAGTCTTTAGCGTTTTCTTACATTAAAGAGTAGAATTTGTGTCTGAAGACCTTGCTGAAAGGTTTCAAATGTCTCTTTTGACTGAACAATTAACTCAGTGGAATCAGTGTTTCCTGACCAGACTGAATACACGAATGAAGTCTTAATAGAGGAGCAGTTCTAAGTCTTGCTCCTTACTAATAAACCCTCATGACCTGTTTGCTGTGTTACTGAGAAATTAATGTCCATGACATTTTTTCAGTGTTTTTGTGTTTATACTGAGAGAAGAATAGTACATTTAAAAGTGAGTGGTTTTCCTCATACTCTTGGGGAATTGTGATAGGGTACCATGCAGTGATGGTTTATGCTCTAAAGCCTCTCACGCTTGCAGTAGATATTTTTGCTGCCAGTGTTTCAGCTGTTCCATGTTGGTGTATCTTATCGATGCTTAGCCTAGATGTGTAAACGATGCAGCGCTAGGATGGCCTGGGGCTGAAGTGCCATGACTCCTCTCCTTTTAGACAAGTTGTTGCAAATGGAAATGTATTTCTTTCTATTTCTAATGAATTGTAGTACTCTTTCGGGGATGGGTCTTGAATTTCGATTGCAGGAACAGTCATTAAATGATAAAAAGTTACATTAGGATCTCTCTCTATACTTCTGTCTCTCTCCCTCCCCCTCTGTCTCTCTGTTTTTATCTCTCTCTCTCTCTCTCTCTCTCTGTCTCTGTCTCTGTCTCTCTCTCTCTCAATCTCTCTCTCTCTCTGTCTATCCCTCTTTCTGTTTCTCTCACTCATTCACTTCATCATTAACTTTCTCTCTCTCTCTCTCTCTCTCTCTCTCTCTCTCTCTCTCTCTCTCTCTCTTTCTCTCTCTGTCACTCAGTATCATTAACTCACTCTCTCAGTCCCTCCCTCCCTCTATCACTCTTTTTCTTTTTGTGGGAGGTTGGTCTTTGAAGAATGATCCAGTAGTGCCTGGTGAAGAGAACAGAGTAGTGTTTTTGTTTGAAATGCCCAGCCCTGGTCAATTTGACATGTACCATCTGTGTAAAGCAGCTGGCCCCAGCCAGCAATCACGCCTCTCAATTTAACCAGTGAAAATACTGTTACTCTGGTCACCATTGTCAGGGCAGCTGGTGGCCTAATTGCTAGGGAGTTTGCCCTGTGAGTGGAAGGTTGTGGGTTCGAATCCCAAGACTGCTAGTGGCACCAATATGGTACTCTTGAACAAGGTACCGTCCCCACACACTGCCACTGCTCCCCGTGTGCTGTGTTCTTGGCTGTCCGCTGCTTTACTTGGTGAAAGCCGGGGTAGAACAGTGAAGAGACTCTCCTCACTTATTCTCAGAAGAGTTGTTTCCCTCGTGGGAATTTGTCGCTGAATTTACAGTAACCACATGTCTTTGGGCAGTTAAATTCTGAGCTATTTACTGAAATCCAATCAATAATTAGATCTGCTAGCTCCCCCATGTTTTTCTTGGAATATATGAGGTCTTTTAATGTTTGCCTTGGTCATTAATCTTTTATGCCATGCTCTCGTTTTCGTGTGCTTCCAGAAATCACTGCGTGTTACGAACTCCCCGGTGATCGCGCAAGCTGTTCAGGTGTCTGCGGTCAGCAGTAATTCACTCTCATTGTGCAATTCTTCATTTTAAGCGGCCTCATTTTCCCCGTCATTTTCGCCAGCTTCCTCAGGGGAGTCTGAGTCTTTTCGCTAAGCTAACTTTCACCTCATCCCTCCTCTCAAATTGCGAGGATCATGCTGTTTCCTTTAAACGGACCTATGTGGACAGCTCAAGTAGTGGGAACCGGGATAGGTTTGACCCACGAAAGCATTCAGTAAGGTTATAATAGTAATAAAAGTTTACACAGTGGTGAGATAATGAATTTCACATTTTTCTTGGCACCAGCAAAGAATTTGGAACACTGTAGATCTGGAACACTACAGACATTCATGGCATTTATCAGCCGCTTTTATCCAAAGCAACTTCCACTTCCTAACTACAGGGACAGTCTTCCTGGAGCAACTTGGGGTTAAGCGTCTTACTCAGGAACTCAGTGGTGGTTTTGCTGCAGGTAGGATTTGAACCCAAGACCTCTTGGTCCGGAGACAAGTATTCTACCCACTAGGCCACCCTTACTCCGCAACTCAAGTGTGTAGGAGTGATTTTGACACTGTCATCCAGTAACCAATAGCGAGGACAGAGTAATGGCGAGTAATTTTGAGAACAGAATTGTTAGTATAAACTCGTCCTCTTTCTCTCCTGCATCCTCACAAACTACTGCACTGAGCTCTGGAGCTTCTTAAAGAGAGACAGAGCTGCAGCCAATCACGTGCTAGCAAAAAAAGGAACAGCCAATCAGATAACGAGACTGGGTTAGAAAGGCAGGACTCGCAGTAGAGAAACTGTTGCCTGTTTGTGTTCCAAACATGGATGGTGGGTTAAAAGACTGGCTTTATTTGAATGTTTTGTTTGAAATTATTGCTATTGCTAAATTATTAGTAGTCACTGGATATTGGCAGGGACGTGTCTTTACCATCCCCACCCATTTCAACACCCTTGGACACTAAAATACATACTGGCTTGATAAATACTAAAGTATGTGACTATCATTATGAAACACAATGTACTTAAAATGTGCTTAACCCCACCTTAATCTTAACCCCTGAAAATACACCAAACCCCTTCATTTGAATAAAGTTGCCACTGATTTGTGAAACCGACCCCTTAATTTTACCTCAAAAATAGATTTAAGGCCTTTAAGGGACAAATTTGATAAACTAAGGAGAAAATTCAGTAGTTTTACCCCTTAACCCATTTAATCCCAATGGCAACAATTGTTGCCGTTTTTTTTCCTTTTATTTTGGAAGCTCTAAAAGTGTTGTTTTGGCTTTGGGCAGCTAATGCAAGTTAAAAAAATTAAAAAGAAGTTGTCTCCCCTAAATTGTATCAATGTCATGTGACTTGTGTGAATGGAGACATGATCAGGCCCCTTTACATCCACCCTGCACCTCTGGAAAGAGACGTCTGCCTGAAACTTGTACATGAGGAAGTTCGTAAAATACATTAATTAGAAAATATGTGTTCAACTTGTTTTAGTAATATCTGTTAAAGGGTCTGACTATTCCACAAATATTCCACAAATATTCCACAAAACTAATCCACAAATTTGGGATTAAACGGGTTAATCTGACTTAATCTTAATCTTAATCTGTGCACTTTTTCCCTTAATTCTACTTAATTTCCTGTATGGGAAATTAAGGTCTAAGTTAAGGTAACTTTAAGGGTAAAATGAAGGTGTTTGCTTTCGTTTAATGTTTAATGCTTTAGTCTATGAGATAGTACTTGACACTTTGTCATGGTTTGTGTCACGTAATAATGTAAACATATGTTTTGTGTGATGCTAATTGATAGGGTTCCTAAGTTTCCAGTACTAGTTAGCAACATTAGCCTCATAGCCTGAGTTCAGAAATAAAGAAAAAAAAATGTTTTTCTCAATCGACTAAATTTGAGAAAAGAAGAAAATGTCTCTTGCCAAAACTCCAACTCTAGTCCCACCTTATCCAGAAGCACCAGAACCACTTTGCTATATACAGGCTTTGGAGGAAGATAGCTGGCCTATCCCAATAAAACAGTGTCCCTAGTGCCATATATAGAATACTCTCTGCATGAAAAGCTGCAATAATCAGACTTTTATGTGCAGTCACAGCAGGATTAGAAGTTTTACTAGCCTCCCTTTCTCATTGCTGCTAGTGTTTTATTAATAATGACAGCAAATCACAGATAAATTCTAATATGTGCCAGAGTATAGCAGAGCACCCGGCGCATGAAAATGAGCCTAAACAGCTTCCGACAAGAAGCAGGGGGGCTTCAAGCTTGCTCAGGCTGAGTAGTGGGACAGTAATCAGACCAGCCAGAGTGGTTAACCGCACTCACACCGTATTAGCTGCCATTACACAAACTGCCCGTCAAGCCTGGCAGCCGGGCCGGTGCTCTGCCGCTCCGGTTTGGCCCGTGTGAGGAGTGTGAGGCGTAATTAATCCAAACTCTGTACTGTAGGCTCGGGCGGTCTGAAGATCTTCATACTGTCGGCAGTCTTGATTTTCATCTCTTGAGGTGGTGATCAACTGGTTTTCCGTTTGATCTTATGTGTCTGTTTTAATCAGAATCAGAAAATTTAATTGATCCCGGAGGAAATCACTTATGTTACAACTGTACCGACACATAGAAACTCAAAGACAAGATGAATATAAAATATAAAGACCGCATAAATCCGATTTAAAAATCTGTAACAAAACCTCAATATGAAATACACCCTCCTGTATGCACAAATACTGGGTATAAATACTATAGATGTGTCATTTACTGTTAAATGAATTCATAGTAGCACAAACGGTTCTTAGGAGTATGTTATTGCACGTAATAGAGGTCAGTACATCAGTAATATTGATTTTTCACATGGTAAAACTACTGCACACACAGGATATTGCGCATGATGAAAATATTTTAAGCAGCCAGTACTGCACATGGGAGACTATTGCAAAAGTTACTGCTTTGATCTGTTAAAAATTGATTTTATGATGTTGTTACATGTAGTGCTGGCATAGACTGTTATATACGATCATATTAAATGTGCTATGGTGGACAAGAGAACTCTATGTGGAACAATAACTTCATGAGATGTACACTTATCTCTGACTTTTTAAGATACATTATATGACCAAAAGTATTGGGACACACCTGTTTTTCAGGGTTTGGTCTAGACCCCTTACTTCCAGTGAAGGACAATCTTAATGCTCTAGCAGAACATGACATTTTATACTTCCAACATCATGCTTCCAATTTTGTAGACCCGATTTGGAGAAGAACCTTTTCTGTTCCATGACTGTAATCCAGTGCACAAAACGAGCTCCATAAAGACGTGGCTGGATGAGTTCAGTGTGGAAGAACTTGACTGTCCGCACAGAGCCCTGAACTCAGCCCCATCCAGGACCTTTGGGATGAACTGGAACGGAAATTGTGATCCAGACCTTCTCATCCAACATCATTGTCTAACATCATATAAATGCTCTACAGAATGAATGGACACAAATTCACACAGAAACTCCAGAATCTTCTAGAAAGTCTTCCAGGAAGAGTGGAAGCTGTTATAGCTGCAAAGGGGGACCAACTCCATAGTCTATGGATTTGAATGCTGTCTCATTTAAAGTCCCTTTTTGTGGAATAGTCAGGTGTCCCAATACTTTTGTCGATATAAGTCTATACTTTATACAAAAGTCTTTTCCTAGCTAACATTTTTTGGTTTCATAATATGTACAATAAAGTGTATTGGGATGTTAAAAAAGACCTGTTAGTGGCTTGGAAAAATTATTATCGCTTGACCTTGGTGTGGACACCCTGCTGCTGCTGTGATCTGACACACAGCACTGAGCTGCAAGTCGACTGCCTGACTGCTCCGTAGGGGCCAGGCATCATTAGACCAAGGCCTGACACAGACCTACAGCCAGGTTCTACTGATCAAACACAAAACATCACACACACACACACACATGCGCACACATGCGCACATGCACGCACACACATCAACCATTGCTTTGAAGAGTGACTTAGAAAAAAGGAAGACACAGGTAGATAGTAGGGCTGCACGATATTAAGAAAATATGCGATAATGTAGTTGAGTGTTGCGATGGCGATATCATATGCGATAAGTAAGTAAAAACTTGGCCTTTATAGTGTTAATGTTTTTCTCCTTTGGATTTGCTGGTAACAGAGACTCCAGACGCTGACTTGTCTATGCATAAAAAATGAACTGCAATATTTCCATTCCAATATGTTTTTTTTTTTAAATAATTTACTTAAACTGGGCATTTAATGCCTCCCACAAAACATTTGAACCACTGAACATTGTTGAAAAAAATCTGAAAATATTAATACTATAATTGAAATTATAGTAAATTCTTAGCCAGAAAAAATAGCAAAAGGAACAATCTATAACAGCAGCACAGAAGATGAAGAAACTGCCCAGTGATTTTTTTTGCCGTCTTCTCTGTGGCACTGGGTGAAGAGTTTTGAAAAAACACCATTTATTGCAGTTCAATCACTCTTTCGCGATATGGATATTGCGCATGTTGGTAAATTTGCGATATATTGTGCAGCCCTAGTAGATAGTAGTTCCTCGTTCTCATACACACACACAGTCTGGATGTATATAGGGAAAACAAGCATGTGATCTGAGTTATATATGAGTTATATTTCACTCTGATTTCCTCTTGTGCTCCAGAAGCAATAATAGCTCAAGCTAAAGCTTTTAAAGAGCTGTCCTCTATGATTATTAGCTCTGAGGGACGAGTCAAAATTGTTGTGAGCAGGACGTTTAGGAATAGCCTGGGGTAGGAGAAGCTTTGAAGGGATAAGATATGCAGCTCAGAGACTATAAAGCTAAATTCTCAGTTAACTCACACACCCACACACACACACACACACACACACACACACATATACACACAGAAGTGCACACTTAGACAGTATTGTACTGCAGCTGACCTTTGCATCCAGACTCAGAGTCTTCAGTTACAACAACTGTTTGTGTGTATTTTAGTTAATTGTTTTTTAGCTATTTTACCACAAAAGCAGTTTTTTAGATCAGCTATAAGAGCTTAAGATTGCTTTTCTGCTGTTAAGGTATGGGTTATGTTTAGGTGTAGTGCAGTATTACCCAGCTACACTATATAAACAAAAGTATTGGGACGCCTAACCATTTTGCCAACCGGGACTTTAATGACACTGCATTCAAATACATAGAGTTTAATATGGAGTTACTACACCTTTACAGCTATGACGGCTTCCACTCTTCTTGGAAGACTTTCCACATGATTTTGGAGTTTCTGTGGGAATTTTGGAAAATTGGAAGCATGGCGTTGTCCAAAATGTCTTGGTCTGCTGAAGCATTACGATTGTGCTTCACTGGAAATAAGGGGCCCAAACACTGAGAAGTAGGTGTGTCCCAATACTTTTGCTCCAATTGTGTATGCAGTCATATGAGTCAGTGGGTCACAAAAATAGCAATACCAAACTGTATGTCTGAGTATATTAGGAAGGCTTCAGTCATCTTTTAGTCCCTGAGTCATTTAATATTGAGTCTGGTCTCAAATTTGTGTTCCCATGCATAATGCAGCCGGTTTGTGCAGATTAAACTTTGAAAGCTCGTCCAAATTAGGTGAGATCTGCTGAGCTGCCAGTTAATGCTAAAGTAAAGTCACTTAAATTTTATTGTAACTGGGTCTAAAATGTTGGTCTGAATACAATAAAGCCTGATAACTTTCGGACCTGGCTGACCTGACGGCCAGCATCGGCTTTTTTTAGTTCGAGCTCAGGAAAATTATTTCTGAAACTGAACCGAACCACCCCACCCGCACTCAAAAACCATCTGATATTTGTAAGGAAAGTAATTAAATAATGATGTAGTAACTATAAATGCTGTCATTAGATTATAAAATAAACTGTCTACAATTCAATTCCACTTTAACAAAAACATTCATCAAAAATTGACAACGGCTGTGAGGTAAAATCCTCAGAAAAAAGTATGATGTCAACTTTTAAGTCTGAGCTCAGGAAAATTCTGTCTGAAACTGGACCGAACCACCTCACCCACACACAAAATGATGAAAACCGTCTGATATTTGTAAGGAAAGTGTTTTAAATTATAGTGTAGATGTGGCTATAAATACTGTCATTAGATTATGAAAGAAACTAACCACCTAAAATGACATTTAAATTCCGCTTTAACAGGAAAATTGCATCACGAGTGGTCAGTGGAAGTGGGGAAAAGTACTCTTTAAGCAAAGTAATTTGATTTGGCTTAATATGCATAACAATAAATGAAAACGTGCCTGGATCGTCACCCCTGGAGGATTGGACTATTCTTAAAATTCTTTCAGATGCCGTGTAATTCCGTCTATCACGTCCCTAAACACACAATCATAGCTTGAACTTCATAAATATTCCTCTGTTCATTAATAGGATCAAGGCGCGTCTCCTGTAACTCACATGAGACCGCCGTCTCTGGAGGGTGTGTGACGGAGTGCCTGTAAAAGTGAATAGCGTCAATGCCGTTTCATACTGAGACTGGAGGGAAAGGTCTTTTCACTCAAGGTCTGGGCACAAAGCATGTTTTCACAGGGCTTTGTTGGACAACACACACACACACACACACACACACACACACACACACACACACACACACACACACACACACACACACAAACAC
>JBBJLR010000042.1:14163958-14174368 GCA_037577145.1 Brachypetersius gabonensis | reverse complement strand
CTATACAAATGTTTAAGTTTCTAAATAAGAAGAGTGTGTTATTCAGTCATGTTTGTTTACTTATTGTTTGTTATTAAAAAAAATAGCTTGTTGTTCAATTCATGTTTTTTGTGTTTTGCTTTGATGCCGAAATTGGTACCGAGATTTTCACTGGTATTGGTATCGAATACTGAAATTTTGGTACCGTGACAACACTATTTCAGACAGTTATCCATATGGCATTACATCAAAGTTAAGACAATTTGAAGTAATGAATGCCGTATTTCCACGGTGTGGTGTGTTTCTGTGTGTGGTAACTGATGTATTAGTGTGTCAGCAAGTGTGTATTTTGAGCCTAAAGCCCCATAACAAACTACACAGGGTCACGCCACATCCTGCATTCATCTCGGTCCAGTTTCCAGTCTGACGTGCTGCGTGCGCTCCAGCAGCGTGCTGTCACTCGGCCTGCTTCCCACACAAAGGCCCATTGTGCTGCCAGCCGCAGCCTTTTTACAATGCCAGATCCACGGGACGCCAGGCATGTGGCCCGCTTTCGAGCTATGATTAGCAAAGTGGATGACCAAGCAATCAGTTTGACCCCTGAACTGAGTGGGGCCGTGGAGACCAACCTGAAACTGTGTGGTCAGGAAATGGCATTTGTAAAGACCACCAAAGGAGCATAAATACTCTCTCTATATATATATAGACTGTCCGGGCCTCGTCTGCCACACCCCCTCGTGCTGGTTGTTTATGTTTGGGCACGGCAGTTACCAAGGCAATCTGCTCAATTCCGCCCCAAACATAAACAACCAGCATGAGAATGAGGGGGCGTGGCGGATGAGGCGCAGACATCACAGTCAGCTGTACTCAGAGACGAGAGGTTTGAAAGTAGCCAATCCGAGAGTGTTCTCATGTTATTCATTTCGTTCTTTCTAAAGCCCTGTATTTTTATTACTGTAAATGAATTTATTACTGTGTTTGGGCACAGTATGGGCATGCATGGGCACAGTTTGGGCACGCATGGGCATGAATTAGAGTACAAATGAACTTTAAGTGTTTTGGGAGCATATTTGGGGGCATATTTAAGGTTTACACTATAAAAATTTTTTTTACCACACCACAACAAGCCTTTTTTTCACTGCTCTTGGAACGTAATCAGGGGGGTTACTGTATATTGTTTATTTATTATGGGGCTGCACATTGAAATTAATCTGAGCCAAAGTCAGTTGCTGTGTCTAGGAGGTAGTTGCTAGGGAGTTTCTACATGGTGGTTATGGTATACAAGGTGGTTGCCAGGTGTAAAAGGCAGTTGCTATGGAGTTTCTAGGTGGTTTCTAGGTGGCTTTAGTTTTTTAATTTGTACTATTTCTATGGTTTGTATTTTTTTTCTATTCTTGCAAAGCACATTGAATAACCTTTGTGTAAGATAATAGGCTGCATAAGTAAAGGTGACTTGACTTGACGTACTGAGTAATCTACCTATTTATTTGGTCAAATAAAACAAAACAAAACATGCCATGTATAGCCACACATGCAGCTCTCCGGTGTTTTATCATTCGCTCCCCCATGGTCTGCCGACAAATGCATACTTTCATAGCAGGTCTGTTATACATTTATTATTAATGCTTGTATACTGTTATAGTGCTTGCTTTAAAGTGTTTGTAGCACAAAGTGTGTAATGGTTCCTGTGGGTTTGGCTTCCTTTTTCTTTTGTGTGCGTTTCACTTTTGCGCATTTGAAAACGTGAGTTCAAAGTCATTTGGAGGATACAATAGCAGAGAGCATAGGCGTAGGGTTATGGAGATGATATGCAAACAAATGGAGCAGGAGCTTTTATGGTGGAGAATGAGGGCACGTCTGGCACGTCCGCGCTCATTACGGTCACTCGGGATTAGAAAACAGGTTTTTTTTATACATATATATTCAAATTCTTGCAGGAGGTTTGAAAGCAAGAGCAGACACGCAGCAATAAGCCCTGTGTGGAATGAACTCTTCCAGTGTTCATTTGTGTCCCAGGCCTTGTTAAAATGTTTTTCTCTAATACTTGTTATTGTGCCTCACATGATACCTTTAATCTGCTTTTCTAACACAGGAAACCCACAATGAGGTCCCATTTGTCTTATTTATATACATACAGCCAAAACAGTGCATAATATTGTGTAGTCGTGAGGTGGGGCCTCCAAGCATTGGACTGAATGAGATCTGGGTAATTTGGAGGCCATGTCAACATGGTTCCTCAAAACATTCCTACAAATGTGTTACATTCAGCAAAATCAATAAGGCAAGACCATTGTATTTTAGTTTACAGTCTACTTGATGAACAACACCTGATATTTCTGTCGTTCACTTTAATATCCAAACACTCCATGAGGAAATTGGTTTAATATAGTTTGGCTTTAATCTAGTGGTCTGGTGGTTACGGTGTTGCCCCTGCGATCAGAAGGTTGTGGGTTTGAATCCCAGGACTGCTAGTGGCACCACTGAGGTACACTTGAGCGAGGTATCATCCCCACACATTGCTCCCCGGGCTCTGTGTTCCTGGCTGCCTGCTCCTTTACTTGGTGAAAGAGAATTTCATGCCAGAATGTTCACTTTCACTCACTTTTCTTTCACTGGACTTGTGTGTTGCATTAGCTCTAGCCATTCGGTTCGTCATCAACTTCTAGTGCGATGGAGTACAGTGGTGTAAGGGCGAAATTTTATACAACCTCAGCTGGTTTTGACTCTTTCATACCGAGGATGTTTTACTCAGTTTATTGATTTTTACAGTAATAAAGCAGATTCTGGTGTTTATATTGAACAGGACTAGATTGTTATGAAAAATCCCATGTTGTCTATGAGTAAAAAAAGCATCTTGCTTGTAGGCTAGAACAACAATTTTTGAAAACTGGCTCCTTACGCACGTTTCATAAACTCCCACGATATGATCTCTAAAGGCTGAGACTGACAGACTGTGAATGAAAACACACCAGGGATCGTGACATTTGGCAGACTATTGGCTGGACCATTTTGATGGAACTGCTTATTTGTATCTATCTAAGGGACATGAAAACCCTTTCCAAGCTTTAAACCAAGAAAAACCTTTTACCAGCACACACCAAGGCCAACATGGGGTTGATCTAACTCCAGGCAAACTTCTGCTTTACAGTTAGCGACAGGATCCTCAGGAGCATATCCTAACTTTCTTGTGGCTTAAAAAAAGGTATTCAAATTTAATAGACTGTGTCACATTTTTAGCAGATATAAAGCAATGCAAGACTGTACTTTGAGTTTATAACTCAGTAAGAGACACTGAGTCAGTCACTGACTGACTAACTGCCTGACATTAGGCACTTTTCTACAGATGAACAAGAACTGTGCTGCACCTAAACTTTACTCCACGAAACTTGCAGCACGATTTGATGTTCCAGTGTATCTCAGTCCGGTAACAGAGTTTTTGACTCAGTTCTCTCCACAGTTTATGGCCGGTCGTCCCAAAACCGGTCCATGGAGTTGAACCGGCGGAGAGTTTTTCTGTCAGAACCACTTTCGTTATTTATTGGTCTGGTGTGAGTTTTTAAACATTTTCTTTACATTCTTCATCCATTTGATGAAAACCTAACCCAGCAAACTTGTTAGTGACACCTTCATGATTTTCACAGTGTTAAAGGTAAATTTGTTAGACTCCATTGTTTTTTTCCATTGTGTGTGGCCTCTTTCCATGTTGTGCTGACATTTCGATTAATCAGAAAGCAGTGATGCAGTCAGCTTTCCACACCCGGCGAGACATAGACCGATTCGTCCCCCCCTACATTAAAAATGCTTCCGGCGCCCATGGGTAATGCGCTAGTTGTAGAAACACACAGACACAGTCATCACCCCAGACAGAAATCCAGCAGTGCTGTGCATCATTACATGTTGACTGTTTACCATATAAAGGAAGACACAAATGCATTCACTGAAACATATCCTCTAATAGTAATGATGACCCAATAAAAGTTGCTACTTCTAGTAAATGATTTAGTAGGAAGTTATTTATCTGCACTTTGTGTGTATAGCACAGTGTATTTTGTACAAAGTATTTTTTATTTTATTTTATATTGTTCTTGTCTTTGTTTTTCGTCGAACATAAACAATTTAATTCACGATCAATAAAGTTTACTGATTCTGAATCTGATGTTGTTTTGTAATGTATTTCTTAGCAAATTTACATGCAGGCTAGCTTCTTGTCCTTGCACTGTCAAGAGATGCCCACGATTTGGAGTAACTGTAGATCCAGTGACTAAATTGACATATATTCTCAATATACTCAATACGTTTTATTTTTGTATGTGGCATAATTAAAATGAGGGTGATACAGTTTAGCAAGGCTGTGCTATGTGTGATAATAATTGGTGGGAGCTGATAAAATAAAGGTTTGTTTTTTTTTAACAAAAAAGGATTATTAATCTCTCTAGGTGTTAATTGGGATTAAAATAGGCTGTGTCTTGGTTGGAGACTGACGATGGGAGAAGGGCAGATGGGAGAAGAAGACTGATTGTGCTTTGGGTTGTGTTGCAGTCCAGTCAATATGTCGTGTGTGGAGGTCGTTGGGTCAAATGCTCTAAAGATTAATGGGGAACAGCAGGTCAGCTCGGACAATGAGCTCTCGCCGTGGAGATGCTCCGCTCGCTGTATTAGAACAAAGAAAAACCCTTCAAATGTATGCAAAAAGCTTTATCTCTGGTTATTTTATCCTGGATTTTCACTCTATTGAGGAAATCACCTCGTGCTCCATGCTGTGCTGCAGGTTTTCACTTGAATATTCAGGATTCGGTTACCATGTAAACAGGAATAAGAATGGCTTGTATCACAAAGCACACCATAACATGATTAAGAGTCATTATCCACAATTGAATGCTATTCAATTGTGGATAATTGAAATGCAGAAGGGCGATAGCACTTGTCGCCCGAGAGATCACACTTGTGTTGATTTTAATTTGCTCGGCTGCGTACCAGAAATTCCAGAATCCCGCACTCCCACAATAAAGGTGCTAAAGGGTTTCTTTGGAGTGATTGAATAGAAGAACAATGCCTGGAGGACCGAGAACCTTGCAGATGCTTGTCCTTTAAGGAATAATTTTTGTAAATTATGTCTATGTCTTGAAGTTTAAAGAACCTGCACTCCATGTATGGACCCTAAATCAATTACTTTTTCCCCTAAAACTGTACACCCAAGACCAAATTTGAGGATTTGTGCTCTGAAAAGCCAGAAGAGAGTCAGTTTAGTCAGCAGTGGTGGCGCTCAGCTGGCAGGGAACAGGAGCGGAACGGATTGATGTGACGGGCCAGGAAAGATGTCCATTAAACAGTGAGTGTGCTTTCGTAATGTGGAGACAAGCAACAAACACAACGGAATGGGCGCATTATCCCCTGCAGGGGTGGGGGAAAGGTCGCGGGAGATCCCTCGAAAAAAGCTTCATCAACTTCAGCTTCATCGCCGTCTTTCCTTCAGCCTATCCGTCTTTCACCTTCCCTTTCATTTCATCCTTCATCCCTTATCATCATCATCATCGTAGTCATCGTCATCATCATCGTCGTTGTTTTTGTTATTGTTGCTATTATTATTATTAGTAGTAGTAGTAGTAGAATAGTGTTTATTAGTAGTAATAGTAGTAGTATGTTATTATTATTAGTAGTAGCATTAGTAGTAGTGTTTGTTGTTGTTTTTATTGTTATTATTATTATTATTATTGCTAGGAGTAGTAGAATAGTAGTAGTATGTTATTAATAGAGTTAGTAGTATTAATGTAGTGTTGTTGTTTGTTTGTTTGTTGTTGTTATTATTAGAAGCAGTAGCAGAAAGAGCATATACAGAGATGTGTTATGGTTGCTTTGACATATTAATCTTAATATTTTGTTTTAGGGTCTTTCATGTATGTCTTGGGGAAAAAACAAATTAAGCATATACAACTTAGCAAGGCTGTGCTTTGTGTGAATATAAGTGGTGGGAGCTGATAAAATAAAGATTCTTTTTGAACAAAACATAATTAAGGAATCCTTAATTAAGGAATTATCCCCTGCAGGGGTGGAGGAAAGGTCGCGGGCGATCACTCGAAAAAAGGTTCACAAACTTCAGCTCATGCTTTCCCTTTCATTTCATCCTCCACTCTGAGGGGAAGTAAGCAATGGCGTCCTGTTAGAGCGCGTTATTCTGCAGTCGCATTAGGGCGTAATGAAGCTGACTGATGTGTTATTAAATGCCTGTTTCATCGTGGCCGGCCCCTCCATGCAAACACATTACGGCGGGTTTTCATCATTCATACGCGGAAATCAAAGAGGCATTATGTTGATGCTAGGGCCTTTCAAAGCTCGAGCATTACAACTGCAACGGCATCAGAGGCAGAGGAGAATTGGACACGGCGCCTCCACATTAATTTGCTGCGGTCAGCTATTAGGACGCCCGAATTCATTTGATTTTGCTGATAGCCCAGGCAGTTAGCGGCTGATGGCTACTGTCCAATTAGAGCCAAATCCATTATTCCTCTCTTATTTTAGTGATACGCTGTCTAGCGATGCTGATTCTCAGAGACAGAAGAGAGGAACGGAAGAAGAGGACTCGGCAGTTCAAAGCCAGCGTAAGAAAATGCTGGATTTTGCATGACAGGAGTTGTAAACATAATGAGATCACTCCACTGCTAGCGTCAGTGGTAAATTCTTCTCTGTCTCGGCTCCCCGTACCCGTGACATGTATTTCACCCCGTCCTCGGCGAGCCAGAGACAGGTCAGATCCTGTCGCGCTCTCTCCGTAGGGCATGTTCTGTCTCTCCCCGTTTGCTCTCGCTAGACTCCTTGTCAGGTTTGCGAGTTGTGTCTCCCCGTCACCTGTTGTTTTTGTCCTGGGGATAAAGAGCATTAGCTCAGTCCTGCTTGCCCTCACATCCAGTGACCCACAAGGTGAGAGAGCAGACAGTCAGGAATCTCTTGTCTATGTGGCTGTGGTACATGGCAAGTGTGACTTGTGACTTGTGCAATGAAACACAGATTGGCTGAGATTGTTGTTGGTGACTTGTCGAACCAAGATTATCCGATTCTGATGCCTTTTACTTTGTGCTACATGTTGGGTTTTATCAGATCATTTATTCGTGCTTTTTTAAATTGGAGTAGCCTGAATAACTCTTAAAAACTTTCCCACACAAGACAAAACTCAACAAAACGATTGAATTATTTTACGGGGCTATATTGCCCTCGACTATGGCACCGCATTGAATTGCATTGTTCAGAGAAATTAGACACAGAATAATAACACCATTATTGGTACTGATACTCCATTCAGAAGATTTGTAAACGTTGCCCTTAAAATTGCTGTGCACGCTCCGGTGCTCTCCACTTCACTTTGTAATGCCGGGGTTGCACTGGATTAAAGAATGATTCCGTTAATTCCGGCTGTCTTTTAAGGGCTTCGATCAATGGAGCGAAAGTTAGTGTTAAGAAGGAATATGAAACATGCATGGCATACACTGTCTGGACCGAATGACTGGAAGGGGTAAAGGGTCTTTCAGATGGATGTCTCCTGTTATTGTCTCTGGCAGGTCAGACAAAGAGACAAAACCCCATTATTGGCAGATGCCCTTTCTTGCTGGGGAAAAAGACAAGATTTGGCACCGTCCCTGAACCATCGTGGTTTCGATGAAGATGCCCTCACTTGTGAGATTCAGCTCTGTTGTGTTTGAGTTTATATGGCTTTGTGCCTCTCTAGAAAGTCAGAATAGAAACTGCATTTCCTCACTTGGCCTGTCGGCAGCACGGGAAAAATAATCTACAATAATATCATGTCTCACTGCTTCCTGCCACCTCCCCCACCTGTTATCGAATCAAAAGACCCAGCGAGATCCGAAACCCTCCCTGATACTGCGATCCAGTCAGAGATACGTCAGGAAAGAAAATGCGTCACGACTTTCAGCTCATGTTGACTTTAACAACCTCAGTATTGCTGCTGATTCCTATCCAGTGTATTGAATCACCATACATGGATGGGGTGGAGGTCAGGGCTATGTGTGGGGCAGTCAAGTTCCTCCACACTGAACTCCTCCAGCCATGTCTTTATGGAGCTCGCTTTGTGAACTGGGACACAGTCATGCTGGAATAAAGGTTCTCCCTCAAACTGTCCCTACATAGCTGGAAGCATGGTGTCCAAATACTTTTGTCCACACAATGCGCATGTGTACATATATGTATGTACATGACAGATGTTCCTTCATGTTGCTCATCACGATACAGATTGCTTTGCTCAGGTGGGAGAAAAGCATTTCCTTGTTTACTCCTTCTGTCACTCTTCATGGGTGAGGCGAAATGGATGCCACCATTATAGAGGCCAACGGCGCGGAAATGTTTAGACATTATCAATTTAGCCTGTCACACTTTCTTTCATATACAGTGTGGCAAATTAGCTGACAGTGAAAGACAGACTGCGTCCGTCAGGCTCAGTGCAGAACAGGAGAGGTAAACGGAAGGCCGTGTCTAATGAACTTGAATGTCCTGATGAATCATGCAGCAGAACCCATCTCATTCATAAGGTTCTCCGTCTAATCTCTCCGTACTCGGAAACCCGCTAAAGCGAGTAGTCGTTAAAAGTAGAAGGGGAAGCGGGGACCCCCTGTGCACGATACTCCCAAGCCAGAATGTTTTCTTTCAGGCTGTTTAATTATTGTGCTGTGGGGGGCCGGTGCCGCTGGATGTGTTTGGCTCGGGCTGCTGGTGGAGCCTAATTGGGATTCTCTTAAAGACGACGCGCATCTGTCTGTCAGTCCAGCCTCGCGTTTGACACTCGCTCAATTGTCAGGCAGCTCCCTGGAGGGCCTTTTTCTTTTTCCCGTTTTGAAGACATGGAAAACGCTGTGGAGGAGGGAAGAGAGAAACCTTGTGGCTGTGAACGCGACAGCCAGCTGTGAGAGAAGAGACCAAATGCATGCCGATGGAGGAGGGGGGTAGATAAAGGAGCAGGTGAGGAGAGGAGGAGTCTCAGAGAACGGCAATTACACACATGCACGCGCATACACACACACACACACACATGCACACACACACAAGCATACACTCACATTCACACAGATACACACACTCTCTCACACACAGACACACAGAGCAGCATGCATCCACACACACACGCACGCACATGCATGGACACAGCTGCTGCTTGGCGGCACTAATGATTTTCCACATGCTATCACCTCCTCCTCATTAGGACTGATGTTGACACCACAAACAGCCCGGCGATGGCTCTGATCCGCTGCTACGGGCGGCCGGGGTTATTTCTGTTGTAAATCAGAAAAAGAAAACAACCCCCAGTGGGTAAAACCGCTGGGAAACGATCAGCTTTCCCCAACAAAAAAGCACATTATTTCATGTGTGCAGTATGTGAGTGTGCTGGAACATGATGATGTGCTTTTTTTTCTTTTTGTCCTAAAAGATTTATTCCTTTATGATGAAAAGAAAAACAAAAATGCAAAATCCTAGGAAACCCTGAATGTCACTGAATCAGTCAAAGGAGGTGCAAGGCCAATATAGATATAACATATTGGCCAATATACTAGTAATAAAACCGTGTGCCTTACAATTCAAACTTCATTATACTTTAACCACTAATGTATATGGTTTCTGATTGGATGATCTACTGCACTAGGGTTTAACAGCCTGGACTTGAGATTTTAATAGTTCTTGTCATTTCTTCCAGTAACAGCTTGATTGACAATTTACCAGCTGAATACCAGAAGATATTTAAGTTGTTAAATGCAATGTTGGTTTCAAGAACAAAAATAATTCATGAAATAATAAACCATCATTATTTGTCTAAAATTTGTTCACATTTGAAACCCAGTGCATTTTTAATATTCATTTTATTGGAACTCTTCTGAAGTTTGCTACTGGTATATCAATGGCTGTGTTGCTAAAGTATGTTCTTAATTTGTTACAGCTTGATATAAACCTTGACTTGAAAAAACCCGAAGTTCATTTCAAGTTCAGATTTTCATAATTACAGTAAGATTTTTAAAACCGTATTAATCTTATCAAAACCAGTGTAACCAAACTTTGAGTTTGAATCCAATCTTCTTGGCAGAGCTAAAAACAGTAGCTGTCATCTTGAAATCTGTACAGTTTTAGAGAACGTGTCATACATTGTGAAACTGGGGATTCACCAGTCATGAATGTTAATTGCAGATTCCCTTTTTTCTTGATTTGCTGTTTTGTATATAGCGTATAGGATTTTCTGGAGAATTTTCTTTTGACTTTGTTATTATATAAGAGAAGATAAACTTTTATTAGTCCCACAAGTGGGAAATTAGCTTGGTCACGACAGAAAGTGCACAGCAAAAAGCAGTGCACAAAAAAAGAGCAGCAGAAATAGAATAAAAATACGATGTAATACGAAATAAAAAGGTCAAACGTACATTCTAAAAAATCTAGGTATATATA
>JBBJLR010000042.1:14125175-14140082 GCA_037577145.1 Brachypetersius gabonensis | reverse complement strand
AACTAATGACTGTAAGACTGTCTCTGTAACTAATGACTGTAAGACTGTCTCTGTAACTAATGACTGTAAGACTCTCTCTGTAGCTAATGACTGTAAGACTGTCTCTGTAACTAGTGACTGTAAGACTGTCTCTGTAACTACTGACTGTAAGACTGTCCCTGTAACTAATGACTCTAAGACTGTCTCTGTAACTACTGACTGTAAGACTGTCTCTGTAACTAGTGACTGTAAGTCACTGTGGATAAGAGCATCAGTCAAATGCCCTGCTATCAGCTCACTATCTGTTCAAGAAAAAATGCCATAAATGCCATAAGTGGCTAGAGGGTAAAGCTACAGCAAAGACTGCATCAGAGCAATGTTGGAGACCTTTCTTACTGACCACAGCATTTAGTAGTATTTTCACTGTGTTTACATTCTATTTATATTGTTTTTGTCTTTGTATCTATGTATGTCTGTGCAGTCATGGCATCAGAAAGTTCTCCAGGAACCAATAAGGTTTCCTGATTCTCATTCTGATGTAATGGGAAGAATAGGACGTGTACTCTTTAACTTTAACATTAGCCTTTTCATTTGTGTATTATTCACACCCATTATGTACTTCGTATTATCCTTTATTCTTTGTTTTAGATCAAATTGTTTGCATTTGTGTTGTTGCACTAGAATGGGTTTACTGTTGTGCCAATAGTGATTTTACAGTGCTAAAACAAAACTGAAGTCATCTGGTGTGAAATACATATTATATTTGTTTTTATTTCTAGCACACAAGGACACCGTACACTGCAGAAAGTAATACATGTAATAAAATAATAAAAAATAAATAAATAAAAATAATACCCAAGAATAAGAGTGTGCTGCTGAAGTCATATTTTTTATGTACGGAAAACAGGAGAGATGAAGCTACAGGTGTGCATGACAAGCTCTTACACACATGATCATATATGTGCACACACACACACAAACTCGAGAGATGGCTCTTCTCCCAAGCCACCAGCTTAAGTGGCTTGAAAATTAATTGGAGCGCTTGGAGAGCAAAATGAAATCCTTAAGGTCCTCAGATCCTCCTCTTCTGCTCTGTCTCTTGAATTAAACACTGTGCCTCGCTCCTCTTTGCACCAAGTCACAAAAAACCTCACAATTAGTCCTCTGTGGCCCCCACATCCTTTGTTTCCCTCTGATGCTCAGCAAATTATACCTTACCTTACTGCTGTACAGTGGTATGCTCCCTATGGCTGGTTCAATCTCTTAATTCAACTTCACTAACTGAGTTACATTTACTTTTTCAGTGAATTTTCAGTGGAAACTTGGCAAACTTAAACTCTTCTATTTCATTCGCATAAGGTGTTTTTTTTCTGTCAGGTGAGGGATTAAAAAGACATGGTCTGGCAACCGTGTCTCTTTCCCATCTCATAGAAGGAGAGTGTCAAGCTTAGGTTCTTCCAGGCCACAGCTCTGCAAAGATTAGTCTTATTTATCTAACACTCAGTTCTACCTAAAGGCCTTTTCTGATATCTGATGAGTTTGATCAAGTAAACAACCGGATTGGACTTTTTACATGCAGTCCTTTTTATATTTCTTCAATGAAGTCTTCTCCTGCTCACAGAATTGTATATATATTTAGTGTAGTGTATTTAGAACTATGTATGTTTCTGGGGAGTTCTATTTTGACTTTTACTGTATTTTCTATTGTTCTTTTATTTGTGTCTCTGGCTGTGCAGTTGAAACATAAGCAGTTTAAGATCAATCAAGTTGATTCTGATTTTAAAGGCTTCCTACAATAACCTATAAACATATGGCATCTAGGCTTTAAGATGACTACAGCTGTTTTAGCTGTACATTCCTGTGTGCCCTTTTTTGTGAATTTTAATACATTACAGTATGTCAAAAATGGTCCGAAATCACATATTCAGGTCCGCCAACACTCGTGTAAGACTCATGCCACACTTTTCTCATTTCTTCACCTCATCCACAGTACCTTGGAGAAATAAAATAGAAAAATAACCATAAGAAAGACTGATCTCTGGTCAGATTTTTCTGTGTTCATGATGTATGTTTCACAAATACAGCTTTGTTTATTGTTAGGGCTCCCAGTAAATCATACTGTCTTCTAAAATACATCCACAAGTCTGCACCACCTTTGGCCAGGTTGAGCATGTTAAACTGT
Organism: Brachypetersius gabonensis; assembly: GCA_037577145.1. Taxonomy (NCBI): domain Eukaryota; kingdom Metazoa; phylum Chordata; class Actinopteri; order Characiformes; family Alestidae; genus Brachypetersius; species Brachypetersius gabonensis. Next base: position 14,137,921 of record JBBJLR010000042.1, on the reverse strand, counting down.
TCCTTTAACATGTTTTAGTCATGGACTGTGCCAGAGAAAGATTGTACACCTGGAGCTGATGTTCAGAGCTGGGTTCACCTCGTCCTGTGATGCTGTTCTAGCTCCCTGCAGCAGAGGCCTAATGGAGCAGGGCATCCTGAGCAGCAGCTGCATGCAACCTCTAGATCGTCCTTGCGATAAATAACTCATTCAAGGTTTTTTCCTCCTCTCCTCCACAGGACAGAGAAAAAAACAATCCAACATCATTCGTTATCTCTCCTTAAAGCTGTGGAAACATGATTACAGGGAGGAGAGCGCGCCCAGCATGTTTGCTTTAATTTTTGGGGTGCTTTTTAGAGGGAAAAACAAAAGAGTCCTTCTCCAATTACTGTAAGCCGATAGGCCAGCCGTTCCCAACTTTCTCTCCTCATCAACGGGATTACAACGTCCTTGACGTTGGCGACATAAATGATCGCTTCCTTCCTCCGTGAGGCGTACGACGGGCTTAAAGAAATCGCTTCTCCTCCGACGCCGTGGGAGATAACAGAGAAAGTGCTTAACGTGCAGAGAGAGAAAGTGAGAGAGAGAGAGAGAGAGAGAGAGCTCCGGCTGAGCGAGTAAGACTGCTTTAAGTGCTACAGGCAGGCGAGCGAGCTTTAATGGGGCTGAACAGAGATCCAGCACGTTCCAAGTGAGTGCGTGAAGACAGTGGAGGCTGGGGACCATCCTCGAACTTTGATAGTGAGTCACTGGGAATAACGGGAGGAAGAACTTCAAAAGAGAACATTTTTAAGCCGCATTCACATTACAGGGCTGAAGTCGCACAAATCTGATTTCTTGCCTAAATGTGACACAGATTTGATTTTTCCAAATCCGATTTGAGCTGCTTTTATATGTTGTCCTACACCTATCCTAAAAATTAAGGCTGCTGACTGGATCTCTGCTACAGGGTTCTAACAAAAGCCTTTAAATGCTCTAGAACAGGAAAGGGCCCGTGTTGTTGTGCGAGATCACATGAAGAGTCGACCGAGGCCAGCTGGTTAAACAAGTGGAATCAAGTGTGGAATGAACTGATGAGGTTGGACACCCGTGGTCTAGAAACTTTACAGTATGACACATAGTCCCACATCATTTACACAAATGACTGCAAAAAGTGGTGGGTCTTCTTTACATAGGTAATACTTACTGCTACATATTGAACCTGCTTTTGCACTCCAAGTAAATTATGATTTAAATGAAATATTTTTATTTGGGTAGATTCCTTTATATACTTTTGTTTTGTATAACTTTCTGATAAATGGTTATTCACCAATCCGCCATATCATTATTAATCCACCTGCTTAATATTGAGAAGGTCTGCTCCGTATCACCTAAACACCTCTGACCATTGAAGCATGGACTCTACAAGACGACTGAAGCTGCTGAGGTATCTGGCAGCAGGTCCTGAAAGTTGAAAGGAGCCTTCATGGATCGGACTGGTTTGTCCAGCACATCCCACTGTTGCTTGATCAGAATGAACTCAAATCATTCCTGAAGCAATGGTTAAGTAGGTAGTCTGTGGAAAGTGACATTGATATGAATGCAGGACCCAGAATTTCACAGCAGATCATTGCAAGAGCATCACACTGCCGCGGCCGGCTTGCCCTCTTCCTATAGTACATCCTGGTGCCATCTCCTCCCCAAGTGATAGAGATGCACTCAGCCACCCATGCGATGTACAAATGTTATAACATGGGTGCTCTGAATAGTCTGCATCTATGCAGTAAACTGCTGTGCACAGTGTGTTCTGACACCTTTCTGCCATCATTAATGTATTTAGCAATTTGTGCAACTGCTCTTTGGTATCAGACAGGATAGCCCTTTCTCACCACGTGCATCAAAGATTCTTGTGCACCCAGCACATCCCTGTTGCTGATTCACCAGTTGTGAATTTATTTGGAATACTTTTGGTACATGCAGTTCTGAAAAAAAAATAAGTGAGCACTGCAGTTTATTTTTATGGCAACCATTCCAGTCCAGTGTCTGTTAAATTCCTACACAAACACCTCATTCTTCTTTATGAGGGACTGATTAGTGATCAGCTGAATCACATCTTATTTAATGAGGAAAAATATAAAACACTGCTGTAATCGACTCTATCATCTCACAATGAGACCAGTTGGATGGTAAAACACTACTAGAAGTTTGTCAATGGTTATTATTGTCACTTTGTTTAAGAGAGAACAAGAGATTTGTTTTCTTCAAGATATTTGTTTTCATTTCTCTTATTTGTATGTTTTGTCATTTGAAGAATAATATTTTTGTTTGGAAATGAGAAGAAAGATTGTCAGCGGTTCTTAAAAACAAAGGCAAAGCTGTTCAGTTCAATGCTTGCACCTATAAAAGATGAAACTAAACAGTTTGCAGTGATCTCTTATTTTTCCCAGAGCTGTTTTAACTACTGCGTACTGAGAACACGCCGCAAAATCTACTGCTTTTGAGATGCGGTTCTAAACTAAAGAAGCAACATTTGGATGCTAAAAATTGATTGACTATTTCTGGGGTTTGTAGGAAGGCGTGCAAATTTGATGTTTTGCCAAACTATTTCTTTCATGTGAAAACTTCTGTATCATTTTTGGACTCCCGGGATTTCTGGTGGTGCGTCATTAGCCTGCATTGTCCCTGAACATTCCAGCAGCTATCAGTATCACTGGAAAGCTGCCAGAGCAATGCAATCTTTTCATGTTCTTACTTCAAACCGTTTCAAACCAAACCAAAAATCTCTTTCCCCATCTATTCTCACACACACACACACATGCTCCCTCATTCAGCCTAATGAAAGATAGGGGGGTGCAGAGCGCAGTCTTAAATAAAGACGAGTCTGTATTGATCTGACTGGCACCCAGGTAAGCAGGGGGCAGATTGGCCTATTGATTCCAGCAGAAGCCAACACTGAAGCCTGCTCCAGTTCAGACACTCATTAAATCCAGCCAGCAGTGAGGGCGACAGTGAATGAGGCGAAATACCGGTGAGTGAGTGACTAAGTGGAGGAGTGAGCGATGTGGTGGGAGGGGGAGGAGGGGGGTGGGGGCGCAGGGAGGGAGGGAGTGAGTGAATGATTGAAAAATGAAGCAACGCTTGAATGGGTTTTTGTGGTCGATGAATATGAGGGCTGTCATTCTTGTCTCTGCACGAGTGCGGCTCTGAATCAGAGATGCGTGACAGCACACACGGGCATCATAACATCGGCACATTATGGGGATTCGATATTATCAGTGAGCTTTTTCATTCATTTATCTGTTTATCTGAACTGCATTTGAGCGCACGAAAAGCTCGGCTGACACCAGCCGTCAGTCTGAAAGGGGTCTCCTGTGCACGTCTGTGTATTACACCGTCCTCATGTGGTCTGTGTTTTGCAGTTCAGCACAAAGTCAGCTTTTCTTTAATGCTATTAAGCACACATATTGGCTATAAGGATAAAAATAGGGTATGAAAGAAAGAATCTTTACTGAAAGTCTAAAAAAAAAACATCAGCAATAAAAAACCAAACAATCCTGTTTGTTGATCTGTACAGCAAAGTTGGGCCATTGTTGGTCGACTTACTACTAATACTACTACTGCATTCACTTACTACTAATAATTTGACCAGGGGAGCCAAAACCTTCACATAGCTGTATTTTACTGTGATCTAGCAAGCAGATAAGACAGATGAGTCTAATTTTAATAATACCGATACTACGATTACTACAAATACTACTACTATTACTACTATAAATATTACTATTACTGCTAAAAGTACTACTACTATTACTTCTACTACTATTTTTACTATTACTACTAGTATTACTGCTGCTACTACTACTACTACTACTATTTCTACCATTACACTTATTAAAATGACATTTGTCTTAGATTTTTCAGTTAAAACTGAACTGAATTGAAACTTCCTTACTTGGCATTGCTAGTATTATTAAAATTTCAATATAGTCAATTTACAGTGCGATGAATTGGCAAATAAATATACTTCCAGAATAATATTACTACATTTCTCTTGCACTTGTGGCCTTATCCTGGCTAAAGTAGTGAATGAGGTCTGTCTAGATCACAATGCAAATCATTCACAGCATATTTTAAATATTAGAAATAGTAGTACGGATAATAGATGATCGATGTTAAATATTTGTGCAGAATTGAATTAATTAAGGAAATCTTGCGTCATTTATAAATACGTGTAATAGCAGCATTTGGAGGTGTCAGTATTTAAGAAGAAAAAAATCACAGAATTTTCCTGCGGAAAGGTGTTAAAGATAACGTGTTGTAGAGTCTTTAGTAGTTTAGTAGGTGCTTCATATTGGACATAATTGTTTAGACAATACAGTCTTTGCTGTATTTGCTGTAAAAAGAAAAAAAAATACAGTCTTTGCTGCACCTGACACACAGCACTGATCTAAAATTCATATTTTTGGTAAATTTATGTCCTGGTTCCTGGAATGGGTGAGATGAAATGCATGTTTAAGTACAGAGAGAGCTGTAATGGAGCCCGGTGATGTTTGCAATGCAGCCTTGAAAGAAACAGACAGGTACTGCAGGGAGCTTCAAGGTTGCTGAATTCTCAGAATTCGCGTTGAATCTGAAATACTGTGTGCTGAATGATCAGTGAGAGTCACAGGTTTCATTTGTATGTGCTAAATACAGGCTTTTCTGTGCTGGAACATTTGCAAAATTCAACATAATATTACCAAAAATGTAAAATGAACAAATTACTCCTAACTCTCTGTCTAATCTTTATTCCTCTTGTTGCAATGAGCTTGTTTATAGATTATAGACAAAAGAATTTCCCTCGGGCTAAATAAAGTTCTTTCTTATCTTCTTATCTTATCTTACTTTGGATAGTAAGTCTTATCTTACATTTCACTAGCCATGAAATGTAGTTCTTCAAAATATGTAATTCTTCAAAATGTGGTTAGAAATAAACACACAAATGCAGGTGATGTAGAAGCTGAGATTTCTGGCTCTGATTGAAAACAAAAGCTGACTTAAAAAAATAATAAAAATGGAATAGGGCACAACTGTATTACTCAATGGGGTCTCATGACATTTGCCAAATTGTTTGAACGTTGTCACTAGTAAAAGGAGAACTGACATGTTTGGATATTACGTTTAGATTTAGAAACTGTTTTTAATGATATATGACATTCCATGATAGTGCCAAGCAGTGTTGTGCATGAACGGCATTCATTGAACACTTCATTGTTCCTATTTTTCGTAAATGCTGAACTAAATTAGTCGGTTTACAAATTATAGAAGTAACCGTGAGTGATGTTCACTCGCGCGAGACGCAGCGTTTTGCATGCGCAGGCTAGCATGGCTGGTGCTTCAAGTTTGGACGCCTCGGCAGAAGACAGTTTGTTTGAGCATTTGAGTCTGTTTTTCAAGAAATCAGTGTCGATTCAGATGGGAAAAAACACATGCCCACCTGGTTTGAAAAAACAAGTCGGCCACATCTGCATCCAATTTGAAACGACACTTCAAGTTAAAGCATCAAAGCAGGTCAAAGGATTACCTACAGCTAAATACTGGATATTTGAGTTTTAGAGCTGTACATTTTCACTAGTTTGATTAGGTTTAAAAAAGACAACGACTGTTTATTAATTGTTATGTTCTTTTCTGAGAATATGTCCTTTTTTTAATGTTTTCTGAATAAAATTTTTCATATACAGTATATCTACGCCCCTCCACCCCCTTCCAGCCTTTACGTATTCATGATGCGTTGCTTAAGTGGTAAGATCTGTTCTCAGCCTCAAAATTGGTTGTTAATGTAACTTATGTCTGTGATTGTTCAACGGTATGACAGATAGAAGGAGAAGATTGATGGAGGTTCAGATAGAAGGGTGTGGTATTGAAAACAGCTTTGCCTTTGTTTTTTAAGAACATGAATTGACTCGTGGTCTAGAATCTATGTATTTCTATACATAACCTCATAAACAGGCTCTTCATTTTTCTTTCATTTATTTGCCTACAATAGAATTAAACAGGCTGTTTTTAATGCTGCGTCTGCTGTGACTGATACATGAAAATGACTCCCATTCTGATTGACTGCCCTATATTATAGCTCATTTAAAATGTACTCTCACTACTTAAAACGTCAGTGGAATGGGGGATAAACCACTGTATGCTGAATATGTGAATGTATGTAAATGACATGACTTTTGCTGACATCAAGAGGACAGTGAAATCAAAACAAGATGTTTTTACGACTAAATGAAAAAGAATGGGCTGTATGGACTATGGAGAAAATGGTATGGTGTATAAAACTTTTATTAAAGTACCTACTGAGGGATGGGTATTCAATTGTTATCCCTTCCTGAATGGTCAGTCCTGAAACATTGATAAACTCCGGGACAAACGGTGCAGCTATTGGTATTCATGCAGTGTTCATGGTTTCTAACACAGCTGGACACGGTTTCAAATGGTTGGTGCTAGAGCGGACAGGAACAATATTCTGCACATCACCGACACATTGACTGACCAGATATTTGTACACATTGCTTCTTCCTCATTATATATATATAGAAAACACAAACAATTTAGCTCATTATTTCTGCAAATAATCATAATTAAACTGAGGAATCTTTTCACATTGCTTAATGCAAGGCCTATGGTTTACGCACCAGTATCAATATCGAGACTGGGTGTCAGTAAAATCCTGTCAGTATCCATCCGTAATCATATAAACCTTTATGATATGAACCCTGAATACAGTAATCCCCCGCTTTCCGCAGGGGTTACCTTCCAAGAGCAGCTACATATAGTGAAAAACCACGTTGTTGTGTTTTGCTAAAAAAAATGCCTAAAATTGTCTATTTTTATAGAGTAAACACTACATATGCCTCAAAATATGCTCCTAGAACACTTTAATTTTGTGCTAAACACTTGAATTTTGTGCATTACCCTTAAAGAAAATGTAAAGGTAAACAAATAATCCGAATCAGAAAACTTTATTGCTTAAAAAACGTTAGCATTAGCAGAGTGCAAAGACTCGTACACAAAAGAAAGCTTGAAATAAGTCTCTCTACCCACGTGTTTAGACAGGGCACAGCTTACTAATACTATATAAACTGAGATAACTGTTATGAGGGCAAGACACGGAGCAGTCATGCTACATGCTGCAGTAGGCTTCTTCTTCTTCGTCTTTTTATGGCGGTTGTCAACTTTTCAGTGTTGATTCTCACACAGCTTGGTTCTCAGAAAAAAATCTGTGTAAGACTGAATCCGCGAGTCATGATCTGAGCAAAACTGAGGGGTTACTGTATTAAGAGGAAGTCCTCTTTCATTTTAGTGGTTTTAATGCAAAGAAGCCTCATTTCATTTCATTTACAGCATTTATCAGACGCTTTTATCCAAAGCGACTTCCATTCCCTAACTATAGGGGGCAGTCTCACTGGAGCAACTTGGGGTTAAGGGTCTTGTTCAGGGACCCAGTGGTGGTGGTGCTGGAGGTAGGATTCGAACCTATGACCTCTTAGTCCAGAGGCAAGTAACCTACCACTAGGCCACCACCACCAAGCCATCTTAATGTATAGAGTGTTGCAAAAACGAAGCGTTTTACCCAGACTTTACTCAATGTGGGTAAAACTTGACGCATATTCAGTTTGGTGGGATTTTAGCTTCGTTTAGCGGCATTAAGAGCTCGCCTTAATACAGAGTCAATTTAAAAGCAGGGTTAATCTTTTTCTTTTCACTCAGCAGAGTTGAACAAATGTACTTCTCTCTGGAAGAGTAAACCCTCTCTCACTGTGGCTTTTATCTTCTGTCTTTCTCTCTCTCTGTTGCTCTCTTTCTTTGCGTGTGTCTGTATGTGTTAGTCCGCTAGTCTGTTAGAGGAACGGAGGGAGTACTTGTGGGATTGCTCGTGAACACCTTCTATGATTGCTTGTCAGCTAGAAGTATCTCACGGGAGGAAGAAGCTGTCACATGTAGCAAAAGCATTCATACAGAACCATTGACTAGACCCTCAGTCTCTCCATCCATGTGTTTCTCATAATAGCACTGCTGTTATCGAGACACAACCGCAAAACGGGCTCACCTTACAGAAGCCAACACGGTAACACTTCAGTATAGAGGGGTGATTGTAATACCATGTAATGCTCTTAGTAAACCTTGTCAAACCAGGAGCTGTTAATTAACTGGCTGTTCCTTACTAAAATATTAAGCACCTTTATTTGTGTTTCATGCATCCGAATCCTTTGCATGTGTATTAATATAAGGATTTAAGACATTCAGCCCTTAAAATGCAAGCGGTACAGATCCATGCTGGAAACACAACAAATAGTAAATTGTCATGATGAGGCAAAATGGCTAATTATATGTTAGTGCCCCGGTTTGTGTTGATTCTCAAGGTGTCAGATGTCATGCCGAGCTTTGTTTGGTCTTTCTGTGTCAAGCAGACCCAAAGTTAACACCACTGAGGTTTTAAAAACGTCATCGCACACAAATGAACATAAAGAACAAAAAAGAACCCATTTCTTTGATTTTAGGTTTTAGAAACAAACAAATACAAGATCTTTGAACTCGGGAGAACTTTCAAGGTACGTGTAGCAGAACACACTCCGGTTCTAGACTGTTTTACACCATTTATATTTACTGAAACCAGAGTTTATTGATACAATCTGAGCTCTGGGGATAAACACCAGTTCTAGATATATTTACTGAAATCTGATTTTTAATTAAATCTGAGGGTTAAATGAGATGCAGTGATACAAAGCACATCATAATGTGCTCCAGAAAATGCTAAACTTGCATCATTTTCTACCTAAAGGAATAGTTTGGCCAAAAAAATGCCTATTTCCAATTGTAGTTGCCACTCAGTTAAGACATGTTTTGCTATTTTGTTTAATATAGCACTGGAGCTATAAGGTTTACATTGTGGAATACTGTGCGTGAACATTGGTTTCTTGTGTTTGTTAGCAAACACAGCATCAAACTTGCTCAAACCACACTCTGAAGAGACTTGTAGACTTGAACAGACTGACTGTGAGCTGCAGAATGTATTGAAACGAAACAGTGGAGCTGAACGCTAGATGCAGCCCCTTTACAGATCATTTTCTTCTAGTAGCTCCAGCAAGATTCTGAGCACAACATGGATCTAAAATCAATGTAATCTCAGGATACGTAGAAGACTGCCTGACCTGTTCCTTGAATACAGTAGCACTGGGCAGCCACTTAATTAACAGCATCTGCTTTGATGAGGGCATAATAATGAACACATAAAGTGATGTGCAAAATATGATGATGTGTAATGCACAAATAAAGGTGCACTGGAAAATCCTTGATATACCCTTGGTACTGATGGATAAAGCAATAATGAGCAACCAGGTAATTACCAGACACTGGCGTGATAAGAGCAGTACAAGGACATTACCAAATACATCACTATTTACCCTTAGCTTAGTAAACTGAGGGATTACTTTCATTTTGCTATACTCACCAATGCACTTTCATTTTCCTACACTAAACAATATACTTTTGTTTTGCTATACTAATCAATGTATTTATGTAAGTATGTGAATATTATTTTTTGAGCTACACAACTAATTGTATTTACATCTGATTTTTGTTCTGTATTAGCATATGTTTGCAATTTTATGCAAATTAAAAGTAACAACATATTTCTTACATACAAACACAAATATTAATGATTAGCGAAAATATTGTTTCAGTTAAAAGAGAGAAATACCACACCAGGGAATAGCTGTGACTACTGTTGTCACACCTGAAGAATTTGGATCAGTATTTTCCATACTGGGCTCCTGTGTTGGTGACAAAGTACTCCAACTACAAACATTTTTCTAGCTGCTGCCATTACTTTGCTCTCACGTTGCAAACACACAGTGTGTGCTTATATAATAAAACCTATGAACAGACTCCAATGAAAAGCTCATTCGCTTCCAAAGCTCTCCACTTGTGAAAATCACTAATCGTGCCCTTGATGGTCCTGAAAATTGTTCCCAGGCAGAAATGAGAAATTCTCTTTACTTGACTGGTTTCTTTTCTCTTGAAAATGCCTTTGTTCTGAAAACAGTCATCAAGGCACAGATTTGCATCTGTTTCTGTTCTGTATGTATTCATATCATTGTTCCTTGTGATCCGTGCCAATAAAGGAGGCTGTCGGACTCTAAGAAGGACGAGCTGTTGTTTGAGCAGGGGATGCGTGTGATTAGAGAAGTGTGAAAGGAGCTATTTGTTGTGGCTCGAGGCTGTTGTTTTTATTTGGTACCTCGGAGAGAGACATACAATGTAAAAACACAAACACGGCCCTCTCTCCTTGATTCACCTCTCTCTCTCTATCTCTCTCTCTCATGACTGAGTCTGTGAGGATCAGGAAAAGTGCTCAACTGTACCCTTTAAGGAATGGTTATAATTGGATGTACATATATGCTGAGCTTTAATTGGTGTACCTCAAGGGTTAGTACTGGGACCCTTAAAATGATATATTAAAATGATAGTTTATGGTTCTTTGTTTTGGGTTTGTTTGGGGGTTTTTTTGTTTGTTTTTTTTTCACTTTCAGCTCCCTTGCTATGACTTGATGGGGGAAGGCTTGCATGAGCTTTCTTTGAGTCACTTGAAGCACCAGTGCATCTTTTTGACCTGCCACTATCACACTGTCAATGAATATTCGTTTGGACTCCCAGGCTTTGACCTTGCAAAGGTTTTTCACTTGCAATTTCCCAGTAATAGGAGCTGTGAGTGTAATGTATAGCCACTTTTGCATAGCCATCTTCTACCCCGTTTGAGCGGGCCTCTTCTAGTAAACTAACCTGGTTCAGGCCAAACACTGGGCTCTGGTTGGACTTGATGGTCTTTTTTAATGAGCTTACCCATGTATCCCAGCAAGACATTTTCAGCCTTTCTGTTCAACCATTTAGTAACTCAGTAAAGCCAAAAAAAAACATGTGTGCAATAATCCATTTCTGTCAGAGTGTGAAAGCTCATTTGGGGTTTGTTTTGAATTTAGTCATAACAGTTTGGTTGGCACAGGTCCAAGTTGTTTCAGGCGTTTGTTTCATACCTGAGCAGAGCCCTAATGTAGCACAAGGATGTAGAATTGTGAAGGTGCAGTAGAAACACCTATCAATATCCACTGATTACTGAATTGCCCCTAGCAACAATTCTAAACAAAAGAATACAAATACAACTGTTGTTTTCTGTCGGTGTTTGAAACATAAACAGGTAACAGTTCTATTTCTTTAGAGTGAGTCCTGCCTTCCTAACCCAGTGTCGTTATCTGATTGGCTGTTTTGTTTCATATTAGCATGTGATTGGTTGAAGCTCTGTCTGTCTATAAGAAGCTCCAGAGCTCAGTGCAGTAGTTTGTGTGGTTGTAAAAGAGAAAGAGGACAAGTTTATACTAACAATTCTCTTCTCGAAAATACAGAACACATCGCGTTTGGTGTTGATTCAGTAAGAGTCTAGTGTTACACTGTAAACCGAAACTCAGAAAGTACCACAATACCCCCGTCCTCATATTTGTGATCTGGATGCAGTTTTTTTAATGTTTAGATGAAAATACAAATTTCTAGATAATTGGTTTGAAAAGGCAATAGTGAGGTTCAAGGCTCCAGTCAGATGATAAATTAAAATGATTTCTTGTGTTTTATGATTACGGTAGTTTGTTATTGGTTTCTGGATGACAGTACCAATCTATAGGTTCCCCTCATATGTACTGTGTTAATATATGAAAGATGTTAGTGACTGCACTATGGCTGCACCCTTGATCTAGCATCACACAGACTACATACATCCTTAATCATCTTGATTGATTTTGTCATACACATAATGAACCCTAATTCTCTGCTTGCCGTTGTGCCATACAGTCAGTTCTGCTTGATTGGTGTATCAGGCCAGGGCTGGACAGAGCAACATCAATCAATATTAGGCCACCCCTAGCTATCTCTGATCAGTGCATTTATTTGCTTTTTGTGCAGAATTTATCCCTTTTTTTACTTTGACATTGTTGAATATTTACTATAATGCTCCAGTTTGGTGTCAGACATATTTTAATTGTTTACACTATATTGCCTTGGACTTTAATAACTTGAGGTCAGCTGTATACATGTACTCTTTGGGGAGCTGAGAGGGAGTAATTGCTTTCTCGTCTTCTTGAAGTAAACAGGCTTTCATATTCAGCGCTTGAGGTAGAGCGGCTCCTCACACTGGGGAGAATGAAGGAACACTATGCTCTTTCACTCACAGTGCAGATGTTGCTTAGAGGAGCTGCAGATAGGAGAACATGCCATGGAAACACACTCCACTGTGATCAATCGAATTGTACGCAAGGCACGAAGCAATGGTCAGTCATGGATCCTATTTTGAATGGAGGTAGAGAGAGAGAGAGATAAAAAGGAGTGAGGCATGAGCTGAAAAAAAGATCTCCTTTAAGGCCAGCTTGGATTATTCAGTAAATGTTTAAAAACTAAGTTGAGGAATGGACATCCTCTTAAAGTGATAAAATGCACAAAAAAATATCAAAAAATAAATTAAAACATTGGGTCCACAGTAAAACAATTCAAGGTAGTAACTGAATAACTCTTCTGTAATGTTTGGAAGTGTGATGTATGTAAACACTGTTAGTTGTCAAACGTATTATTTGCTCCCCAAAATAACTCATTTACATATTAACGCAGAAGAACTTTGTTTATCATAAGGGAAATTCTTTTCTCATGAGCGTGCTCAGTGCAACAAGAAGAATACATATAAGACAATAGAGGGAGTAAAAAATAAAACACAA